>VZSZ01002466.1:0-98177 GCA_013398815.1 Ibidorhyncha struthersii
TAAGGAGGTGATTGGTGACAGCCAACATGGCTTCACTAGGGACAAATCATGCCTGACAAATTTGGTGGCCTTCTATAATGGGATTACAGCATTGGTGGGTAAGGGAAAAGCACCTGGGGTCACCTACCTGGACTTGTGCAAAGCATTTGACACTGTCCCGTGTGACACCCTTGTCTCTAAATTGGAGAGACATGGGTTTGACAGATGGGCCACTTGGTGAATAAGGAATTAGCTGGATGGCCACACTCAAGGAGTTGTGGTCAATGGCTCAGTGTCCAAGTGGCAACCAGTGATGAGTGGTGTTCCTCAGGCATCGGTATTGGGACCGGTGCTGTTTCACATCTTTCTCAGTGACATGGACAGTGGGATTGAGTGCACACTCAGAAGTTTGCTGACAACACCAAGCTGTGTGGTGCGGTCGACACACTGGAGGGAAGGGATGCCATCCAGAGGGACCTGGACAGGCTGGAGAGGTGGGCCTGTGCAAACCTCATGAAGTTCAACAAGGCCAAGTGCAAGGTCCTGCATGTGGGTCAGGGCAATCCCATGCACAAAGACAGGCTGGGCAGAGAATGGGTCGAGAGCAGCCCTGAGGAGAAGGACTTGTGGATGTTGGTTCATAGGAAGCTCAACATGAGCCAGCTATGTGGGCTCGCAGCCCAGAAAGCCAACCATATCCTGGGCTGCATCAAAAGAAGCGTGGCCAGCACATTGAGGGAGGTGATTCTGCCCCTCTACTCCGCTCTAATGAGAGCCCACCTGGAATGCTGTGTCCAGCTCTGGGGCCCCCAACATAAGAAGGACATGGACCTGTTGGAGTGAGTCCAGAGGAGGGCCACCAAGGTGATCAGAGGGCTGGAGCACCCCTCCTCTGAAGACAGGCTGAGAGAGTTGTGGTTGTCCAGCCTGGAGAAGAGAAGGCTCCAGGGAGACCTTATAGCAGCCTTCCAGTACTTAAAGGAGGCCTACAGAAAAGGTAGAGAGGGAGTCTTTATCAGGGAGTGTAGTGATAGGACGAGGGGTAATGTTTTTAAACTGAAAGAGGGTAGATTTAGATTAGCTATTAGGAAGAAATTCTTTGCTGTGAGGGTGGTGAGACACCAGAACAGGTTGCCCAGAGAAGTTGTGGATGCCCCATCCCTGGAGGTGTTCAAGGCCAGGTTGGATGGGCCTTTGAGCAACCTGGTCTAGTGGGAGGTGTCCCTGCCCATGGCAGGGGGGTTGGAACTAGGTGATCTTTAAGGTCCCTTCCAACCCAAATCACTCTATGATTCTATGAAACACTGCCCAACAGAATGACACCACTTGTGCATTGTGTTCCTTGAGAGCAGTAGTTAGTGCTAAGCTCTCTTAAAATTCCTGAAGCCACCGACATCTAAAAGCTTGAAAAGCCTCTGTAAACCTTTGCTGACTGATGTTCTGTTATACTGGAAAGCAAAGGAATGATCAAAATCTCATGACTATTAGAATATCCTTGATTAAGCATTTTGAAGGCTGAGGTTCCCTCTCCTCCAGAGAATATTATTACTTTTTTGCTGAGTTTTGAAAAATCAGACTGCACTATGTCCAAAAAGAAGAGCAGTTGATGATGCTGGGTGAACTGGCTGATCTCAGATGCGGAGTCCTATGTGCAGAATCTGCTCCCATGGGATTCCCACTGGAGAGTGTTCCTGACTGCAGCAGTAAACATAGTCTGAGGCATTTGGTAATTACCTAAAGTTCTCGTTTTCATTACAAAGTAAGGACCATTGCATCTTTTATACTCACTTGGATCCCTGCATTTGCTCAGTCTGTTTCTCTGTTATATTTTAACGGTTGTACTAGTCATGCTGAATGCCCTAAAGAATTTGAACTAGTGGGGAAGGAAGACCACAGCTATGTTGTACAATTCTGATATAATGTGGCTACCTCTGACAAAAGTCACTTTGTCCCTTGTTTATTTAAAGTATAGCTTTTATGTTATAATATAGTGAAGATAATAAATATTTTTCAACAAAAGTCAATTGATTTTTTTTTTAAATTGGAAAGACCTTGATAATGAGCTGATGTCAGCTGACAATACTTTGCCATTCAGTCAGCACACCGGGACCTTTCATCACCAATTATTCAAAACAACTGAATTTGCTACTTTAGACCAGCCTCATCAATTTACTAATCTTGTGAACTTCACTAGTGACTTCTCCTCCCACCACAGTTCCCTACCACTGGTCTTTTCTATTGTAGATGGCAGTTCAAGATCACTATTTTTTTTTAAGTATCCTTCATAGTTATATCTTAGACTTGCAGCTAAATATTTAAATACATACTTAGGTTTATGCATGTGACTGCCCTATCTACTTCACTGAGATTACTTGTGTGTTAGGCATATGTTTACGTAACTCAAAAGATCAGAGTTTAGCTTTGTATAAAAAATTTTTCTGTATTCTCTAGTCCAGGAGAAACATGAGCTGTGCAAAGCTGGAAGGCCTTGCCAGTTGGAAGCAAAGGGATCCCTCTCATTAGAGGCTTAATAAGCCTAGGGTTATGAAATTAAGCTGAGGCATAATAGGAGTATCAGCATAAGGTAGAATTTGCCAGTAAGAAGTGAAATGGTGGCTAAAACAAATATCCTTACAAACCTGTGCAGCTGGATTGATTGGAGAGCTTGATTACTCATCCTTTCCTGTCTAGACAGACCTAGTTTTTAGATTTCATTTTAAAAATTAATACTTATCATGTTTGATGGCTGTCTTGGTGCTGGAGTGAGGTTTTGTGAATTAATGTCAATATGACTGGAAAGGAACTTTGGGAAAGTATTAGCAAAATGGCATTACCTTTTGCTGTAGCTTTGTGGAAGAAACATGTTCTTCTCCATGGGGGTATAAAAAGAGGGAACATACCCCTACCTCCTTTTCATTTTTTAACTATTGTAATATCTATTAAACCACTGAGTAAAATCTTAAGAGTCCAAACAGACTGAAAATACTCAGGCTTTGTGCTCAGACTTTACAGATGAATAAAGAAGCATGATGGCTTATGATGGCATTTACCAAATGAATATTTTTAGGAAAAATAGTATGACAATAAAAAACATATCTCCTAATGTTGCACTTAATAGGGTTAATTTCAGAGCTTTCAAAAAAAGAGTAAGAGAAAGGTCATGGATATTTACACATAAACTAGCGCAGATAATCAATATAAAACATGGCATTAACTTAGTGCTGCCTATTGCTGTATTAATTAACTTCTGAACATATTAGACAGTAATTTACCTTTCACAACCTAGCCAATATTGAAGTCTGAGCTGGGGACACTTCCCGCTTCGAATGCTGTTGCTTTATACAGGTAAAGTTGAGAATGGGAGAAATTAGGCCCTTTTAGCTGAAGGGAAACCCCAGGCAAATCTAAGATCCAGACCTGCAGAGTCTCCAACTCCTTAACTGGAAGAGAAAAGGGGTGCAAAATACATGCAAAGATCAGTGCTGGAAGGTCACGCCTTATGGCAGAGTTGAGAGCTAAACAAGAATTTCAGTCTAGTACTTAACTGGATGCTCTTTCTATGTATTCTGTACTACTTAAGTCTAGTATGAAGATCACTGAGACATCGTTATGAGAGAAACCCAGCAGAGTACGAGAGTTGATGCTATGCCACACCAGACAATGAGCTTACTTCATTAATGGTCTGATTCTGATCTCTCCTAGCTACAAATTTTAGTAACTCCCTACTGCCAGTTTTGGATACTCTAGCTGCTCCAAGCATAGCTGATCCTGAAAGCTAGTCTGATCCTGAAAGTGACCTTGGAGAGAAGATTTAACAGATATTTGCGCTGTCCTTTCATCTTTTATGAAGAGTGTTACGCTAAGTGCTCTTTGGCTGCTGTTTCAGGGAGCTGGCACAAGCAAAGTGGTAAGGGGCTCATTTTAATAGAGCTGGACTCATTAGCATTCCAGATGCTGAAAATTTGCACTGCTGGATCTCTGCCAAAGAGCAGGCCTCCTCGTCTGTGGCTTTCTGCTGGCCTAAAAATAAAGTTCAAACTGACTTATTAAAAATCTCTTTATATGTATATCTATATAAACGTATATATTTATACATATATAAACACATATTATGGCCAAGCTGATGTTTGCCCATTGCCTGCTTAAAGGATGAAGTCCTGCTCTGTCCTTTGCTGGTGGACAGTGTCAGATTGCAAGAACTATGTTCACATCCAGGTCTTGAGGTGACAAGTTCAGTTTGCCTCAGTGTTGAGATGCTCTGCTCGTCCCTGAGCTTGAAGAGGGATTCATTTTAGAGCACCATATTGCCTTCGTTAATATGGCTGTATGCTCTCTGTGACCCAGGCTGGCATTTCATCATGCGTATGCAAGTTTAACTTCTAGTGAGTGGGAGTGTTTTGAAACCCATCTTCTTCAGTCAAGGCTGTAATAGGTGATTGTACGAAAATGTCAATTCAGCTGGGGTAAGAAAAAGATCAAATGATATTAAGAGTTACCAGGACAGAAAAAGAATAAAACAAACTTGTATCAATGTATACATCCTCAGCACATCCTTCCCTTAAGAAAGAAATATGGTATTTAATACTCAAAAGTCAAAGAATAAAGTATACAGAGAAGGACAAAAATAGCTGAAGGGTGTGGAATGGCTTTTGTACAAGAGGTAACTGAAAGTGTTATTTGTTTCAACATGGAAGAGATGAACAAGAAGGAACTGTCTTTATCTTCATGAGCTGCAGGGAGAAGGTCAGTGGGGAAGGCTCATGGTTTAAAAAACAGAGGCATCAAACTAAATTACTAGCTGAAGTCTTCAAAATGAATGAGAGGAGGTACTTTGTCACACAACATATGATTCAGGTGTAGAAGTCATTGCCAGAAATTGCCAAGCAACTGCTGAAATCCAAAGAAGGCTTTAGAGAAATTAGTGGAAAGATGGTTTCTTGGGGATTATTAAACACAAAGGTTTGTTTAAGCGTGTGGACTCTGGCTCAAGAATTCTGAGCTGCACATCGCCAAAAACTGATAGAAGAATGCAAGGCATTGCTAAATGCCTGTTCTCGCAGGCTTCCTTAAATAGTTGGCTATAGAAGTTGGAGGGAGGTTACTGGGCTTGGATGGCCCTGTAGTCTAATCCATGGTATGCAAGTCCTCCAAGACTGGTAAAACCTTCTTGATTGAATAGGCTGAAGCTGAAAGGCTGGCTGCAGTGTTGCAGAACTAACCTAAGAGACATTATATATCCTGAGCCACCATTTGGATTTCTACCCTCTTTCCTTTGAGGAACTAGTATTCTGGCCTTGATTTTTTTCAAAAGGCAATGAGGGCTAGATCTTGGGCATTTTACTCCCATGTATTTTAAGGAGAAGTCTGTATCCTTTTGGATCGTTCAAAAAAATAGAGGTCACCTATATTAGACTTGTATGCCTAGTTCTTTTATGCTCTGTTTTATCAGCAGAAAGGAGTACCTTTCTCTAGCTACTTGCACTGGTAAAGGCCCCTTTCTTCACCAGATTTTACCCATTCCTGGATTTGTACACATGTGTTTCTACTCGGAACTTAAAAACGGCTGGTCCACCTGAGCAAGTCATTCAGTGACACAAAGCAAATGAGGGATCAGGAGGAGAAGCTTCACAGATCACAAAGTGTACAGGATCGATTTTAGTGGAAAGGGAAGAATGAGAAAAAGCTTAGCAAATTTCGTGCAGAAAAAGCACTCCCTAGGAAGAGGAGTGATGGTTGCAGAAGATCAGCAATGTGCTACCAAATCACAGCTATGCTGAAAGATGAACTAGGCACCCTTCTGAATGGTGACAGTTTACTGGAGTGTACCACACAATTGCAGACCTTTTGAGGGTGTGTGAGATGGGAAATATCCACCTACAGTTTGTTTACCTACACATAGTGGCTCAATGAGCGTGTTTGCAAATAATCCCAGTTCCCAATAAAATGATATTGTTGGATATGACCACTATTTTCCCATGATAGTTTAGTTCAAAGTTGGCCTTGTGGGTTTATGGCTGTCTAGTTCCCTCTCAATTCTGGTACATGGGCTCATTTTTAATTAAACACCCATCATTAAAGGAACTAAAAACAGTCCCAAAAAGTTTTGTTGACCAAAGTCTGAAAATATGAAATGTTCTTTGGGGGGTTTTGGGTGTGGATCGTAAGGCATATTTTTGTAATATTTAGTATGTCATCTTCAAGCAATGTTTTTAAACCTCAAAACTCCAGGGAAGTTCTGTAGGCTTTAGCAAACAGATGTTAGTAGTCAGGAAAGAATTATGATTTCTGCCCAAAAATATTCCCTCTTGCCTATCAAGATATCCTGACATGCAACACTTTCAAGCTATGTCTCTTATGGAGGTGGGGACACGATGTTTCTGCAGGTCTGTAAATCAACAGGTTAAAAAGAGGTCTTGAGTCCCTCTTAATCAATCATCAAGGCGATATATAACTTGGGATGTCATGATTAACAAAGTGTGTGTGTGTGTATTAGTGCACACTTTATCCCTATCTAGTAGCTGCCTAAAGTTGTTTGACTCAGCTGCTGCTTGTAAGTTAACAGTCTTCTAACTTAAATATGTGCACTAAGATCCTATATATCCTGAGTTCTGTAATCTGTTTCAGGGATCAATTGGAACCATTAACTGTGAATCCAGACCCTTGCTGTTATGAAAACTGGGGAAGGGTTGGAACCAGAGGTCTTGAGGAGGCGGAAAATGACAATATCTGGTCGACAGGGAAAAGTTTATTTTCATTTCCATGGAACTACATCAACTCTCTGGCATTTTCTGTTTAAAGCTTAATGGCAAAGGTATACTGAAGTTCCTGAGACAGAGCATGAAAGCATGGCTCACTGATCCAAAAGCACTGGGAGCTTCTGCTGTTTTACAGATAGTTTGACAGTGTCCTCATGAAACTACTAAGCAACTTTGCGATAGCTATGTAAACACTTGAAAATGAGCTGACATTGTGCTGATGTACAGTGAGAAACCAAAGGACTGTCTCTACATTCCCATTGCAGAGGCACCACATAATAACACAAATTCATTATCTTTGGGTTGATGCAACTCCATGATGCGTCCTTCCCATGGGAGAGCATAAAGGAAATGATCTGCTCATCCTTCAGAGCTCTCATGCTTTAAGACTTAATGGGGGCATCTGAAATCTTGCTCAAGCTTGCTTTCTTCGTAGCAGCCCTCTGTGTGGTTAATATAAAAACCTGCAGACAACTTGCCTATACAGCCAACTGTGAGTTTGTGGCCTCTTGTTTCCTATTGCCCTCTAGATTCATGACCCTATCCCCATCAAAAGCTCAGTACGTCAACAGGACGTGTGCTTCCACAAAGCAGAAGAGCTGTGGTTTTGAATTCAGAGCTGGCTGGACTTAGTCCGTGCAGATGGCTTCACAGTTTTGCTGCTTTTTCCACCATTTCCTGGGCTATAAAGAAAAGGGAAAGGAGGGATGATGGCTCTGTAAAGGGAGTAGTAACACTTGCCGACTGTGGTACACTCTCCTGCTAGCTTACACATTACCGTCTGGTGTTCTGCTGCCATTACCAGTGTATGTCTTTCCATATCTTTGTTTCCACTCCACATTCCTGTTCCTGTCAGTGTGGGTTCCAGCTTGACAACTTCCTTCAACTGCCTGTTGAATGCTCAGCTTCTGCCCTTTAGGTGTAGAGAAACAGCAGCCAAACCCAAAGGTTTTATGTTTTCTTTTAATGCTTTTGTCAGTGGGAAGCAAACAATGTTCTTTGGTATCTTCTTCTCTGTTCCTCACTAAAAATATGGACTGATTTTTATTTCACTGAGAATACAGTGTCCAGTCTCAGTCTGAACTAGTGTATCATTTTCTTCTCATACCTAACCAATGGATCCAGTGGCATATCTCTGCTTTTATCCTTCTGCTTGCTTACACTTGCATTATTACCTTTTCAATGAAGGTGAGAGTCCCAATTTCAGTAGTTAGGGAGTTCTGATTTTTGAACTTGAGGTGGGATTTATTAATAATATCAAATGGAGAAAAATCACTCTTTGAAATAGCTCCACTTAATGTAAATACTAAATTTAGGATCATATTCTACCAATATTTACCTTAATAGACATACCCACTCTTCACATGAAGTTTACCAGGCTTTTATGTTACAGTAAGGTGAAATTGGCTGCCTGTGAAAAGTATCTCTCTGATTAATACACAGTCATTTTATCTGTGCAGTGTACATATGGCCCTTCCATTCATCTTCAAAAAAGCTTCCTGTGTCTGTACTATATTGTATCATTTTACAAATGATTCATCCTTTGTGGAGGTGGGGAAGGGACATAGGGTATTCCCTAGGAAAACATTGCATTACCGTAATCAGTTTATTCTTGCCTAATGGAAATAGGTAATACAGTGCATGGATCAGCTCTTTGGAGACCAGCCCAAACTCACTTGGGTGCTTGAAATGAAGTTCCCCTTGATTTGGGATCTGTGGTAGAACTGTTGCTTTATGAAAGGTGTTAATTAAACTTTAGAGGATTAAGATGTCTTAATTATGTTCATGTAATTGCCACTAGTTTAGAAGGAAGCTGTCAGGAAGGCGATGATGAACTTCAACTAGAGAACTGCAGATGGTGTAAGCCAAATAACTCTTTCTCTGCGATTGATATGAAGGAAAAGAGATGTTCCAAAAGCAGCGTTAATGGTAGTATTTTTTGCCTAACTCAAAATCCATGAAGTCTTTGGAAAGGCTCCTTTTTATATTTTACCAGGCTTAGGATATGCTCACAGAGCCCAAGAAAATACATGACATGGACATGGTGCTTTGACTCAATGTGAACCCAGACATGCTGGCAGGTTTTCTGACTGAAGATAAAATCCCTTGCAAATGGCTCAGTCAACCTAATAAAAATCAGAAATGCAATCTCCCGGGTCAAGAAAGTACAGCATAATGGTGATCATAGCCTTCTGCTGTCTGAGCCACTTAAAAATGAATTACATGCTGAGGAAAGGTAGAATCTGCAGATTTATTTATTTATTGCCTTCACTTCTTTAGTGGCTGGATGTAAAGATACCTTATATGATTGCAAGCTTGAAGAAAGTGCTCCCTGGAATGTTTTTGAAAACTTTCAGAAATGGAGTGAGAGTCTGACGAGCTTGGATTGAAAAGTGCAAAATTCCAGGCACAGAAGCTTACAAGTTTTGTTGGAGGCAAAGAAAACTTACGTTTATAGCTGTTTAAGGCCTGATCCAACTCTTACTGATGTCAATGGAAAGCCCTTTGCTCGAGGAGTTCATCAGCAAGGTTCTGAGCCCTGAGAGAAACAGGATTTATGGAGAAAGCTGTAAATGGGCAGTTTACATCTTTCACCCTGTTTAGCAGAAGGAGCTGCAGAAGATTAATCTGCAGCAGTTTCACTGAAGACGTTATGATCCATGAGAAGAGGCAACAGTCCTAGTAATGAGTGCTCAGATGCTGTCATTTGCATTTCCAGGATTTTGAAAGGGTAAACAATGACTGCTCAAGTGGTAGACTTGGGAAAATACAGTGTCTAGCTTGGTATGTTAGGAAAAGCATGGCTGTTTTTTTTTTTTTTTTTTTTTTTGTGAGACAGAATAAAGTATGACAGAACTGCCAGTGGGGCACTGGAGACAGGCCAGATATACATATTTGGTTAAAGAAGAAAAACAACCATCTGTCTAGAAAAGGATGTAAACATTAAGTTTTAACTCTCTGTCTTAGCCTCTTCTGCGACAGAAAGGAAGCTTTGTATGTTGAGCTGTTCTGCTACTCTGTTAAAAACTACTGTAATTCAGACTGTGTTGAAAAGGAGAAATTTAGGGATAGATTTTTTTCTTTTGCTGTATTTTTCCAAAAGATGACTTTCACATACGTCCATTCTGACTCAAGAAGGAAGAAATCATTTGGAAAGAAATAAATCTCTACTGATGGCTACTCAAAGAGAAAAGCAGCCAATGAGCATGGGTGATCTAATATTAATAAATGCCATGGATGATACACTGAATAATCTCTCAGTTGTTTTTATTATGCTATTAAGAAGTTTAACTTTAGGCTTCCAAGAACCACAGGCACATTTACTTTTTTTGGGGTGTGTGCATTGCTGTGAAACTTTGGTTACAGCATCAGTACAAGCAGTGAAGTATACTCCACTGTATATCATGATTATGACACGATCAATCTGTAATACATGGGCTGCAAGGCTGGAAACCTACTGAATGCAAAGGGAGCCTTGCACCCCTTCAGCAGTGCAGGATTCAGCCTTAGAGTGGCTGCTGGCCAGGTGGCTGCCGGCGTTGTAAACCAGGATAGAGGAATGCCTGCCTGAAGAATGACTGAAATGCTGTCTGAAATAATTTACTGCTACACAATTGTGTCAGACCAGGAATGGACTTACATGTGTTAACTGAGGATCTGACCCATTTAATTCATATTGTGTCTTCATTTTTTGTTATCCTCAATCTGGTAGCAGAGGATAGGGAATCTATTCCAGTTTGAATTAGGTCAGACGCAAGCAATCTTCAAACACAGAGGACCCCTTTCTCCTGTGACTGATCCTCCATCTTGTGCCTTCTACTTCTTCTCCCATCCTTCATCTTTGCCTTAGGCCCTTTTCCTGTATCTTGTTAAAGCTGTTGAATGCTTTATATTATGGACTTTTACAATGTCACTTTTTCCATTCTGTTGTGCATGCAAGGTAGGTAAATAACAATTAGCTTAAGCCTGTTATAAATCTGATTTAACAATTAATAAGGGAAAACTGCTTCCCAATATAATATTACAGCTTTGACTTAAATGAGTGAAAGGCAAGCAATTAAACTGCTTTGTTCTTACTGTTAGACTTAAGCCTGCAGGGACTGAAGAACACTGGATGTGATTTTTTTGAGGGAGGTTATTACGGGCTATGAAACAGAAAATGAACCTGAAAAAATGCAGGAGAGGTTTGACTTCTGGTCAACAAAATACAGTCTGAGGACATGGCAGAGGAAGATTCAAGGAAGGTGTCCGAGGCTGCTTGTGCAGTGCTGGGATATTGGTAAGGAAGAGAAACATGTGCTGGGAGTACAAACACACCAGGTCTTGATCCAAAGCCACTAAAAGCAATACACAGTCTCCCAATGACTCTGTCTTCATGTTGGACCAGACTGTTTCCTCCACCCTCTGCACTGAGCCTGGGGCTGGAGTGCGTTTTTGTAGTTGAGTCATCCAGCCTCTCAGAATAGGAGCCTAACGTTAATGCATCTGGAAGAGTAACAGCCTGGCCAAGTGCCTATTCTGATTTGGTGAAATATTCTTGGCAACTACCAAGCATTTTTAAACCAGTCCTTCATTAAATACAGTTTGATATGCCAAAGTATGCCAGTTTCATTTTATATGCAAACTATTTTAAGGAGACTTATGTGCAGAATTATATTCATGATAATAGCAGGAGCTGCACTGCCACAGTCAGGCCAGGATAGCGGTACCTGGGGGATGAGAACTGGCATCTGCTGTGTCAGGCAATGTAAACACAAGTGCCTCCGTTATTTCTGTCATCTTTCATCCACCCCACCTATGTAAGCCCAGATCTGGCCACAAAATCTCAGTCATATGGACTCCCACTGACTTCTGTGGGGCTCTTCTGGCATGGAGGGCCTTCTCCAAACTGAGCTCAAAGTACTGAGGCCTTTCAGGGCACTGGCTGCTCTGTTCTGTGCAAGTCCAAGCTGGCGTTTCATGTGTGGTTGTAGAGCAAGTGATGGCAATGCTGTTGATGGCTTCTTCCACCTTTACGTGAGGGGATAAATGCCAACTTGTTAGAAAGTTGATTTTAATAAGCCAAAATCACTTTCCAGATTATCTTAAGATGATACTGGTAGTAAAAAGGTAAGTAGCAAACTTTGTTTTCCAAACATGTTTGGAAATACTGTACAGTTGGGATCAGTGCTCCCCTTTGTATGGTACTGTTAGACTTGCTGAATTTGGCCTTCTAGGGCGCAATATTTTGCTGTTTAGCATTCAACACGGCTTATGTGCACCTTTCCTTCCCCACAAACTTCAGGAGCTTGATGCAGTCTCATCTGCAAATCCTTCCTGTGAAGGAGGGCAATACCAGGCAAGAACTAACCTCACAGCTATCACCTGCGGTGAGGGACCTGCATGTGGATGGAGCGGTTTTGGTAGCACGAGAGCAATCACAGACAAGGGGAGTGTGATAGACATGTTCCTCTGCACCTCTCATCCCAGCTTTCTGTTCTAGGAAAAAAGGGAAGAAGCCACTGAAATCAGCAATCCTTGTCCTCCCAAGGGACAGCAGACTTACATGCTGCCATGATCCTCCTTGGCCCTGGACCAGCTTCCACATATGCTGAATCTTCCCAGTGGATGAACAAGCTGCAATTCTACTGTGCCCTCAGCCAGGATGGGGGAATCAGCATGTGTCTAGCTGGTCCAGATCCTCTCCTTCTATAGTGGAAATATGGAAGTAGCTCTAGATCTTCCAGCTGGGAATAAAGTGTGTTAGAGAGGTTTTCACACCTTCAAGTTAATGCATAAATGCGTTGCCTTTCTGGAAAGAGATCACTAGTTCTGTATTTGTCCAGGCCCTTCTCCAAAAGGGCATATGTACTTCAGTTCCATCAGGAGTAACTTCTTCAAGGACCATATGTTTTTCATGTGCCTTATCCTATGTGTAAATGTGGAACCCATTTACTGAATGCGGGTCATGGCTGAATTAGGCTGGAATGGGGTCTGCCCTGGGGCACTCGAGCTGCAGAGCTGGTGCGCACATCAACAATGTGTGAACTCAAGTGTTTGGGTTAGGAAATGTGTCTATCCCAAGCTGGCTCAGGGCTTCTCAGATGGGCACCTCAAGTAGTCTTGTCCTCTAATTATCAGTGGTTGGGGCTGCTACAGGAATGGGCGTGGGGAAAGGGAAGGTGCAGTAAAGCACCTGGGTGGCACCCAGGCAAAGTAGGCATGAGGCCACTTTGTTATACCTGCTGCCTGTCTTGTCTGTGCTGAGGTGGCCCTGTGTCAATCCTTCATGCCTTCTGAAAGATGTTATGTATTTGCCGTGCTGATTTGCAAGCCTTTCAAATGAATCTGTTTCACTTCTGTCATGTATTTTGTAGCATGCTGAGGGTAGTGTCACTGACTAAAAATGCACATTTAAAATAATATTTTATCTTTTTCCTTCTGGGCTGAATGCGATGTTTCATTTGACCCTGGGTGGGAGGTGGATGAATTCTAGTTTTTGGTGCGCTCAAAATTTTTAAATGATTTTGGATGGGTCTGAAACAAAATACTGTGTTTTCAAGTTCAGCCAGGGAACCAAAACATAATTATTTGCACAGCTGTAATCTTGCTTCAAAGGAGACATGACTCCTCCTGAAGCCTCAGGTGCATTGAGAGGGCACTCCAGCCCCTGCCACAAGCTCTGCATCCCTCCCCTCTGCATCCATGGAAATGCAGGACCACTGCCCCACTATTTTGATGAGCACTGTAGCATCCCCACTGCAGGGGATGTTGCATTTTACAATAGGAAACTCAAGGTATGTCTACACTATTTCTTCAGCAAATGCAACTCCTCCTTTGCTATGGGCTGCTGTGGTGTGTTAACATGGTGCTGACCTTGTCCTTACAACTCCATCAACATAATCCTCTTCCCTGTCAAAAACCTAACCAGCACGAAGATGCAGCCAGACAAGACTGTGTGGAGCTGAAGGCAAGGGTGAGACTGCACTTACGTGTGCACACCTGCATGGGCCCCAGAACTTCTGCCTATGAATTTCTGTTCATAAATAAATAGGAGCAGCTTTTATCCCATTAGCAGCTGTCCAAAAAACTGTGTAAAAATCAATGGGCTTTTTAAAACAAAAATTTCCACAAAAAGATGTCTCTGAAAGTATTTCTTATGTCAACATTTTCTAAAAGTTATAAAACTTCCAGCAAAACTGTTTATCAAAATATTTTCATCTTCTGGTAGTTAAAATGTGTTCTTGATATTTCCATTAAAAACTTGGGGGAACCTTCTTGAAAACCTTGGGAAGGTTTGAAAAAATAATGCCTGTTTTAAGTGCTTTCAGAACAAAAACAATTAAAATTTCTGTTTAGTTTTACCCCAGAAAAATAAGTTTATATAATTTAACCAGCTTGTCCCTTTGGCTTCCTCATACCTCGGGTCTGAGCTAATGTCCCAAGGGATATGGGCAGTAAGCCATCTTGGGTGAGCACTGCTCATGTGTCAAGGTGGAAGTTTCTTCTATTCTGTCATCTTTATTGAAAAAAATTAAAAAAAAAGAAAAAAAGAATTCTCAAGTGCAGGCTGTATTTTAGTGCTCACGCTTAGAGATTTGCTTGATATGTGAGTGCAAAAATATGCATTTTTTTCGATATTTTTCTTCTTTGCAACTCTGTCATAATCTATTCTGCCCAAAGTGCTGTGATGGATGGTACCTGTTTTTTGCAGAGTTTGTGTATAAGGGTGGGACTGTTTCTTGTTATGTTCCTTTTAGATGAAAATGAGAAAGAAGGAGGCTGGGAAAAATAAGAAAAAGGGGATGGAGGCAGAAGGTCCAGATAATTTGGCAAAAAGCCACAGGGTTCGATATCATTGGAGAGTTTGGCCTGTCCAGTTTATGTCTGCAACTGGCTTTTAGTGGAGTAGGGGGAATTACTGAACAGATTGCAAAGAGGCAGCACAGCAAGGCAGCTCTGCAGCGTCCAGGAACATGAATGACAAAGTTTACCATTTAAACCCTTTGCATTTTTTTTTCTTTAATATTGAGTTCTATATCTGATTTTAATGGATATTTATTCCCAACTTGCTTTATAGAGTGGTTATTTAAAAAAGTCTCTTAAAAAAATTATTAAAACTTATGTTTCCATTGGCAGGGGAACATTTTTACAAATAAAGTATGTAATTACTTTCTTAACTAGTGAGGGACCTGCCATTTCCTTTGGTCACTGACACAGTGTTGCCTCTTTTTAATGACTGGGTGCAGAGATTTATTTTTATTATTATTATTACTTTCTTTTTTATTTTATTGAAGCTTTTGGGACACTCCAGCTTTAGCAGGAGTTTGCTAAAGCAGACAAGACTTCTGGGGCGCTTGCTTCTCCAGTAAGGCTGTTTTAACAACTGCCGTCTGGTCAGATGTCCAGCTGGATGTATTGATACTTTTCTGGACCAATCCAGGAAAGTTTTGTTGGTAAGTTGTATCTCAACTGGCAAATCCTGCTCAGCGGTGGTCTGCCCAGCCTGAGCTTTGAGCATTGTTTGGGACCTTTTGTCCCACTTAAATCTGGGGCAAGAGCAAAAAGTCCTCTTGCATCGCAGCCTAATTGCTATCGTTTCTCTTTCTGTGATCAAAGACCTTCGAATAACATGAGGTGGTGTTAAATCCTTCGAGAAATTTAACACTGCTGTGTCCCCTGGGAGTTGAACAACCAACATGCCATGTCCTGCCACCTGTGTCTATAACTTCTTTCCACTTTAATTCCCCAAAAGACTGAGACAAATCCCCAACAAGGGCTGAGGCTCCAGTTTTTATGAAAGTTAAACGTCCATAGGTTTTCCTTCAAGGAAACAAGTTATAATTTGGGAGCAAATGTTTAAAAGCTGCATTTATCCCCAAATTCTCTTTTCTGCTAGAATCCATTTGTCTTTATGTGCCTATATTTGTGGTGCTGCATTCTTAAGTACGATAGCAAATACCAAATCATATGCAGGCTTGTGATAGGACGTGGCCTCAAGGAAGACCAAGGAGGAGGTCTGTCTGCCAAATAAAATCCCTGTAAGGCTGTCTGGTGTTGGTCAGACAAACGGAAAGCCGAGACATCTGCTATGCTGTTAAGCACTGCTGCCTTCGCTGTCTCCTGCTGCCACCCACATTCTCCTCATACGTGTGTCCTGTCCACCTGCCCTGTCCTCACGTGTGCTTTGTACGTCTAGACAGGAGTCTGTGCATCTGCTTGAAAGCTCAATCAAATTCATTCTTCTGGGTTGTCTGGACACCCTGGAAATACTTGCTCTGGGACACAAACATTTGTGGCTTACCTAGAGCTGTGTCCTAGCTTTAAACCACAAATATTTCGTGTCCTGGAATTAGCCTTGCATTTACAAGTGTGTTGGTTAAAACAGCAATAGAGATCTAACCCAGAGACCCGCTGTGCTACACAGGCTGCAAGGATAAGAGAGATCCCCTTTTCTGACACGTCTGCCCAGATGGTCTTTCTACACTGGCTGCTTCTGCAATTTATACAATTCCCATCGCTGATAACTGTTAATTAAGTGGTAGGCTCAGTGCCTTGAAGCACTGTTTTCTGAGACAAGGAAGTAACAGGCACTGTGTTTATGGCCCTTAGCAACATGTGTTCAGTTTTGAGCAACTCGTCAACAGCGTGATACTGGCAAATTAGTGGGATTTTAGGGAAAAAGGCATCTAGAAGGCTAGCACAGAGGCATTGTTACAGGGAAGGTTTAAATGTTAATTATGAGTAACTTAGCTTAGCAACACTAAAGAGTCTGTCAGCCAGTGATTCCCTAGTTCAAAATGAGGAAATTACCCCAGAGGAGACTGAAAGCACCTGAATGCAGAAAGGGAATCCCCCCATCCTCAGTCAGCTGCTGCCTGATCCCAGAGGCAGATCCACTGGTCCTTTCCTCAGTAGCAATAGTAGCCTAAAGTGTCCCTATGTCCCCTCCCTTTACCTGCTTGTTACTGACCCAGTGCCTGGTGTGCCAGTTTGGTAAGCCAGCATGGTAAATTGGGTCAGTGAACTGCTCTAGGCTATAAAATAATCCTAGAAGAAAAGTCTAACATGATCTGTTCATTAATGTGCCCTAGGCAGTCTGATATCAACTGGGCTGTCAAAGCAGAGGGGGTCATTGATGGGAGACAGGCAAAGGTGGGAGCTGTTTAAGCTGACATAGCTGCTGAGATTAAAATGGGCTGACTTCGCCAGCCACTTAAAATCCTACTCGTAATTAGATATGCCTGTGATCTGGACAGAGGCAGACGTTTCAGTTCTTACTTAATTCTCATTCATAAATTAGCTATCCTCTGGTTTGTCTTACACACAGGGTTCAAACTAGTGCACCTTCTCAGGCCGCACAGAGGCAGGCTGGATGCCTAGCACAGCTCAGGGCAACTGTGGCGTTTGCCCCTACCCAAGAAGTTATGGCTATAGCACACTCAAAGGATGAGCTACGCTGAACTTCAGGTCTTCTCAAAGTGAGTCAGACTCAGCACATCTTCCCCCTCCTTCTCCAATGGTTATTTTAGGTACTAACTTGTAAAACGTGGATGGTGGGATGGAGCGGTCCCCTTTACAAGCATAAAATTCTTTGCAAGCTTAGAGTGCGGTGCCCAAACTCTCTGTTTCCAGGTCGCTGCTCAAAACACTAAGCAACAGAGTTGTTCTAATTCTCAGCTCACTTCTCCCGGCCTAAATGGCTATGGTATGCTGGAAAATGGAGGGAATGAGAGCACCACCTTTGCAAAAACCTGGATGCCAGGACAGTTTACTGCAAAGCAGGATCTGCAGGTTTAAGTCCCTCCAGCAATGAGCTGAACCCCTTTCCAATTGCCACCAAGAACCAAACTGTCAGGTGAAGCAGTGGACCATACAACTACTCCTTCAGCCTTTAAAAGATAAGCTCCCAGGAAAGCCTCTGGGCTGGGAATCATAAGTGGAAGGAATTGCTTGCAATTTAAGGTTAGGAGTCAGAGTTGTGAGAAGATGATGGGATTTAGGAACTACTCTGGCGCAGTTCCCAAGACAGGCAATTCCTGTTCTGTGGCAGTAAATCTGTCCATGCATTTTGCAGTGCATCTAACTTGGATGCTTGAGTTTCAGTAGGTGAAACAGCACTCCAGTTCTGCACTCCAGGTTAGTGAGGGGTAGTTATATTCTTAAATATATGCTATTAATTATAGGAAACACCAGCATTCAACTATGCACAGAGTCAATGGCCTGTCTGTGATTGATCCTCCTACTCCAGAAAGGTCTTTTTTACCCCGAAGTGTTTCTACAATTTCTTGAAATTTGCTGTTGAAAACCATTTTGAGAACCATGCCTGGCTTGTAGCAAACAGTGGTGGCCTTACTTACTGCCTGGGAGGAAAACCAAGAGGGAATCCAGGGGCTTTGGCATGAAAGGCATAGGAAGGATACTAATGACTTCATACATTGAATGCATCAATCCTGAACTCCAGTGGTAAAGAGGAGCAGCCGATGAGTGGAAAGACTAAAAGCATGTTCCAACTCACATGTGACACCCTTGCGAGTGAATGAAGTGGTGAGTGGGGAGCCCGGGAAGCCTGTGGACACAACTAATTGGTACCTTCTCCCCACTGAGCATGGCCATGTGGCCCCCCCACTGAGCTCCCATGTGAGCAGGGCCTAAGACCCTTCTCAGAGCTGAATTACCCTACTTGTGTCTTGTTGGACCTAACCTTTTAGCCAAATAGTTGAATTTCATCTAACCCAGCTATTTTGCTTTTAACAGATAGAAGGCCTTTTCGTGGCTGAGCTGTTCATTCTTTATTCTCTCTTTTTTCCTCAGCTCAGGTTTGTTACTGTTATCCATGGTCTGCTTGTGGCAGTCTGTCTGCGCTGGCAGCATCTCTGCCAGCCAGTCCCAGCAGGGACAGTTCTGAACTGTCTTTTCATTTTAATCAAGATATCTGTCACTGTTGTTATACACAGTGTTCAAAATACCCGAGCTATCAGACTGGTCTCTTTTAACATGGGTTTTATCTTGAATAAGCACATAAAAACGCTGGTTTGCTTTGCAGTTTTGTAAACAGGCAAGCAAATTGTATAAAGTAGCTTTGGGTCCTGTTGACTGTGAGGCTCTTTGAAGATGCTTTCAATATACATCATTAACTGTTAGCTCATTATCTAGTCAAACAAGGAGATTTTATGGTTTGGAGCTATAGAAAGGAAAGAATTGGCTAAAATAAATAAAAGTCAATGAATGAAGAAAGAAGTAATGATTTTTATATTCATGATTGTCAGAAAATGAAGCTGGGACTTCTAGAGTATCTTTGCAACAACACCGTAACATCTTTAGTACATGCATAAGTGTAACCATTGCACAGAGTAGAGGGACTACGTGTTTACTGAAAAGTTAAATTCTGCTTAAGTGTTTTGCTGGATTGGGCCCAGCGTATGAATTTCTTTAAACCCTAATGGTCTTACCTCATAAATATTTAATAGAGGCATTACTATCTTAGACCTACTTATACACCCAGAATACCTTGAAACAAGGGCTGCTATAAGACTTAAAGAAACCCAATAAATGGACAAAGGAGTGCACAGAGCCAAATTCCTGCTTGGCAAAGTTCCTCCAGCATTAGAGCATTTGGCAGACAATATTTAATAAAGCACTTGCATCCACACTTAAAACTTTACACCATTAGTATTCCCCACCTCTCTTTCTCTGTATCATTTTTCTTCAGATGCTATTGAAATTACACAGAGATGACCGTTATAGCTCTCAAGGTATTTGTGTTAGCAGAAAGTAGAGGTGTTGGGTAGTGCGTGTATCACCGCTGCTAATGTTTTGTTTGCTGTGCAAAAGAGATTCCCTGTCTTAATTCAACTCTTTGCTGTCCTTCACAAAGGAATGTTTTCCCATAAGGATAAAAAAAAAAAACACATAATCAGCATTTGCTTTTTTTGCCAGAAAATAGATTATGACTAAACACAATTTTTTGACGTGATGCTTTTCACAGGAATAAAAGGATATTTTTTTATTTGGAACTTAACAGTTGGAAAGGAGGGTGCTTGAGATTGTGAGGGGAATCAGTGGTGCAAGTGGGCCAGGGCAATCCCATGCACAAAGGCAGGCTGGGCAGAGAATGGATCGAGAGCAGCCCTGAGGAGAAGGACTTGGGGGGTGTTGGTTCATGAGAAGCTCAACATGAGCCAGCTATGTGCACTCGCAGCCCAGGAAGCCAACCATATCCTGGGCTGCATCAAAAGAAGTGTGGCCAGCACACTGAGGGAGGTGATTCTGCCCCTCTACTCCGCTCTAATGAGAGCCCACCTGGAGTACTGCATCCAGCTCTGGAGCTCCCAACAGGACATGGACCTGTTGGAGTGAGTCCAGAGGAGGGCCACCAAGGTGATCAGAGGGCTGGAGCACCTCTCCTCTGAAGACAGGCTGAAAGAGTTGTGGTTGTTCAGCTTGGAGAAGAGAAGGCTCCAGGGAGACCTTATAGCAGCCTTCCAGTATCTGAAGGGGGCCTTGCAAGAAGGCTGGAGAGGGACTTTTTACAAGGGCATGTAGTGATAGGACAAGGGGGAATGGCTTCCAACTTGAAGAGGGTAGATTTATACTAGCTATTAGGAAGAAATTCTTTGCTGTGAGGGTGGTGAGACACCAGAACAGGTTGCGCAGAGAAGTTGTGGATGCCTCATCCTTGTAAGTGTTCAAGGCCAGGTTGGATGGGCCTTTGAGCAACCTGGTCTAGTGGGAGGTGTCCCTGCCCATGGCAGGGGGGTTGGAACTAGATGATCTTAAAGTCCCTTCCAACTCTAATCAGTCTATGAATCTATGATATAAGAGATAACATGTGATAATTTTTTGCCCCGTCTTCTACTGCAGAGTGTAGCCAGAGCTATTCCATCTGCTGCATGGCCAGGCATCCTCAAGGAAACAGCATTGGGCACTCTGCCCCTTATTCATTTGGAACCTGAGTTTTATGGGGAAATCCCTTCAGCTGAAAGGAGGACAATAACTCCATTTCACATGCTGAGCAGTTTAAATACTATCTGTAGAGTGCTTTGAATGCATATTAAATTTTGTTTCTAGCTCAGCTGAGAGCGAGCAGCTGGAAGATGGCAGGGAAATATTAGCTGGGGATCGGGAAACCTTGCTGGGGATGGGGAGCCTCCCCAGCTCCACTCAAACAATGGCAAAAAGCCACCCTCCTCATCCTAAAAAATGATACATTTTACAGACGTCCATAAAGGAAATTGGTTTGGGCGGCTTTATCCCATGTAGTTAAAAAGGTTTAGGAAGCTGTGTTTTGTTATTAGAATAAACTTTTAGCCAGGTGATAGTTTGGTGACCGAAAAATAACTAATTGAAGTGTAACTTAGGAGGCTGTTTCCAGGTTTAAGGCAAGTTTCTCACTCCCTAGATGGGAACACTCGGTAGGTCAGGGAGTGGTGAAGCACAAGTCCTCCGTGGAAAAGTCAGTTGAGAGCAGGCTGTCAAGCTAATCAGCGATAACCGTGAGGGTCAGAAAGTCCTGTTTACGTTGGACAGAAAGAAAGTGCCTGCAATCGGCTGGCTTAGAGATAGGGTGATGTGCTGAATAACAGGAGCCTGGATGGCTACCCAGCTAATATACAAAACTGTCAGCAACAGCAAAATTTCAAGAGATGTTTTAAAACATGGAAAATCTTAAATGATGCAAGTTCCCAAGCCTGGCCACCTGAACTTGAACACTATTTCTACAATTAGCAACAGATAGCTGTGAATTCCTTCACTATGTTGATACAGATCTTAGCCATTCACTGCTGTTCATTGGGCTTGGAAAAAAAGGCACATCAGCCATAGAGTATTCGAGGCAGGTACTTTACTGGACAAATGCTTTCCAGTTACACGGTGTTAGAAAACCTATAGGCTTTCTGTAGTGTATTGGTGCATGTTCCTCCCCTCTTTGCTTGTTTTAAGCTCGCGATATTTAGGAGCTATGTCTTGATACATACCCGTACCGTGCCTAGCATGCTGTGCCTGATCTTGGTAAGGGATGAATCAGAAGCAAAATGCCCCCCCCAAAAAACCCTGAAGTTGGGGGGAAGCAATAACAAAGCAGGGCTCACACTGGTAAACATTTGGGTTTTTAAACCATTATGGTTCCTCAGAGCCAAGCTATTTAATTTGTCCCATTGAGAGCAAATGGATGCTGTACTATTCTTCCCAAGTGTCTGGCCCTCTTCTCCATCTCTCATTGTCATTCATTTTCATTTTGTTCCTCTTGTCCCCTCACCTCTGGGTGATAAAAAAGCTTTCTTCTTTATTTTTCAGATGGGAGAGAAACATAAAGAAATTAGAGACTTCCTCAGGGTCAGATAAGGGATGCTCCCTGAGCTAGGACTGAACCACCCTTTGGTGCGTTATTTATCAAAAGAGGTCCTGCGCTTGTGCTCAGATTTTTATTGTTTTGTTTTTTTTAAATCTAGTGGTTGCATCTGGCTTTTTTTAACTCAGAATCATCCATGGGTGAGAAAAATGCCTCCCTGTGTCTCTAGCTTTAAATGAAAGGTAACACATATCCCTCTTTCTGTACGTAACTTCTTCCTCTCCTTCCCCAGGCTGGAGGGTCACTTGCTCAGGCTGCTGACCTCTGCTCTCCCTCTCGCATGCCCTAATGCAGCTGGCAAGTCCACTCCGGCTCAGTGTATCACTCCTCACCCGCCTGGGTGTTCTTCCCCAGCCCGGACATGCTGTAGCCTGTGTCCAGCACCTCGACTGGCCTCCAGAGATAGAGGCACTTTCAGACTGACCGTCTTCCCTCTGCAGCTGCCCTGGTAGCAAAGGCAGTAAATGCTGTTTCTAACCGCAGCAAGCTGTCCAAAAGAAATAACTTTAACGTCAAAGGCCTGACAGAAATTCAAGCCTATACCACAGCTACATGGTTGTGTATAAGAATCATGCAGATGCATATGTCAGCCAAGGACCTCACCTGACTGCAATGCAGGTGCTTGATTTCTCTTCTTGCCCGTCAAACTGCTCTGATTTAAGCCCATCCACCCCTTTTCCCCTCTCTCCCTCCCTCCCTGGGCTGAGCACTTGGTTGCCCTCAAGCGCTGCTTTGTGATGGGTGTGGATCTGTTGGAAAACTAGCAAGCCAAACCTTCGGAGATGTTTTTCCAGGGGCTGGGAGCTGTGCCCTACTTGCTCCAGCCTGAAAGCATTTAATGGCAGGCTCACTGCTGCGGGGTAGAGCTGCCAAGGGAAGGTGGTAGCACATGGCAGGACATGAGGGGGGCTGGGGGCCTAACAGCCTTGGCAGCAAAGAACACATTGAGGTTGTGCAGCCCCTTTTTTCTTTAAAACCATTAAGAGGGGTCTGAGAAGTGCAAGGGGAGTTAGTGATGGGAGTTGTTTTTCTGATTTCTTTTTTTTCCTGAGGACAGTTAGAGAAGTTCAGTTGCAAAAATTTTGTCTGTATTTCTCCCTTCTCTGCTGAGAAGGGGAGGACTAGTAAAGATTTTGTCAACAGAGGGACCATGTAAATAAACCTGATGAGTCAAGAGAGGAGAAGGTTTTAATCCAAGCTGTTCCTTGATGTAGATAGACCCACACTGCCTTAGGAAGGCTGTGATATGAATCCCACTTGGGAGGTCTCCAGCACCAGGAAAAGGGATGATCCCTTTAGCTGAGACCGACATTCCCTCTTCTTTGCACTGCTCTCAATTAGAGACACTACAGGATCTGGAAATTGGGTCTTTTGTTGGTTTGTTAACAGAGAGGCCAGGGAAGAGAAGAGAAGGCATTTGCATTCATAGACTGACCCTGCTAAAGGCAGAGAGATGCCCAAATCTTGCTGTGAGCCCTCTAGGACTGCTTGCTGTTAGACACCTAGTTACTTTGTTAGATACTAGTGCTTGCTGGCACAAAGCCTTGGGATAGAGGGGGAAAGCAAAATATCAGGTTTGCTTGATGAAACCAGAGTAATAAATCCAACCAGCCAAAGCTTCTGTTACCCTCCAGCCCAAAATGTCTGCGCCTCATCCCACATTTTTCTTTTGTGAGGGCTGTTTACACATTCCTTTGCTCAGGGGCAAATCTTGTTACTCTACCAACTGCAGCCCTGGCAGAGAGAAACTCATTCTCCCTTTACCCCCCGCTGTTCCTCTTTGCCCTTGGTCTCCCCTTCCCCGGGAGGGGACGGGAAGTGCAGGGCTCTCGCCACGCGCATCTGTCGGCCAGGCGTTTCGCTTCATTGACCGAATCCTCCACCGCTTTTTATTAAAGATGGGAAGTGTTTTGCAGGCTGGAGGTGACTCTAGGTCTGCTTGTCTCAGGCTTTCTAGTGACTCATCTGTCTGCAACTGATACGATGTCGTCTGATATGTTTTTTTAAGCTGCAGACAGCGTTATGTGCTGAGGTATTGAAAGGCTGATTTCTGTTTTGACTGTTGTCATGTTGGCTTGCAAAGCATAAGGTATGTGTCACTTTTGGGGGTTAACCATTCTCATTCAGCAATTTTATTAATAGCTTCTACGCTCATGAATGAAAAAAAAAAAAATGCAACTTGTTGAAATTGGAAGGAGTAGGAGGGAACTTCTCAATTTTTCCGGTCTGCTACGGATTTCGAAGGCTTTCCCCAGAAAGAGACACTCACAAGAAGGCCGAGTTTCATTCTGCCTGAATGGAGCCTCAGCTAACTACAGCAGATCTTTCTCTGGCCGCATTATGCTACAGAATATATTGAGGCTTATGAATGAAACCTGTTACATATTAATATGTTAAATATACACCTGCAATGTCTGGAGCTGTGTAGTAGTAGCTTAGGGGCTTAGAATTTAGAATAAAAAAATAAGTCAGTAGATTTTATTAAGTTCATTAAAGAGATTAAGGTAACATAAAAATTAAAGCACAAAAGAAATCACTTTAAAAGGATTGTCTGATACAACCAAAAATATTTCTCTGGGCACAGATCACTACCTCTAACCCAGGAAGTAAATGATAACAAATATGCCATTTCTTTTAAAGGCACCTGTTTCTTTTGGTTTTAACCGTATGTATTTATATATCCTGACCTTTCTGTGATTCCTCTGCTTTCTGAATAAACTAACCTGTTAAGTAATTTGGATGGCATTTACAAAAAAGCTCACAGGTTCAGGAATTGCGCAGCTTTCAGATGAATATTTTATCATGCCTTTCAAGGATGACTGCATCTCATGTCCTTCATTGCTCATTTAGGGCATTTTACACTAAGCAGAGCATCTCTTCAGAAATGATGAGCTTGGAAGTCAGAGGATCTGGACAAGATTATCTTTTATTGCCTAAGTAACCCCAAAGTTAAAGCTAGAGGGGAGATGCACTGAAGGCAAAGAGGCTGGGCCAGGGAATAAAATTTCCGCTCTGCTGCACAGTTCCTGGTCTTGATCCAGTGCGATGAGAGCTTACCTCTGATCCAATGGGCTGCAGATGATGCCTGTAATATTTGGTCCCTAAGCGCCTTGCCAGGATATTAATAATTCTGTATGTCATAAGGACAGAGGAAATGAATTAATTGATCGAGGAGCTCAGATTGTACGTTAATGAAGCTGCAGGAACAGACAGGACTGCCTGAGCCACTTGCTTAACAACAGATACTGGAGGATAAACAAAGCATGGGAAAATAGGAAAACAGCTGAAATGTCAGAGAGAAAGAGGAACCCCCTGAGATTCCTGCAGTTTTAATGTGATGGTGTTGCATTCCTCCCTCAAAACTGAAGTCCCTGAGGTTGAAGTAACAGGAGAAAGCAGAGTCCCGCTCTGGAAGTCTTAGGCAAAGAGGCGGAGGGGCCAGGTTATCCCTCTGGAATTTTTATCGGCTCCAGCTGCTTTTCTCCAGGCTGAATCACCCCTGTCTCTAAGGGAACGTGGGGAAGAGATGACGTTTCTAGCAATCTGGAGGAACTCGCAATATGCCTTTAGGGCACTGGGTGTATAAACAGAAGAATTTGAGATCAATTACCTGTGCTGTTTAGGTTGGCTTTTCCATCCCCTTCCTTTGCTGACCTGTAACAGAACTTGTATTGAGGTGATTCATCCCCCAAAATTCTCCTAGTTGCTGTGGAATACTTTGCAAACAGCATGCATAGATGGCATAGCAGTCACGTGTATGTGCACTGAAGTGGTTATCAAGGAGTTCATGGTGGGCTAGTATGAAGTTTTCTTAATTGTGTTTTCATTAATGTTAGTGAAATTGCAGTAGAGACAAGGATAAAATATTATGACTAACAGAAAAAAGCCAGTACCTGTGATTCATGACGGTGTTTTGCTGAAGACAAGAAGCCCCTGCAAGCAAGGTCTCTGAATATATAGAATAATGAAGGGTTTCTTTCTTCATAAGTTTTTTAAAAGGCATTTCACTCAGGTGCAGCTAACAGGTACAATGAAAGCGCCTGGTTTCTTTGCAAATACAGCTATTAGCAACGTATATTTTAAGAATGTGAAAGACCAGAAATTCTGCCAAATCAGCATAGCTCTGTTCATTTCAACAGTGATTTTGGTTTAAACAAGCTGCGGCCTTAGCTGCATTTTTCTTGACCAAAATAAGAGTGGCCAAAAATTGAAAAGTTTCACCCGACCATCTTTACACAGCCTCGTAGATCCATACACGTATCTTGGATGTTATATTTGTGTGTTATTTGACAGAGGCTTCAGATGCACGAAGTACTTAAGAACATCAGAGTTTATGATTAAATAGCATATACAAGACCACAGAGAAGTGACCAGAGTTCAGAATAAGGCTCTCAAGTTCTTGACTCAGTATGTTCATCAGATTCATCCTTAGCCTATACTACCTGTGTAGTCAAATACATTTGATTTCCTGAGTCAAAGGAAAAACTAATTAGGAATTATGATAAAGCAAAAGCTTGCTTCACACTTATTCTCACAGGGCTGTGTCTCCCCACGAGAAAACAGGGGTCGTGTTAGAGGTATTAAGTAGTGCTACTGAACAAGGCGGTACCCTGGGCAAAACAAAGGTCAGAGGGAAGGCTGTAAAAGGCGCACTGGGCACACAGAGCACTGTAACCAAACTCGCCACTGGGGATTGCCCCTCTGGATTTTAGAGAAGTAGGCAGAAAGAGGAGTTGTTTGTCTGTACATTGAGCTCCTGTAAATAGTTACCCGAAAGCAAACTTATACCTGCTCAATGGGACATTGTCCTGTTGTCCGCTTGTATTGGAGAGCAGGTGACCTTTTATGCTTGGGTGGTAGAGGCAGTTGTATAGGCTGCTGTACTGATAAATGCAGATGCAGATTCCCTTGGTGTTTCTCAGCTCCTACCAAGCTCATTAGATCCTTGTCCTGGTTGGAGGTAAAACAGGACCAATTTTGTTCAGTAGCTTTGCTTCTTAGCTACGCCTCTTCTAACTACTGAAATTAACAGCATATTGTGCAGACAATGTTCGCTCTCTCAGAGTGATAAGACCAATGTTTATAGCTGATGCCCAGGCATGGTATGCAGAGAGGCTCTTGCTTATACTTATTGCCGTAACAGCCAAAACCAACCAACTTTGTTACTTTCCCTGTTGGAGGGTCAGAAGCAGAAAAGCTCAGTGGGGTCCCACCTGTGGGGAGGAGCCGACAGGACAGGTGACCCAAAACTGACCAGCTGGGTATTCTATCCCATCTGCCTCATGCTCAGGATAAAAACTGAGGGATCAAAGGGTCAGCAGGCTCTTTCTTCAATTGCTGACATCTGAGGAGGGCTCTGTCTGTTCCCATCCATCACTGAGTCCTGCCTGGGTCTTCCCCAGTGGCAGCCAGTGTCGTGATTGTCATCCTGGGAGCTTGATATGGTTTTGTATTTCATTATTTCCTTTTATTTTATTATTAATATTTCATTAAGGTAGTTTAGTTCCTTCCAAACTTGTAAGTCTCTTTTTCCTTCCTCTGCCTCTCTCTTTGAAGAGGGATGGGGGGGAGAATCTGTCAGTCCCATCTGGGGTCCCCCATGCCCCCAGTAGCTGATTTGGCCTAAACCACAACAATCCTCTAGAAGGGCCTAAGACAAAGGGAATTTCCATACTGTAAAAGTGATTCCCCTTGCTTGCAGAGACCCCTATACTTGCAGAGTATGTGGATGCATGTGCTAATTCAAAAGCAATGCTACTGTGTTTTGCACCATACAGTGCACAAGTAAGTCTTGCAAAGGTGATGTTGCTACATCTGGATCAGAACCAATTTGCACTGTGACAGCTCCAGCATGCTTCTACTCTGGTAGCGTCTGTGCTTGCAATGACCAAGAACCCAGCTTGAGCATGAGGGGCCAGGCATGTCAGAAGGCTGAAGTTGCAAGGCATCTTGCTCTAGACAGGATGGGAGACAGCCAGTGTGAGGTGAATCACATAATTATCCCAGTTGATGTTGCAAAACTTCAACTTTCATCCTGCAACAGCCATATCTTCAGTCCACGACAGGTTTCATCCACAATCATGCATGACTCCAAGGTAAATTCACAGGGTAAGTACCACATCCACTCCCACCAGTGATTAGGTGGCCTCTTTTCAGCAACTGGAGCAATGGTCTTTCCATCATAAGGACCAATAAACACCTTTGGACTGAGCACAATTTGAGCCCCAGTTTAATGGGAGGGAGCAGGTAGACACAAAGGAGAAAAATGAAGGACCCTGTTGCTGCTCATCTGTGCCCAGACCACAGGCTACTGCTTTGCAAACCATGGGTCAAGTTATAGGCCACAATCTAGGAATCTTTGGTCAACACCACTAGGTAGCTAAATTTAATTTCTGCCTGTCCCAGCACTTCTGCCAGAGCAGAGCTGCAGAATTCTACACTGCAGCATGTTGGTTTTACATGAAATATATTTTCTTACATTAGAAAAATTTTCTATAAAAGCAGAATAAAACCCCCATCCAGAAAATAGTCTCAGTTAAACAAACATGTAAATTTATGGTAAACCCTACGAACTACTGAGAAATGTCTACGAGGGCCCATAAATGTGCTGGCTTTCAGTCTTAGTCTTAATTACCCTGTATGCTGCTTTAGTACATATTTCCAACCTATGCAAAGAAAATACATCAGAACTAGATATAACAGCTGCTCACGTGTTAAAAGATTCGTCCTTTTGGAAAAATACATATATTTAATAGTTCTGAACAGACAGGCTTGTGTTGATAGCTGGCTTTCATATTTTTGGTAGGACCTATAATTCCTTCAGATCAAGTGTGAGCACTTCTGTAGATGTAAGTTTGTGAAGAAAATTGCAATGTTATTAATTTCTGATTAATTCTGGCTCCTGCTTGAATATGAGGTCTTTATAGCAGGATAGGAAGTAAAGCTGGTTCACCATAAACCCCAAAAGAAGTCTAAAAACTTAATATATTTTTTTTAGGGAAGAGTATATTTTAAAGTCTGTTTTCNNTTTATAGGCTCAAATACTCTGATTTTATTGGTCCTCCAAGAGTTCCATGTATGGCTCAACCTTACAGTCAGCTGATGTTCTTCTCCATGGTTTAAACAAGGCTGTTAAAGAGATGAAACCTCTAAGGACAAAACCCTTCAAAGGTCATTTATCAGACATTTGGCAGAATAAGTAGCAGCTCTGATAATGCTTCTAATGGGCTGAATGAAAGATCTATAATCCCTTTTCTGTAGTAAATGTGGGCAAATCTGGTTCTATTCCTCCTAGCAACAAATAATTTGACATAAATTACACAGCAACTGCTTAGCAGGGTTTGAAGGGTGGTGGGTTTTTTCTTTGCCCTGAAGATGAACTTCATTCACAGTGGGGCTGCCAAATCCATTTCATTGTAAAGAAATTTGCTTTCTAAACTAGATACCCCTAGGGATTGAAATTGTGTGGAAACAAAGCCAAACCCAATTGTTTGGCTATCTCTATTGGTTGGATGTACATTAGCAAACAGTATCATTCTTTGCATCTTATATTTACTAAGCTATTTATTTATTGGCTTCAGGCTGCATGCCTGGAAGCCTCTCAAGCTGCTAAAATGCATGGAGCCTGTCAGAGAGCTACAGGGGAGGCTCCCACCTTAAACAGGCAGCTGTGTTACTGGCTGGGGAGAGGACGTGGCTTTTTGCAAGGACCTGTTTCATATCCCCTTGATAATTTCTCCTTGCCGGCTGGTGGGGAGGGAAATCCCATCTGCTGCCCTTGTTCCTTCCAGCTGTTCTGGGTGGGCAGTTGAGCCCTCAAGTGCCGCTTGTGATGTGGTCCTAAGATTTTGCTGGCTGGCAGTGTGACTTGCAGTTGATTTTCACTCTTCTTTACGTGCCAATATGGATGTCTGATGGAAATCACTGTCTAGCCCTAAGGAAATCTCACAGCAACAACAAAATGTGTCCAAGCTGTAGCGCTGGACAATTCTGACATTTCTTCTAAGAACATGGCTGTGGACTAAACCTTCGTTTTTTCACAACAGCTATTAAGAATGCTGGTTCACTTGCAGGGTAGGAGGATGGGTTTGCTGCTGGCTTTGATCCTATGGGATCCAAACTCCAAGGTGTCTGTAGGTGCCACTGCAATATAAATAGACACTTTGGCAAGTGCTACTTGTCCCTACACTTTGGCTTTAGATTGGAACAGGAAGATATGTGGCAATCTTTTCTGCCTTTGAAAATCCTCCCCCTCCAGCCTATCCACTATCGCTATTGACTTACAGCCTAACCATACTAGAAAGGGTAAGTACAGTACTCAAACTCACAAAAAAATACAGTCCAAAAGGGGGAAAAAATGTTCTCTCAGCCAATCAGAAGGTGGACTAAAGAATGAGTCATGTCTGATGTATTTAAAAATATATGGCCTGTTCCTGTAATGTAAAACATTGCTACAGCTCACTGTTCTAATACAGTGGAAATTCCATATTTATTTCTCATGAAGCCTATCTGTTATGTTATCCAATTGAGTTACTTAGGAACAGCAGTCACTCCAGTGTTTTAACAGGGGAGTATAACCAAACTTTCCTTTGTGATTTCAGTGTAGGCTTGTCTTGACAATCCATGAAGATGATGTAACCAGAAAACAGCCCATTAATCTCATCCAAAGCTTTAAATTCCAAGGTGCAATAAATCAAGTTTAAATGAGTTTCCACTGAACAAAAGTAAAGGGGCTTTATGAAAAACTCTAATTTTTAGCGAGGGTTTCTTTTACTGCATATTATTATATAATTCTTCAAGCAGCAGCTAGTTATACTAAAGTGGGAGGGCACTGATTAATTTCTTTTGTGTCTGCATCCGTTATAAAATATTTTGTTTAACAGATGCAGAAGCTGATGAAAGGGAAAAAAAGGGGGGGGCAACTTCAGTGTCATAATCTTAGCAGGAAAAATGCAGAATTTATTTCTTTATGGCTTATGGACAAGGCTGATTATACGTTGGAGCAGTGCAAATTTACCAGAATCAGCTGGAGATGTCTGAATGCTCAGTTGGGTATGAGTCTGTGAGCTCATTTTCTTGTTTTGGCACCTCTAAAGCACTAGAAATACAAATTGGCTTTGTTTGTAGGCTATGTTTTTTAAAGCAGTCTCCAGCATTGAGTCTTGCCCTGTTCTTTAGCACATAAAATTTGGAAATGCTTGACTAGATGAAAGGATATAGCAGAGATGTGTGAAAATGAAGCTTTATATGCCTTTGTTGGGTATAGATGCTAGAGAATGTAATATATACAAATGCACATGCATATGCTTGACTATATACATAGTTACACTAAATAAGCACTTGCAGTTAAGGCTGGCTCCTCCAGCCTTTTCAGAAGTTGTTGGCTGTGTCTCCCTGCCTATACATCTGTCCTTGTTCCCCCAAAACCTCCTCTTTGCTCGCCCAGCTCCCCCAAATAGTGACATGCAGTGTCCTGTGGAGACAGATCTCAGCTAAGAGAAGAGGGAGGGAGGTCTGCAAGGCTAGGGCTATGCAAAAAAAAATGGTGCTCTGATTTTTAGAAAAGTTTTCTTACATCTTTTCAGTACCTGCCAGCTCCTGCCTGCTGTAGGATGCAGAGGCTCTAGGATTACTAATGCCTGCACCAGACTTGTCGGGCTCTGCAAAGCCTCCAGACAAAGTCACATCAGCCATTCAAGGCTTTGCAAAAGAAACAGGAGGCCCTGCAAGGGGAGTTGGAGAGGGGAGGAAAAGTGCATTTATGTCCTCCTTGTGCTGTCTTTGAAATTTTTGATGCAACATTTGTAAGTATGAATGGTGTGAAAGCAGGACTTGGACAACTGGAGTCTCTTGGCTTCAGTGGGTCCTTAATAATTTAGACATTTTTAAAAAATCCTGCAAACTGTATTCAGAAGCTGTAGCCACACGAGTATTTCAGTTCCTTTTTCTCATATAGTCCCTTCTCAGAATGATGACCTGGGGTGGGGTGGGAGGTGGGAGTGGGAGAAAAGAATTCGGGAAAGCTAAGCAGGGTGACTTTGTCTGGAGCTGTTATGAAAAAGCAAAACTAATGAGTCAGTAAGCTCTAATGCAAGGTGCTGTCAGACGGGTGGGAAAGGGTTGGAGCAGTATTCTTTTCCCCCAGGTCAGCTATAACCAGTGCAGCATGCCCCTAGTGAAAGAGGAAGGAAGCCCTCCTGCGTAAGTGGCTTGACTGGGATGTACAAAGCTACTCGGTGACCTTTCCGTGCCTGAATTTTCCTGTGCAGAAAGTGCAGACAGCAGTGTTTTCTCACCTCGTAAGGCTGCAAGAAGAATAAATGAACACAGTTTGAGAGATGCCCAGACACCACCGCCTCTGAGGCAAGGGGTTTTAGTTGCAACTGCTAGCCAGCCCAGGAGTCCCATCACGGGACATGGCTCTGCTGTGCCTGGCATGGGGGCGGCTCCAGCCTCAGGGGACCCTGGCTTAGCCAGAAACACACAGGGATTAAGGGTAGCTGCCTCCGTTATTTGGGCACATTTCTCTTGCACAACACTGTGAGGATCTGTGGGTTCAGCTGTGGCCGTCTGAGGGTCCTCCGTATTTGTGTTACTGTTTTCTAGCAGTGATTTTGTTTTTCCATGAGTAACTTTATACCTGCTTGGCCTACATACTGGTGCTTTATGCAAGAAATAAAAACTAGGAGAATCTATTAATTTGGCTGTTGAATATAGTAATGTCTGGAAGCATAGCGGGCATGAGAGGATAGGGAGAGGTGTCTCTGGGTGTCATGATTAAATTGTGGTCAGGGAGGGGAGGGCACCTTTGCTATGGTGGCCAATTTCCCCAGCTGCCACTGAATGCCTCCGTAGCCTGCCTGCTCTCTGAGAAAGTTTACTTTTGATGGCAGGGCCAGGTAAGCTGCACAAGCCATGTGCGCTGTTGCTGCCAGAAGTGTGAGCTGCTTAGGGTCCCTCCTCAAGCACAGACCTCTGCTTCCCATCTTTAAGTGGGTATGCTTGTGTCTGAGCATCTGCCCCAACACTCACAAAGGACTGCAGGAGCTGGACTCTTCTCCTCCTCTCCTTCCCTCCCTCCAGTATTTCTGTGTGAATGTGGAGATCTGTGAGGAGGTTGGTGAAGTAATAGGAAATATTTCTGACAGTTCTCAGGGGTTTATGACCAAGTAAAACCAAACAAGCACCTCAGTCTAATAAATGTTCTGGGTCACTTTACACTGGATGGAGTAAATGGATCGCATTTTTCTTTTTCTCAAAAGTGCATCAGGTTGATACTAACTGGGCAGGCATTGAGTGTAAGGAGAAAATCATAAACCAGCCAAGCTGGTATTTGTATGCAGAAGTCTCCTCTTCCAAAAATCCAGGGAAAGTAGAGCTAACCATTTGAACAGCAATCTGAGTCTGCCTCTTTATCTGAATGATCTGTGAATTTTGCACGGTGAGAACAGGGAAGAGGAACAATGTTGTCGCATTCCTTCCGCACTGATGACATCAAATACCATTTTGTTGGAAATCATGGCAACATCACATTACTTTGCTGTTAAAACAAAGAGACAGAGCAGAAAGGCTGCAGAACAAACATGTGTGTTCAGGTACAGTTATTTACATCAGGGTTCATGTTCCTCCCTTAGTTCAAGAATGTGTTCTTGAAAAATATGTCCCAGGTCAGTCACAAGCTATTGGGCTTGTTAGTGGTGGCTTAGGTATAAAAGAAAGGTATTTCTCACCTACAGAGAAGTTATAACAGGGGCTCACTGGCCTGGATGATGAAAGAGGTGAAGATGTACAAGCAAAGGGGTCCCTTCTGGCCTTAGCAAAATATATGAATCCATGAATTTCCTCTGACTTGAGCAAAGCTCTCACTGAACTGAGGAAGAGCTGAAGCATGCAAAGTTTGGCTGCATTATCTTTTGTAGTAAGTAGACGCAGTAAGAAATAGCAAGAAAGGAAAATAGTTTCCTGATTAAATACGTCCTAGGCTTGTAGGTCTCCCCAGCACGGGAACAGCTCAGCTGGCCAGCAGACCAGATTTGCTGTCTACCTTACCGGGTGATCTCTTTCATTAAAATCATGTCAGTGTGCTTCTACTTCCTTCAAAGAAGTATTTTTAAACTGCTTGAGAAACACAATAAGTTTGCTAGTGTTTGTTCTTTTAGGCTAACTAAAAGCATATGCAAAGGCACACCTTCCTTAAAAAAAAATAGTGAAAAATTAGTGAAAAATTAGTGAAAAATCAGTGAAAGGATCTACTTCTCAAATCAGCAGAGGAATCATCTCAGGAAGTCTAGATTTCTACATCAAGAAACTCTCCTGTTCTTTCTAGCTTTAGGACAACCACCTTTTGTCATTCCTTTGCCTGTGCTTGCACTGTCACTTTTTTTTTTATTGATGTGGTGTTTTCCAACAGTAAGCACCTACAATAGGCCAACAGATACAAAAACATTGTTTGCTTTTCTTCTGACTCCCTATCAAGGCTGGGAACTTTTCTATTAAGGTGCCTTGCCATCTAATTTCCACTTTCCCGCTCCTAAATGCTTCCCTGCTTTATTACCTGTACTGTGAGTATTTCACACTGCCCATTTCATAGGGCTGGCTAACCAGTTTGTGTTCTCTCTCAGGCACTGCACAGATCAGACACAGTTTCTGATTTTGATCCCTTTATGCTTCCTCCCTGAAGTTAGGACACCTAGGAATTGCTTCTCTTATGTTTCTCTGAAAGCCAGTCCTTCCCTAGCTATAGCTAGGATGGGATAGGGATGAGGCATCTCCCACCATCCCCATTCTTGCAGCAAGAAGAGGACAAACAGGACAGCGTAGTCAGGTCACCCGTAAATGATCTTGCAACATCAGCAGAGGCAAGAGGCTTGACGAGTCAGCCTTGAGTCATGAACATCCAGCACTAGAGTCTGGCTAAAGAGGCCTTTGTTACTGGCTTCTGGGTGGGAGGAATTTGCACTGTGTTGAGTAAATATCCAGACTCCTAGAAGCCCACCAAATCTGAGCTCAAACCCATGTCCTGGAATAAAGGTTGGGACCTGCATTCCAACTGTATGGTCAGGGGAAGCATCAGTTTCAAGTAAAGAAGATTAATAAAGGAGCTTAGTTTAATCCCTTGAACATAATTATGAAGTCCAGGTCATGTGTAGAAAGATGTGCGGGCTTTTTGATCTCAGCTTCAAGATTCTGGAGGGATTTTATGTCTCTTCAGGACCACCTCTGAACGCTATTAGGCTTCTGGGGCTCTGGGGCTGTTGCAGCATCACATTCAATGGAATAGAACAGGGAGTGCAATGAATAAATTCAGATTCTCTCACACTCTGAATTTATGAAAGCCTACATATTTTTGCTTAATTATAAGCACCTCCCACTCTGCTGAGACCTTGACAACAACCCACTAAAACACCCACAACTTCAAAAGAGGTATCAACTAGTTTCCCAGGGCAGGGGAAGAGTGACATTTACTCATGTATGTTCATTTCCAGGACGAAATATGGTAAGACGAAGATCTTATGCTTCTGACTCTTTGTCACCAAGTGTCAATTGGTTTGTGTGCATAAGAAACTCAGAATCATGGTGTTGGAAGGATACTCTGGAGATCATCTAGTCCAAACCCCCAGCTCAAAGTGGGGTTGGCTAGCGCTGGTCGTCAGTGACCACGTCCAATCAGGTTTTGAGTATCTTAATTGTTTTTTTGATGTGGGAAGGTATTTTATTAAACTGTAGTGGAAAGAAGCTGCAAAAGAAGACCTTTGCAAAGAGGCAGAGAGCACAGCTCCTTGCCGTTGGGTCAGTGCTTGGCCTCATCAGGTACATTCAAACCCTCAGTCTCAGCAATTTGTCAGAATTTTTTTTGTATATCACAGGGGGAAGTGAAAGAGCTATTGCAGTTTCATGCCACCCACAAGCACAGAGCTGCAAAGCCCAGTACTGAACTGGGGAGTAGTCCCAGAGAAAGCATAAATCTGTATTTGAGCTCCCTGTGAGAGTCTAGGTGGAGGAAGCCTTGCTTTTGGTCTTGTACAGTGTTTCTGGCAAGGTGGCAGGCTGGATGCGGAGCTTTTGCTGCACAAGGACCTGCTAATGAATGATGCTTGGCCAGGCACAGTCTCTGGAGGAAATAAGAAGTAGTTGGGAATGGTGATTTTGTTCCTTTTGCCTCTGCATTTTCCTTTTTTTTCTTTCTTTTTCCTCTCAGTAACCTTGGAGAAGCTCTAGAGAAGATCAGCCAGAGGTACCAAGCTTCCATGTGAGACTCTTGGTGAGAGTGCCCACCCACCTAGGCATGGCTTAGCAGAGCCGCTGCAAAGCCCCAGCTCCTCACATGAGGGTGTGGTGGTGGGATGCTGGGTTTTTGGCATATCATAAAACAAGTAAACTGATTGGGTCACTTTCTGTCTTGCTCCAATGAGAAAAATCCATGGAAGTCTGGCATAGTGGAAAATTACAGAGGGTAAACAAAATGTCGAAAGGAACAGAAACCTCTTCTGATGTATGGCCAGGAAACCTCAAGGTTTGCAGGAAGCTGTGCTTGGTGATTCAGGGGGTGGTATTCTTCCCTTTAAGTCAGTCCTGAATCCATGCCTGGGTATGACCACATCTGAAATATGGCTCCTCTGACAGCACAGTGCCCATGAACACTGTGCTGGAGAGCTGGCTTGTTGCTGGATTTTTCTTGGAAAACTCCCATCCAGAAAGAGTTCAGGCTTGACCAACTTCGCCGAGGAAAGCTGGCAGAATCACAGTAAAGGCTTTGTAGCTTTGCTTGAACAAGCAGAGGAATTCAGAGGTATTAAATCAGATCTTCAGTTAATAAAAATCAGTATAACTCTGGCTGAGTTGCAACTGCAAACAATTGGTCTAACACCATTAATAGCACGTCTTCTGATTAAATGGGAGGAAAGGAGAAGAGCTGAAGACCTGCTTGCTTGTTATAATTACAAGAAGATCACTATTGCTTCTAGAAACCACATAAAATGCACTGTGAGCAGTGAGGCAAAAATGGGCAGAATATTGATAACGGTCACTGCTTCAATGAGCTTCAGCTCTCTCTTTCCTGCCAAGGTTGAAACACTTTGCTTCATGCAAAAGGAAGTTAATTGGCAGTGGATCTCCCATCTTTACTAAAGCCAATGATCCTACAACAGCCTGTTCAGACATCTGTGCAAAGTAAGTTGGTTTGCTGCAATGCTGTGGACAGGATGTAGGATGGCAAATCACTTCATTTGGCAAAAATTCACACCCTGGCTGGAAGGACCACATAGGAATGATTGGCTCGGAGGCTTGAATAACTTCTCATACTGGGGCATGGTCCCCACAGATCTAGATACAGTCTTGATGACTGAAATATGTACAGAGGTTTGTGCTGCTAATCCTCTACAGCAGTAGCTGTTCTGATAGAGTATTTCTGTCTGCAGACCAGTCCGTGCAGTGCATTGTAGGAAGCAGAAGATCCTTTACCTGGAGAACTTTAATGTTTGGGAAGAACAACAAATGACTAAGAATGAGCCCTTTCATTCAGTAAGGCTTTAATGTTTCCTTACAAATGAAGAACCTATTAAAAAAGGCAGCTGATGTGGGTTTCTGAGAGTGATAAGGCCTAAGGAAATACATATAATAATATTCCATCACTTGATACTGGAATGGTAAAATGGCAAACAGCTGAGAAGTTATTTTCCATAAAAGTTAATACACCAAAAATAATGGGACTTTCTACTGATTAATGCTTTATAAAGCAGTGTGTTGATGCAGATGTAGTCCAATGGGTGTCAGTGGTGTGGAAGATAAATTTTGTTTAAGTGTTTTCCTGGATTAGGTTGAGATTGTAGGACCCATAAGAAATTCTGGAGCTGTAACAGCACTTAAACATGTCTTATTCCACATTAACTAGAGACTTGTTAGGCTTCTAAAATGGAGGGGCTTATGCAATTGTCAGTTCACGTAGATGCAGCTCAAACAATACCATTGAACTTTGTAGTATTACCTTTGGGTAACACTTGATGAGACTTTGGTCAGATACTCATGTACGCATGGACTTGCTTAGATATGAGTAGGAGGAAGGAGAGAGGGAGACAGAAGGGGAATTAGCACTGCCTTACATTATTTTTTTTTCCTGTTGTCCTGTCTCACTTCTGGGAAATTATGTGTTTCTGGCAGTACCTCTCTCCAGAGATGTTACAGTATCTATAAGCCCCATGCTCTGGGACTTTGAGAGCTATCTGAATAGGGAGGAGACCCTCTCCTGCATGACCAAAGCCACTTGTTCACACCCAAGCAGAGTCTACAATATTAGTTTCCACTGGGCCACTCTATGAACACCTTACAGAGCTGATGATCCTTGGCCGAGGAACAAGTGCATCCTCTGCAGAGTCCCAGTTTGGATACGGAGGTGATACTCCAGCACTGAAGTGCAGCAAAGCAGCTTCACAGATTCATTCAGTCATTTAATTTCCAAAGCCATAGTGACAGATGTGGTGATGGTCAGAGTGGGTTCAGCTATACAAATGTGGGAGCATGCTGAAATGGATAATAATTTGTTCTTTTATTTGCTGACAGCTCTTGACAGAAACCATTTCTCTGATCCCCAGATCCACCCATGAATATTATGAGCTCAGAAATAAGGCCTGCAGCCAAACCATTCTTGGTATTGGTTTTGCAAAAGCAAACAAAAAACAAGTGATGAGGTCTGTCCATCTGGTTTTAACCCATTTCTAATTATAGCATGTTTTCTCAATACAATCAATTCCTCCTGTTCCCTGTTGGGATCACTTAGGTGGTCATCAGGAGCTGATGGTTCTGGCTGAGCCAAATTCCAAGGAACCTGTATTTCTCAATATGTTACAAAGCAATACTTGTATGGCAGGATGGTTTCTAGCTACATGTTGTACCATAGCTGTGGGGTCAGGTGCTGAAGCTCGTTCTTTATTCCCCATCACTGTGTCAGCAGGCTTTGCTAAGCTGGTAAGAAGGGACTGAATAGTGCATGAGAGGGAGAAGGAGCCTTGCTGGAGGACTAGGAAGAGAAATAAGAGCACTCTCAGATAAAAGGAGAGCAGTGTGACAAGGCAGCCACATGTTGATCTGACCAGCTCACCTTGCAGGTACAGCATGTAGATGTCATTGTGCTGCACCAGTGTTGTGTCATGTTCAGTGACAGGGATGTTATGGACAGATGGAAAGTATTGTCTGTAAGTTGCTGTCCACAGCTTCCCTGTGAGTCAGTGCAGAGGCAGCTGGATAATTCAAGTTACAGTATTTGGGAAGCTGGGCTAATTGTGGTGGTAATAACGAAATTGTAGGACGGGAAAATTCTGTTGAGGGGAGAGAATGAAAGATTTAAAGAGCTTGCTGATGGTGATTTTTGCTAATAGTTGTACGCAGTTATGATACATTTTCATTAAATCTAGTAAAAACATCAGAAAGAAAAAAATCATTCAGACACTTGCATGGATTGCATGAATGCTTTTTGGCTAAAAGTTTTGTGTTTCCTAGCATTGAATGAAAGTAAAAAGCAAGCTTGAGTGCAAGCATACTTTTGAGTTTGTCCTTTTATGCCACACAAAAGAAAAAGATATTCTGAGAATAATTTCTGACCAGGTCTATTTTTATGCCAATGACCTCTGCAGCAGACAGTTGTTCTTTCTGTTGCTCACCCTTAAAGTAAAATCAAGCTTCTGGGCAGGATCTTGCTTTTGTGGACACAGACGACATGATCCCTGTAACTTGTTTGAGCAGAACAGCCAATTCCACCATAAATAATTTGCAGAAATGTGCATAGTTTGTTTGGGTTCTGTGGAGTATTTTTGTGTTTGGGTTGTGTTTTTTTCTGAAAACATCCTTTTTCCCTTAGTAATTATGCTGTAAACATTTAACTGCGTAAGCAGTGCCAGTGAAAACCCTTCTAAAATATCATTTTTCATGGTCATTCTGCCGGCAGGACTTAAACTTAATGACTCATGTTAATCTCTGTTCCTCTCTCCCAGTGGGAACTAATAAATCCTAATGGAGTAGCTGCCACTTTATAGCTCTAGGAAAGATGGAGGAAGTGAGTTCTGCTAGGACTCTAGGTGGATGTAGGACACTAAAGTCAGAAGACTGAAGGAAGCTTAGAAGAGTTGAGGAACACATGGTGATCCTTCAGCTGTTCTGCACATCTGTAGCTGGAGACACTGCACCAATCTCTGTTTGCTTTATCATGTGTTGGTTCCACCTGACACTGAAATGCCCTTGCATTTGCATTGGCAGAAATGAGCTGTAGTCTGTTTCTTAAAGACATGCCAGTTCTCTAGCATTGCAAGACCTCAGAACACCAAAATGCTTGTGGTATCTCACTCTCCTCCACAAATGTGTTACAGTTTTTGAGGGTTTTGGTCTTTTCTGCTAATAGCCTTATTTTGTTATGTCTGTCTTGTGGTTGCTGCAAGTGTGGAATGGATGTGCTGTGGATTTTAACTGGACTAAACACCTCTGCTGTGATTCTCTAGGATTTGTGGGGAGTGATGTCAGTGTCCCAGCTGGTCTCCAGTCCAGTGGAGATAAGTGACGTCCGTATCCCATTCTCAAAGCACTGTCAAGGGAATGATTTACTGAGTGCAGCTTCTTTCACAAATGATGACATTTGCACAAAGTATCAGTGAGAAGCTCAAATGGGGGATTGGGGTCCCAGTTTATTAAGCACAGGGATTCATTGTGCAAGGCAATGGCTTATGTTGTCAGTGTGTTACAAGGACTAGCAGATGAACCCAGCCAGACACAGAAGCCCAAATAACAGTGGGAGGATGACTAACATGTTTGTAATCAGCAGGCACCACAGCACACTGCCATCATTCACTGCTGTCAGAGCTGAGGCAGCTGCATAGATGAAGAAGTTATGTCATCCCTCACAACCTTGTCCCAGTTGATGCAAGGCTGGGCTGGAGCAGGGTCTGCCCGAATGCAGGAGTTGGGAAGGATCCCCTGTGAGACAAAGGTCCTCACAATGACCAAGTGTGCAGGTCACTCTTAGGTATAGGATGGCCAAAGGAGTTTCCTGGAGCATGGGCAGGCCGGGTGCTCCTGCATACTAGAGTTGGGTGATGCAGAAGCAGTCTGAAGCCCAGGGTAGGTTGGAGCCATGGGGGCAATGGGGTGAATTGTGATTTTCCAGTTCCCATCTGCATGGTGACTAGCGGCACTCAGGGTAGGGTCAAGGTAGCATTGCCCTCCTGGCTCTCCAGCTCTCCTCATCAGTTGACTGCAGCACATGGGATATGTTTTAATTCAATGTACTCAGAGGAAACTTAAAAGATATATGAAAATCTCATTAATGGGCTAAGTAAGCTGAGAGTGTATTTTAATAGTGGGCGTCAAGTGGGAGCTGTTTGAGGAGAATTTGTAAATGTAAGTACTTTGTTGTAGGCATTACAGGGAAGCTTGTCCTGATGAAAGTTATTTTCAGAAAATACCTTCAGCTCTTGTGGTGATCAGCCTTGCTATTCAGGGTTATCCTCTTTTCTGTCAACAATGTGCCTGGCCTCTGCCTGCCATTTATCCACCATGTGTCAATTTAACACTCATTTCAAAAGAACAAACTCTTTCTCCCTTCCTTCCCCAAATATGTCCCCAAAGAGAATTTAAGTAAGTTATTCTGTCTTTAATATGAGACATCTAGTCTCTGGGATCTACAGCAAAAGCAAAGAAAGCCTGAAAAAATTTGTGTAGAAAAACATCCCAGCTTTTATTATCATGTCCTACAGAAATGCCTCCCACAGAGCTGCGTGAGAAAAGTGAGAGTAGAGCTGATAAACAGCCCACAGACCAGCAATTCATTCCTTCCACTTTCCTTTTGCTTTACATTATGCCTTGCACCTCCCCAAAACATCATTTTCTTAGCTGAGGTGGAGCACCAGTTTTCATCCACTGCTAAGGATACTTCAGTGGTACCTCAGATAACTTTGTAGCATGTGTGTAGTCGATGAGAAATGCTCTGGCCATTAGCTTTTTTGTCAAGGAATCAGACTTCTTTTTAAAAAGTAAATGTTGCTTTTTTAATGAAAAGATTGTAAACTATGGAAAAATACCTACAGAAAACTTTTAGCTTTAAGATGAGCACTCAAGAAATCCAGAAACGCTTCTGGTTTGCACTTCAAACCACTTTATTTTTTTTTTTGTTTTATCAGGAAAGAATGCTGTGCTAATTTATAGATGCCTTATAACACCGAGCTTCCTCAGCTGTGCAGCATGGATGCCTTCCCATCATGTCTTTTCTTGTGGTAGGGTACTGATGTACCATGGGAGGCACTTGGCTTACAGAAGATAATGGGAAATGGTGGTCGTCACCCAAACCAGAGATTCTGTGCTGCAGAAGCTTCCCTGAGTGCAATGATGTTAGTTTTAGCTGAAGTAGTCAAGTCTACAGATTTCTGCCCCAAAGTCTAAATTGTCACTAGGCATGTCACAAGATTATTTCACTTTCTGTTGGCTTCCTGCAGTATTCATTCCGTAGCTCAGATCTGCAGCAATAGATTCATCATTACAAGGAGAGAACATGACTCTCAGTCACTTTTTGAATCTCTGCATCGTGGGTTGGCTTGGCATTCATCCTGACTCTTAGCGTAAATTAGAGCAGCCTGAGGTTTGGTTTAAATTTGTACCAAAGATGGCCAGGGACTGACTCCAGGACTTAAACCAGACTCATACACTCAAGCCAGGTGTGAGGCCACTGAGCATTACAAAAACTTTTTTCCTATTCTAACAAGGAAACACACCCAGCCCTCTTGGGTGAGAATTACTGTCCCTTAAATCAAGTTTGGCTTCAGCTGGGTGTCAAAGTATAGGATGCTGAGTGTGTCTTGCAAATGGTCTTGCATATATCGGTGTTTAAAGGAGTGTGAGTTGGTCCACTGACCTCAGTTGTGAATGGTACATAGTTGAAAAATCTCATCTGGGCTCCTTCTGGAAAATCTGAGGGTTAAATCAGATCTGAAGTTAAATATAGCAAAGTCAAGTCTGAATAGAGACTAGTCCAGACAAATTAAAATGAGGATTAGACAGATCTGCATGGCTTAGATCAATCGCTGATAGATAGGAAAGGAATAACACAGGAATGCCTTCTTTATTAATTTCAGAAGGCAGGAGAACGGACATTCGGCACAAGATCGTTGAGCAAAAATAGGAAAATTTCTGGTGTGGAGATCCTCTGCTGGACTCCATGGACCAAGATAAGGTTCTGAGGGCCAGAAAACTTTAGGATCTTACCAGAGCAGCTAAGCAATTTAAGCAGTCAGAGCAGTGGCAGGACAACAGGCAAAATGCAATTGTGTGTCAGGGTGACAGACAAGTTATTACAGGAATCAGAAGCCATGGAAAAAGTTGGGTTTGTATCATATTATAACTTATAACATGCCCTGCAAAAAGCAGCAGTTATGATCCAGACCTCCAGCTCTTTCCAATAGTTACCATAGCTCAGAGGCTGAGGTAGGCTGTTGGAGAAAGGAAGGATAACCCCACTGAGTTTTTGGGTGGAGTCATGTGGATTTGCAACATGTGCTTATTAATACTTTCCACTTGCACAGCGGTTCCAGATATTCTTTGAAGATTGCTGGCTGTCTGCTAGACCCTGTAAAGTGACCTTCAAGGCACCATCCTTCCCTTACACATCTGTTAAAAAAATGAGCAATGTTGAGGACAGGGAGGGGCTCCTTCCTCGGGAATGTTTGGGATCCACTCCACTGTAACATTGGCAAACAGTAGACACTGAGAAGGATGTGCTTGCCCTTGATTAAGGACTCGGTGCTGAGAAGTGGATGGGGATGGCTGCTGAGGGTTCACCCATTTCTCAGCTAGGCAATCACTCTGAATTTCATAACTTCTCAGACAGTGAGGGTATCTGGCAAAATGTTTATATTGGTGGATCAGAAGTAACTTGGGGCCATTCTCACCATGGCTATTTGGTGGATCTCCATTGACTATAATGCAATTCTTGGTATTGAATAACAGAAATGAGATAAACCTTGCTTATAACCAAAAACTGAAACTGAAATACTTGCCTGTCTGGAGGGATGCCACACTTTTCATCATGCATCCAGGAGAGGGCAGAGGTAGGCACAAAAGCTTCACTAGGTATTTTAGCCATGGCTGTCACCAGCTGTAAACTGGTGCCTCTTCTCTGACTGTTGGTGCACGGCCATGGGCTTCATTAGATGGGACAGGGGCTCTGAACCTCCTGTACAGAGCAGGCCTGCAGATAACTCCTTCATACTGAGATTTTTTTCTTTGTGATTCAAAATTGAAAAGGGACTGGGATTCACTGTATCTTGAAGTCCTGAGGGACTTTCCGTTGATTTCAGCACCCAAAAAAAGAGGCAGGGCACACCCTGCTCAAGGGGGTGCCACAGTGCAGACACAGGGTAGTGTGGCTATTTCTTCCCTCTCCACGACACTTCACTGGAAGTGTAATCTTTGCACCCTCTTAGAAACCGCTGGAGCAGCTGCACATACATGACGAGAGTTCCTCTCGTAAGTGAGCTGCACTACCCCATAGGATAAGAGAGAAGATGAAAGGAAGCAATAGGTGTTTTCCCATGTGGTGTTTTTGGAATTACTGGGTTTTATTCTTCCACACTTCCAGCACAGATATGATTCTGGCCTCGACCCAAACCTTGTTTTCACCCACTTTTTAACCACACCTTTCCCGTGAATTGGGAGCTGCTTAAGCCATAGACAGGAATCTCTCAGACATCAGTGGCTCATCATACAGGCCCTACTCCGATCACAAATGTTATTTGCAGTTGTTCCTGGATTGCTGTAATGGAAAGATTTGGACATGACCAATGCAGTGCTCCTCATACAAGAACATGTAATCTTTCCACATAGTAGTTGGTGTCTTTCCATTTAAATAGGAAACACAGAAATAAGGGGGACCAGGATTGTGGCAACAAGGAAATGCTCAAAGCAAAATGTTTCTGGTAAGTATGACTCACAAGAGTCAAAATATTTCTCCTTAACCACTGGCCAGCTGAGCAAGAAGAGGAAAAGAAGATAAACAGGACGGGACAACAGAACAGCATCTCTGCAAAGTTTCCAGTCCTCCTGCCCAGTTTCTGAACACTAGTTTCCAAATGTCTTTCCCTTTTTTACAGCTCATTGGCAAGGACAGTGAGTGCTTCAATAGGATTCATTTGTATTATATTTTCCAGGAAGGTATATTTTATGTGATTCTTCTGAATTAAAGTAAAATCCAAATAAAACTGAGAATAGTAACAGCTTAGCTTGAGTACAACTCTGGTAATGATATCCTGATTGCCTATAAGTCTTCAGAAGCATCTGTCCTTTATTTTTTCTGCTAAACTACGCACACATGTTTATATGCATATGCATATATTTATACACACCTGAAACCTTTAAGAACCAGGCAGGCCCAGATTAGACCCAACAGTTCACGTAGCTGGTTTCTTGTTTACAAGAGTGGTCCTTGCTCAGTGCTTTGGAGGAATGTGTAGAAAGCCCTTTAGGAACCAGTTCTCAAGATACTCTGCTTCAGAAAAATATTTTAGCCTGCAGTAGTTAAAGGTCAGCTTCAACCTGAAATATATATTATAACTTTTCCAAGTGCCTCTGATTGATTTAGATAACTCTGGATATAGTTGTCATCCATAATTTCTTTATGTCCCTGCTAAGCTGTCAGGCTCATGTTCTTCAGTGGCAGGGACTAGCCGTGCACTGCATGGGAAAAATGAGGCGAGGGCTGGTTCAGTGGTGATTAGCTGCTTGAAATGAAAGTCCTGAGTATCTTTTCTGTTTGCAGGCAAGCTGTGAGCAGTTCGCTAATCCTGTGTGGGACATTCTCGGTGCAGAGATGCCTGCATAGGAATATGAGGCTCATACTTATACCTGTAGGTCTACCAAGATACTTTGTGGAAAGCTTATTTTGAGGCCAGTGGAAAAAGGCTAGCACTATCATGCACCAAAATACTATCTTTTTCCTCCCCAACAACAGAGAGCAGTATTTTCTCTGAAAACAATGCAGCCCAAGTGTTTTTCTTCCATCAGAAAAAATTATTTTCTGCTGGGTCTCCCATACTGGCAATATCAGAAACACTTTTTTTCTTTTTTTTCCCTCAGCAAGTCTGGGATAGCTTACGACATCTCAGAAAAGTGGACACCAAAAATACAAAAATTTTGAACTATTCCTTGACACACGGTGAGTTTCCACTGCACTTTTAGCCTGAGTTTGAACCCTGACTTCAGCCTCTCCACACAGAGAAGCCTCCGTGGGGGTGGTTTAAGCCAAAGTGAATTCAGCAGGGGGTATAGATAAGAAAAGGATGCTGTATTTCACTCAAGTTCAAATCACCCACTCACAAGTGCCTGTTGTTCTCCATTTCCTTCCTAAACTGCTCCTTACAGGGCAAATATGTTCTCCGTATCTGCATTACACATTTGGACACGCACATATACCAGTGCATAAGGGGTAGAAATATTTATTTTTATTTTCATTTTCCTTTGCAGTGAAGAAAATCAAAACACAAGGACACAGACTTTTTACTCAAAGTTGAAATTAAATGGAAAACTGTACTGAATGAAACAAAGTTATTCAGCTGTCTGAACACAATGTATAAATTAAAAATAAAACTGGATAGAAGTTAAAAAATATTTTTTATTATTTTTGTTGTGGATTTCCTTGATACTTTTTTGTTAGGAAACTTGGAGTATAGTTTTTAAGAAGAAACAGCTATCTGTAGGGATCTGTTTAGCAGAGATCCAGATTGTAAGTGAATTTGGGAAGTTCGTAGTCGTATATTAATTCCTGCATCGTGCTCACAAGGAAAAGTGATGTTGTACAAATGCAGTGCCAGTGTAGATTTCATTCTCTTGTTACATCTTAGAGCACAGACAGATGCAGCCCAGCACAAAACTAGAAATCAGAAGGTACTCCTCTTCTGTAGTGTTTCTGAGAGACACTGCAAACACATAACCAAAGAACAGAAATGCAGACTGTGTTCATTTTAATGGCTTTTCATCAGGAAAGAACAGCCTATCAGCATGTCCTGTTTCAGATGTAATACCACAGAAACAATTAATGAATTTGTATAACCTGAGATTTTCTAAACTCTCTGATATTAAGCTCCAAAACTTCTGTCACTCTTCTGCTGACATTGCCCCAGGAAGCTATTGATTTTGTACCTCTTCCTACTACATAGGATCAAGTGAATTCCTCTGCCTCGGTTGCAAGCCAGATCTCCCTGAACAGATGAATATAGGATGGAGCCTGAAGCATTGCCGAAGAAAAACCATGCAGATGGGTCTGACACCTGACAACATATTTTGGTGATTTTTAAGTGAGTCAAATTTAGGGTGGGATTTAATTGTTGTCAGCTCACCCTCGGCATGGCACTGCAGTGCCCAGCTGCACTGTGTCCTAAATTAATCCCAGATGGGATTTGGGCTCACAAGAAAAAGGAACATGAATAATGATACAGCTCTAGAAGCAGCTAATAGGGGCCAAAATTTTCTCTGTGAAATATCTATGGTTCTCACCCTGGACATAACTCAGAGTAAGAATAAGTAAATGTAGGATCATCTGGGTCTGTGTGACTTCCTTAGGTAACCTTGGGCAGGTCCCTCCATTCCTCTGTGCCTCAGATCATTGTCGAACTTATAAATGGGCAAATCAAGAAAACTATATTTTATTCTCCTCAAAGCAGGATGTTTTTGCCTCTTCATAGGTTTTTTTCCCCTTTTGGGTGTGAATGTGATAGTCACACTCAATAGTATTTGCACCAAGCTACTCATTAACGTCTAGTCATCTGGCACAGTGCTAATAAAACTTGTAAATATTAATTTTTGCTAGAAAAATTTATAGTGCTCAGTACATTCACAGAATCACAGAAGGAAACATCAAAATAAATATTGCCTTTGTAGCTAGTACAACTTATTAAAATGATATTTCGACCATAATTTCCTTCTGAAGGAATATTTTCAAGCATCCCATGGAGTGCAACAAGTTTCAAATATTTCAATATCTTTGAGAAACTGCAAAGATTCAAATACATAGTGCTTGCTCATTGCCTTGTGTAGATATGAAAGATTAAAAATCATGGCAAAAGCAAAATATGCTAAATTAACCCTAAACACCACAGCCCTGAAAATGTTGAGAACATCCTTTGCTGCTGCCTGTAATGTTGTGGTTTTGATCCACCAGAAAGCACTTGTTTACAATCTCAGCAATTTATATTTCCATTTCGCAACAGCAAGGCATCATATTGTCTCATTCCTGCCTCAGTTATCTCATTTGTTGGTCTTAACTTATATTGCTTAAGCTCCGGCAATGAAAGTTGCATAGATGAAGCAATACCAGGAACAATATAATCAAATTACAGCCCATTTCTGAAAAAGAAAAAGAAAGAAAAAGAAAAAGAAAAAGAAAAAGAAAAAGAAAAAGAAAAAGAAAAAGAAAAAGAAAAAGAAAAAGAAAAAGAAAAAGAAAAAGAAAAAGAAAAAGAAAAAGAAAAAGAAAAAGAAAAAGAAAAAGAAAAAGAAAAAGAAAAAGAAAAAGATTTTTAAAAAGGCAATGTGAAGGGAAAGAGAATTGGGAGAAAGTTCAAAACAACTCTGTGACACTGAAAAGTAAGAAAGCAGAAATTATAATGTTATCTATAGAGAACCTGAAAGTTATACAGAAAGAATTCTTTCTGAAGTTGAAGACAATTATAGAACATTACAGCAGTATCTGTAGGAGATAATTGGTATCATCACATCTGCAGGAATTAATTGCATTTAAGCAAGTTATTGCTAATGGAAGTTACAGGGATCATCACTCGTTCTTGGGAGACTTTCCCACCATGAGTCTTGAGTATGCTTGGTATGCATTTCTCTTCTGACAATTCAGGTATTACTAGGTTGGACTCAGCCTAGATAAAGTCTCTACTGCAGTTCTAGTACTTCAATATTTAGCTTTAAAAAGAGCTGGCTTTAAACTACTAGCTGAAGTATTGATATGGCCCCACCACTGCAGTGCTGAGCTCAGAACCGCATACATTTCCTGGATAAAAATGGACTGAGGGGTAGATGTACTTTAAAAGTGAATCTGACACAGCTCAGGAATTGCATGGTGTGCTGATGTCTTAAGACAAAATGGTATTTCTACAAGTGGTATGAAGTGGGAGCAGGCACATTGTAGTCTCTATGAGGTTTCTTTTCCCTTTGAGCTGGAAATTCAGACTGACATGTCTGAGCTCATGGTCTTTGAGATGACATGAATGAATACATAGCACCTGCAGGCAAAAATGTAATCAAAGATCTAGCTTGGGGAGAAAGCTGAAAACTTCTGAAACAGTAGTCAGAAAGTTGAGCTCTGTACAGCTGCTGTTTAAGGTGTCTTGAGTGTCCATACTGGGCATCGTACAGAAAGTCAGAAGCGTTTGTCCATTGAAATGCATCGAGTAGCCAAGCTGCTACAAACACCTGAAATCAAGGTAGAGAAAACAATGGGCAATACGGTTGCAATTGTAACCCTGATCAGATAACACGACTCTGTAGACCCACACAGTTCTGCTTGATGTCAGCCATAACTTTGGCTTGGAGACTAGTCACACAATCCTTTCCATATATCTTTCTGGTAGTCTGACCTTGAAGTTAGGATGTGCTGGGTAGTGTAAAAAGATGGTAACAGGGATTGCTTTTTCTAAGCTTCACTCTTATCACACGCAATAGAGAAGGAAGCAGAGCCTGGCTGCCCAGGAGTTTGATAAGTTATGCAGCAGGTCAGTAAACTGGCTCTTTCCAAGCTGCTTATGTGTCTCTGACAGTTGCATCACTTTTTCCATGTAGAAAAGCCAGTACTGGTAGCGCAGAGATGCATACAGTGCTTTTCCCCTACTATGCAGTCTCCTTCTTGACACAGAAAGGAATAATAGGGCTAGTATCAGGCTTTCTTTCCATGCAGAGCAGAGGGAGAGAGCATACATCTCACTGTGTACTTGCAGATGGTTTCTGCAGTTAGCAGCAATATCTGGGTTTTGGGGTTTTTTTCCCCTCTAGGGATGGCTTATGTGATGAACAGTACAGTGTGTCTGATAATATGAAACAGCATGTGACCCCATCTCTAGCTCTGGCTGGAAAAAAAAAATAAAATATATATATATATTTTCAGTGAACTGTGGCACCCTGACTTAGTATGAAGTAAGTCTTGCTGTTGGTACAAAACATCAATTTGCTGCCCTAAAAAAAAGCCTCTCTTGCAAAAAAAGGAGACACGAAGCCTCTCAGTTGCATCTGAATTATGAAGTGTAAGAACTCTTTCCCAAAGCAAGCCTTCAAAGTCTTTAGCTGATCAGATAAACATTTCACAAACATTTCTGCTGGGGCTGCAAAATCTTTTCTCTCCAGTGTGCCTCAACCTAGGATAAAGAATAAGGACAGCAGATGATGCTGAAGAGATGCGTCTGCTGCATTTCCTGATTGTGATAGACAAAACACACATAAGGATTCCCCCCTTTTTTCTCTTGAAATTAATGCTGATCTGACATAATGTTTTCTCTTTCCCTCCCCCTAAATCTGGTATGGCCTCTTGAAATACAGCTTAAAATCTGAGTAGTCTATAAAAGTAGGATCTTTACAGTTCTCCAGCCTCCATCATCTACCGGCAACTGGGGCTGTGTACACAGTGGAATCAAAGCTTCCTTTGAGAGGAAATTTAGGCTAAAAAAAGAAGAAATAACAAAAAAAGTCTGTTATGTTTAGGAAAAAAAGGAGGTAAATAAAAATATTATTCTCTTGCAAAATCATTACCAACACATCAAGTGATGGTCCAAGAAAAAGAGCCTATTGCCTGTCATAATGTCATATCCACAGCTGCGTATCTAGCAGAGATCTTGTCCAAAAGTTGCTTCAGAAGGTGGCACACTGCCTTAAGAGGGCATCACAGTGTCAATGCAGGGTAGCTTCTCACTACAGAAATGGGATATATGATAAATGATGCTCACTGGTTTAAGGGCATTCATTGATTTGCTCTCTGCAGAAAACCTTTTCGATGAGCTGGGTTCAGATCTCACAGGAAAAGAGCCACTGCAAATACAAGTGTTGTTTATAAGCAAGTTGGGTCTCAAGGGGCCTATCCTTATCCCCATCACGTCTGCGAAGCTGCCTGGGAAACATCAGCAAATTGTGTGCACAGCAGATCTTCTTGTAAACACATGAAGCCAGCTTTGTAGCTCCCAAACACTGGTTTCTGCCCCACAAAAAAACAGGCGTTCGCTTGCAGTTCAGGAATCCCTCCAGATCTCCCTTCTTTTCATGGGTTTGTCGCCATTGCAGCACCGTGACTCTGAGTCTGGAAAGTGCCTGCTAAAATTACCTCTAGAAAAAGATTAGACGCTGGCATAAAGCCGTGCATGCTGGCCATCACATTGATCTGCGTGCTGAGGTTTAAGCCAAACTGAAAGCCCAGGCTGCTGTTCTCCAAGCTAAAAGCTACGGTGCTGTAGCTTTTGTTTGGCACAAAGAGGAACCGCTGCGTGTACTCACTGGAGAGAGAAAAGGAGGGTTTATATACGGTGTGCACCTCAGGTTCACAGGTTTGCTTCCTATTTCACATTTGGGCAGCACCAACTATTTTGGAAGACCTTGTTGCAGCTCAGGAGCTGGAAGAAAGAACTGGAGAGGCAAGAAGTTGTAGCAAAGAGCTGATATTCTGCAGATCAATGCAACACGGAGCCCCTGAGTGATCGAGCTGATGGATTTGGTGCATCAGCAAGGAGAAAGGAATATGCCAAGTAACGAGCACGAAGTTAATGAGATGGATATTTCTTTTTCTCAAGCAACAGCAGGCCTGTGCAGCCATTCTTTTTTTTCTCTCTCCTCTCTCCATACGCAGGCAGTCCACTCATGCTTTTCCCATGGATGGACTTAGAGCTGGCCAAAGCATTTGCAAATTCTTGTCCTGCAAAGTGCCAATACTTTTGCATGTCTACATGTTTTCAACTTCCAACTCTGTTTGCAAAATGAGTCCATCCTACGCCTGCCTGCGATTTTATTTGTGTAGTAGGTACCGGTTGTTCTGGCAAGTAAAGGCTGCTTGCTTGAGACAGGCTGTGGGCTAAGACCTTGGTACTGTAAGTATCTTGAAACAGAGTTTTCTCGTGGGCTTTTGGTAATGCCCCAGGATTGACACATAAACAAAATGATATCTGGGATAGACATTATTCTCTAGATTAGGGTCCTACGTCTGCAAATATTTGCACAATGTTTATCTGTAAGCACATGTTTGGTCCCATCAGTTTCAAGCTGCTCAACTTGAAACAGCGCGGAGCTGTGGTTAGTTTGGAGGGACCCCTCCTTTAAACACCACCAGAATGTAGAAAAGGCAGAGGGAGAGGAGTGATCAAATGTATGCATTTCTCTCAGCCTCACCGGCTACCATCATGTCAGGAGAGAGCTTCCAGTCTGCATCCAAACTGTTAGCCTAAATTGATAGAAAGCCTAAAATTGTGGGATGGCCAGGGTTTGTCCCAAAGCATCTTGGATGGACCTGAATAACTATATTGCACAAAACCCTTCTGTTTCTAACCCTGCTGGAAACAGCCCCTGCCTCCGTGTACAGTGTGTTACACAGTGTGTCCTTTTCTGAAGGTGTTGCCTGGCTCACACCATGTTGGCTGATTCTCCAGTCAAGGGTAACCTCATCAATTGTATGTCAGCTTACAAGCCCAGATACAGAACTGATTTTCAGCAGCGTACTATGTTACCACTCATCAGCTGAGGTGCAGATACCGGCAGGGTGTGCTTACAGCCTCCCCACCTGGGAGGGAAAGGAACTGGGCCAAAATCTCCAGAAATGGGACCATACTGCTTCCCCACTGGACAGTCAATTGCTGTGGCTCAGCAGACAACAGAGGTGACTTGTTACTCTGCCATACGCAACCCCAAGTCTCATCTTTTTAAGGTCTCGTTCTTTAGAAGTGGTTTTGTCAGGTTAGGTTAATGGTTGGACTCGATGATCTTAAAGGTCCCTTCCAACCTTAACGATTCTATGATTCTATGATCCCAAAGTCTGTGAAGACATAATGCACAATGGTATACATAAAGGGTATCTGGTTTTCAAGTTTCATTTTGCTTCTGGATAGGTGGAAGATGATGCTTGCGAGAGATTTCTGCAGAAACGTGTCATGTAGTCTGTAGCCAAGTCACCGGGGCCTTCCAACCACTAATTTCTTTTGGCCAGGATTTTACCCACTGGCCTCACTTCAGTGAAGTAATGAAGCCAGCATATACTCTTACTTGGCCCACAAGTTCTCATGACAAACAAGAACAATATTAATAATAAATTATTAAGCAATATTTATGACAAGATTAAGTAATTGCTGCATGTATTTTCTGTGTGTGTATGTTGTTTAAATTATATATTTCTGTTAAATATATCAGAACATCTCAGATACCTATTTACTTTTAATACCAGTTAGAGAAACAGGGGATGATGCAAACTTCTCCAAATAACGGGAAAATAGTTTCTGCTGTGTTTGGCTATTCTTGATTTTCAGCAGACGGTGCAATGCGGAGAAGCCAGATAGGTTCAGGAGCACACACTACTTGTAAATAAAATTGCTTGCCTCTAAATCTCAGACGAAAGTGCCTGTTGGGAATGTGCAATTGCAATTTATGAAACAGGAAACAGATGTATTCTGTATCGTAACTCTCTGTGGTTTGGAGTGGGGAGGTAGGAAGGGTATTATAGCTAAGGTCAAAGATATACGGCAAAGTAAAGGGCTATTAACTCAGAGAATAATAAGTAACACTTGTCACTTACTGCTGTGCTTTCCTCTGTGGGCCTCAGGGTGCTTTGTAGACAGCAACTAATTAGCCATTGATCCCTCTGCCTCCAATTTGTGATAGGGATATGAAGACAGTGATTCAGTGGTACAGTAAATCCAGGTCTTGGGTTCCTAGCACTGGATCAAAACATGATGGCAGCATGATGCAAAAGAAGATGATCCAGTGTAAAGTCACTTTTCTACCTCAAAAATGTGCTACAAAATGCAGCCGGGTGAAGTCTGCGTTGGCAAATGTTACGCTACATTAGGAATTGTCTGATTTCTGACAGCCGAGCCAAAGCTAGCATAAAAGCATGAAGCCAGGCTAAGTTCCATTTCATATACTCTGGATAATTTGTCAAAAATGCGATTGTGTGAGCTGGTGTGATGAGGGTTACATCCACAATGCAAGTACACAGACCTGGTTCCAGTTACTGTGGAACCGAGGTCTGCAGGACCCAGATCCAGAGAACAGAGGCAACAATTTGCAGTCCCGACTCCCTGCAACTGCGCTCATAAAAGTAGGTTTTGGCCACCCAAGAGGCTGCTGAGCCTCTTGCTCCAAAATTGCTTCTGGGTGGCCTTGGGCTTGGCTTTGTCCATGTTTTGAAGGTTAGATGGTCTAATTGCGCTCGCCGGCCCTCCGGCTGTGAACAAAATTTACACAGGCAAAAGATCTCCAGTTGAAATAAGTGCTCAGGTGCACTAATCAGTACAGCAGAGCTGCTGAGGCTTAGCAGGTACCATCAGCTGCCCTGCGCTTACTGCCTACTTGTGTGCTCCAAGCCTGCCCAAATTGCAAAGTGGCAATGTACATTAACCTATAATGAAAACTCATGAAATTAATGCATCTTGCCTCAAAACTAGTCAGAGTTAAAGCTATACCTGCCTGGCTGCCTCATCCCTCTGCCAGAGATTCCAGAGCAACATTAGCACAAGACAATATTTGCTTGTCTTAGTTTAAGGGATGTTGAGGCCGTGTCGGGGATGAGGACATCTTCAGCCAGCACAGCCCAATTCACAATGTCACTGAGATCTGATTCAGCAGGGTATGTACATATGTACATTAATGCAACAAGCATGTCCTCACATCTGCCTTGCTGACCTTTCACTCCAGATATGCCAGCTGTTGCCTCTTCTTTGCTGGTGGGGCACATTTAGAGATAACCCACAAAATGCTTCTGACCAGCAATTTGTCTCCAGTGGCATCTTTATCTAACATGCATTAATATATCCATCACCAGAATATCCAGCCTTTAAACTGCTGGCTAGACTATACCTTTGTGAGGTAGCATTGTGCTACTGTCCCTGTTAACAAACAGGGCAGTGAGGCACCAAGGCAAGAAGCCCTGGTTCTTACGGGCTGAATTATCCCTATCCTCCGTGCTCTGCTGCCATCCATGAGACCTGCTATTATACTGGTGAAGCAAACAAGCAAGTAGGTAGAAGTGTCTTTGGATATGGGCTACAGCAGCTGCTGGATCACAGCTTCCTCTGAGTTCAGAGCCCAGTGGGGGCTCTGAGACCCAGCCGTTCTCCCAAGATACTGCCTCCGCAACATCAGGGTCTCGCAGCTCCTGCTGAGCATGGAGCTTAGTAGGCAATCTGGGAGCCTGCAGTTTTCCTCAGAGGCAAATATCATTGCTGAGCCATGTCTTGCAGCCGCGAGAGGCAGGGGCACCTAAATCCACCCACTTTTTGAAAATGGTGGTATACCTATTTCAACAGCAAAACAAGAAGTTGAGGAAGTGGTGTGCCATCCCATACCTCTCCACCATGCACATAAATGTCTGCTTCTCACAGCATGGCCACCAATTATGCTGTTGACTCTGTCCACTCTTACATCTGAGCTCCATGGCAAAGCAGGGATACAAATGGTTCTGAAACTTATTTCAAGCTAAATTTCTGAGACACTGGAGCCTTTCTTCTCCCAGAAGTCCAGTGCACTTTGTTTAAATTCCCTGATTTGTTTCTGCTGTTGGACCCAAATTTTTGAGTCTGCTCTGAAAAGCAGAGCTGTGTTCCCAAAGCCTGGGGACCGGTGTGTGTGAGAGGATGGGAAAAGTAAACAGAGCTCCATGGGGAAGAGGTTTTACCTGGGCTTTCATTTCTTTTCTGTATCTGACAAGAGAGGATGTAAGAATTTGACCTAAATTTGACTTCTCCATCGGGAAGCTCAGATGGCATATTGGGAAAGTGAGGTCACACAGTGCTGAGTGTGCAGAGGTGGGCAGCACCAGTGCGACACCAGAAGCTGAGAGAAGGAAATTGGCACATCAAGTTGTTTTCTTCCTTCATGCCAAGCAAGAGCAATTGGGGAGAATAGGTTGTTGCAACGCAGGAAAGCAGAAACAGATGCACTTTCTTATCCGCCAGCGCTGCAGTCGGCCGCGGCTTGGGAAGGGTGTGCGGTGAGAGCCACGAGATGCCCAAGCATCAGAGCAGGGCAGCTGAGGTCACCAGGGTGGATTTCAGAGTGAGAGCTGGCTTGTGTTGAAACACTATGTGGTATTGCTGTGAGAATATGAAATAAAGCCATAGTTGGAGCATTTGTTGGTGTGTTGCTAGGCAAACATTTCAAAAACAATCATATTTTGCAAACTGATTCCTTCTTGTCTTTTTTTCTTTTTTGCTTTTTTTTTTTCCTGAGGCCCTTAATAAATTGTCCAGGGCAGACTGTGATTTTTATCATCATATCTGTTCTTTGCTGTTGCTGTGACTGAGCACTTATCAACTTCTCGAATCACCCATGAGTTAATTTTCAAAATATCCATCCAAGTATTTGCCACATTGCATTTCAATACATGGTCACATCAGTTCCTAAGGCACTGGAATTGTTTCTTCTCCATGAGAACAGGCTCAAGGAAATCAGTTTTCACAGTTATATTGCTGGTATGAATTTTCCTCTGTGTGGGTATTGGAAACCCTTATTAATTAGACATTATTAAAGAAAATGCAATCTGTTCCTCACAGTAAAAGAATAAATAAAACATCAAGTACTTTAAATTAAACACACCGGATCAAAGCTATTTACTTTATGAGATTACTTTGTAAGTGAATGTAAGCTACTTATCAAATATCAGGATTATGGCCATGAAACAGTCCTTTTTTTCTTCCATGAGTGGTGGAAATAAACCTGAATTCAGCCTTTCCCATGTGTTCCCCCTTGCGCAGTGATGTCCCACTGCCCATACTGATTAGTTTTTTGCCAAATGTGCTTTCACAGATGATCTCTCTGGTGTCGTCCCAGGCCAGCTCAAGGCCAGCCTGCTTTCCTCTGTAATCATGGGGCCATGACGATGAGATATGCTTGCATCAGTGTACCAGGAGAATTATGCATGGATGTTTGTTAAGACACACAGGTCAGTGTTGGGAGGGCAGCCCAGCATCAGCCACGCTTTGGCAGTAGGTGAAGAAAGGGTTGCACATTGCTCAGAGACCCAGCTGCTTGCTTTTGCTCTGCTGGGCTGTCATTAAGGCCTGCATTCACTGCATTTAATTTTAGGCATCTCCCTGGTGCATCTCTCAGTTGCCCTGAACTTCTCCAGGATTACAGCCATGAAACAGTCTCTGGAGCTGTAAACCTTGTGTGCTGACACACGGATGATGATGCACGGTGCTGCATCCAGAAGCCTCCTGGCATGTCACCAGCCCCAGGCCTCTCTGTTCAGTTTGTCCATCCCAGGAAAGATCAGAAGCACCTAAGACTGGTTTCCTACAAGCTTGAGGTGAGATTGTCCCTGGCAAAAACACCAGAGTGGAGATCTCTTGCCTTTCTTAAAGCCACAGGCTCCCAGCCCTGCTCCAGGACCGCTGTCCCAGGAAAGCTGTTGTTTCAGTCTCCTGTCTCCTAAGTGCATCCCATCCTGACCAGGAGGCTGTGCCACCCACTTCATTTTACCTCCAGAGCAAGCAGCTGAAGGTAGGAGGTCCATGTCACCCCAGGTCCTAATCAACAATAACAAGATTCACAGGTGGCCGGTTTTCAAGGCAAAGAATGCACATCACTATCTGGGCTTCCCAATGTAGCACTGATTGTCATTGCTGGAGCAGTTTTGAGGGCAGCCATGCTGGTTAGCCACAAAAATCAGCAGCCAATTTCTTGGCATTGACTACTGCTGTTGGTGTCAGTTGATTAGTATCAGCAGAGGATTTCAGCTCAGATTTATATCTGCCATTCGTTATTCGTACTCAGTGTCTAATATCTTGTGTTCTCTCCCATTATTCCAAGATGATAATCAGCTCAGCTCCAAAGAGTATATGGAATACACTTGAAAGCACAAAACTTCGCTCTACTTACAGAGCACAAATTGCTTCCTCTGTTTAAACGCTTGCTCCTAGCACTCTGGTTTTCCCACAGCACTTTGGGTGCATTTTATCTCCTCAAGGGCCACAGAGGAATCCACATTGTCACACACACACAAAAAAGTGGTCTTGAATGAATTAGTCTTTGTAGCTCAGCTGGAAAATTATAATTTGAACCATTCCACTGAAGCGGTGAAATAATATGCGCAAAGTGCCTGAGAGGAGCCCAGCTTGGAGGCTTCTAGTGGAAAAAGAAAGTTCGGATAGACCAAAAAAACCTGGCATGAAGGAGAATGTCATGAGATCAGCCCATAGAATATGCTGAGGAAGACAGAAAGTGACTGAACAAATCTAAGTAATTTGGGTAGCAGTTTGCATTTATTAAGTTCTGGCTCATCAGATGTATCAAATTAGGCAAGTGCAGAAGTGCCATGTTTATCATACCAGGCTGCTAACGAGCATCCTCTGTCTTAAGGAGCTCCGTTTAAACAAACAGACGCAGGCGGGGGAATGGCTGGGAGGTAATGAGGTGGTGAGAGGAATGTATGTTGAATTCAGCACTTTGCTGGCTAACTGTCAAGCCATTAGTCCCACAAGAAATTCCCAAGCATCGTGCATGAAAGATAGGCTCCCTTACACCATATTGTCCAAGCGGCCTCAGCCACGTCGTGTTTGCTGCCGAGAGAGCCCAGACTCAAGCCTAGCTCCTGCTTCTGTGGAGAGGCTTAGAAATCCAGGATTCCTGGGGGTGCAGGATTTGCTGGTGATGTGAACCATGCCTGTCTTTGCCTTCTTACACAGTCTTGCTTCCTGCGTTAAACTTTTGTTCTTCAAGTGCTTCATCTAGTCTAATCAGGCTGTTAGACTGAAAGGGAGTGCTCTGATATTTAGTATGAATATCCCAAACGGCATTTTCATCAGTTCCTCCTCATTTCACACTCCGGCGGTAACCAACAGCCATGAGCAAAGCTCATTTGAAATCACCCCAGGAAAGAAAAGTATAAACAAGTCAGGAATAGATCTTATATGCAGAGATATATCTCCTTAAACATAGCTTCTTCCCATATCCCCCAAACAGAAAATTCACAGATGAGATCTTTAAATCTAGTTAATAGGTAAACAGGCATATATCCTGCCTAGAGATTAGTTTTGCATACCAGAGAGCTGATACATGTCTTCAATACTTAGATGACTGTATCTCTGCACTGCAGTTGTTGCTGTTTCACACAAAGATTAGTTGACTTGTCCCACATCCTAGGTCTTTTACTAGATTTATGAAAGTCTGAGATTTTGAACTTTTTTTTTAATATTTTTCTGAACAAATACCTAGTACATAGTGAGGGCTTGTGAGTGTTTTTGGAGTAGTGCTATCACAGATCTTGAAGGGTAACTTTATCTTCTCATAAGGGTTTTCTAAATTTAGCTATTTCAATATGTCTTAAAATTGTGTGCATTTATCCCTTAATCATTCCTATTGTTCTTGCCTGAGTTTTCTCCCTTTTTCCATTTAGGGTTGGAATCACCAGTAATTTCTGTGTAGTCTCACTAGTGATTCCTTTGCCAGAGATGCGCCGTCTCTAATGCATGCAGCACAGTTATATGCAAGTTTATTATAGCTATCTTGGCTTACTGTTTTATAAATCTGTGCTTCAGATGATAACCTCCACCCCGATCCCTGCTTTCAAATTGTATTTCTTCCACTGGATATCTGCATTTTGGATCACTCCCCCTCCCTGGTATTCACTATCCTAAACTGAGTCTCACTTCACTGTTTCTTCCTCATATTTCTAAGTGCTCAGTGCAACACGGATGTTGGCTGCATGTTTCAAAGTAATTTCAGATGTGAATGTACTCACTCCTTTTTATTCTCAAGGAATTAATGAGGTTGTTAAATAAAACCAGACACCAACTTTAATCTTTTTACCACTCCCCTCAGTATCTCTGCTTTTCAATATGGAACAGCTACTATTTCTTCTTGTTCTATGGTTCTTCCATCAGTTTACTATCTAGATGAAGGGTTTCACATCTTCTCCACTCTAAATGTCTCTTGAGACATCATACTAAAAGTTTTATTCCTTTCACTGCAACATCACTTTCCATTTCGTTCAGGACTATTTGTCCATGTCTAAACCAGGGTTGTGGTTTATTTGGTGAGATGAGTTCTCTTCTTGCATACGTGTGAATACGCAAAGGAGACTAAAAAGGAACATATAGGCTCATAGTACTGTTTGTCTCCTGAGTTATAATTTGCCCTCAAGGACACAGCTAATGTGGGTTCCTCCTTCCCACGTAATCTTCTCTCTGTTTATGGAGACAGCAGGAGACATGGGCTGACCTGTTGGGCTGCGTCGCCCATCCACGAAGAACAGGGCAGGTTGGTCTTGGCAATGTTTTACAGGACTTTGCCCAGACCACCTTGCAACAACTCAAGCTCAGGCTGTTCCCTCTGAGAACTGATACTACCATCTAGCAGATTTTACAGCCAGGATTCATTTTTGGCTGCTGGCTTCTTCTTTGCTAATTTCATCCCCTTCATCCAGGTGCCACATCCTGTTTCCTCACCTTTCAATTTGTCTGATGCCTCCAGCACCTCTGGGACAAGCTGTCTCCAGCTTCACATCTCCTCAGAAAATGCCCATATTTTAAAAACTATTGTGCACCCAGCATCTTCCCTAATAATCAATGAAGGCTGTTGACTACTTAGCACATGTGAATCATGGTCTATTCTAGATACTTAAACATGGACTTTAAGCTCTAACCTCTAGTTCTGAAAGTCTGGGCTAAAATGCAGGACTACAAAAGGATTCACCAAAGGAGTTGTCAGTACGCATACACCATCATTTATATCATTTATATATTATACCAAGCTCAACCCAAAGGAGGCATCCTCCCTTTATCTCCACGCTCTCTGACAGGTTTGAATACACAAGTGTTTCCACTGTGTGTTTGTGTATTCTGCAGACAGCAAGTTGGATCAACTTTTGAGCAGACATTTATTCTACAGTTGTTACAGCCCAGGCACTTTTATATAGAGAGCAATATTGGACTGGCACTATGGAGGTGGCATCTCTGCTCCTGGCTCATCTAGTGAAATGGTAGATGACCCTACCTAGGTTGTTTTGCTGTCCCTATTACACATTTCTGAGATCTACTAATAAGAAGGGCTGTAGTATCTGCAGTCTGTGGCCATGCAAGTATACGCCCACATCATATCACACAGTGACTTCTTCTTAATGCAAATGGACACCACCTAATTCTCACAGCATTTAAAAATGCAGCATAATTGTATTTGAATGGAAGTTCTACAGGGTCAAAATCTTATTCCCATGAAAGCGAATGGGAATTTTTCCTGGGGCTTTCACAGAATCCAGATCTGGCAAACCATGAATGCAAATCTGTCACATTTCTTTCTCTTTCTTCATTAAGTTACTGCAACTTTTTCCTGGGAATCAGATTAGTGAATTCTCATTTGACCGAATACCTTTCTGAGGTACCTCAGCAAGACTGGAACATTTCCTGTGGCTATCGTATCCGCTTCAATATCCTTCAAAGTGAATGTCACAGCTCTTAACCATTGAAACAGGCTTTTCTTTCACAGCAGCAAAACAGCAAACCAGCCTGGATAAGATGAGAGGGACACCATAAATATTACATAGGGTCTGAGGCATTTACTGTAAATTCAACAGGAACTTTTCCAGCTTCCCACTGGGAGAGATTTCTTGGGAGTAGAAAACTCTCTGGAGTTTGCGATAACTTCTTAAGCGATATTGGGATTTTTAACATTCCATATTACACAACAGGAAGCAGAATCTTAATAGAAATGCTGCACACAGTTGCCTTTAATAGGAAACAGTCTATGCAGTGGTGGAGGATTATTTAAAATATTCTTTCCCTTTCTTTTCTTTTTTTTTAATTAAAACTGATTTTAGATAACTTTTAATTTAGTGAACTGGATTCAAGGGATGCTGCTGGATTCAAGGAAAAGGTGTGCAGGATGAGGCATGACAGTCACAAGGACAGCCTGTTACGCTCTACAAGCTATCTGGATCCTTTCTCCAATTCTCTCAAAGCTGCGATGCTGGGCCAGATAGCCCAGGGCAACAGCCCGTCTAATGAGTGCCGTTAGGCTTCAGCTTTGTGGTTTTAGATATTCCGTTCTTGTACAGATGCAACTTTGAGCTAGATCTAGATCTGGGCATTTTTCAACGTCAGCGGGACCTCCTAGACTTAGGTAGAAGCAAGGTGTGTTTCCTGTTCAGCCCCTCTCAGAATGGGGGCTAGCTTCAAACTTCAAGTTGGCAGCTTCTGCTTTTGTTCATCTAGAATATAAGTGTAGGATGCAGAAGCCTGACTTGGAATTGCAACCTCATATAAAGGGGATGGGACACCAGTTAAATCTGCATGTCAGACTTCTGACTCCTCACTTATGCCGAGTTTCAGAAAAGGCAGGTGGAAATGTAGGGCCATTCTTGAAAAGGGGTTTTCCATACCTCCATTGAAAATGCCTCCCTTTCCCGTTTTTCATGGGTGAAAAACCGCACTCAGTACCACATACATAGCAAACTATTGTTAGCAACATGTTAGTCACTCCTTCACAGAGAATTTACTTACTAGGATCCTAATTCACTGAGGCATCGCTTAGCCTTGTGCTGCTACATTCGGCGGTCAAAGAGGTTATGCAGTTGTCTGAGGTTGAGCATGTGGTTGAGGTGGTTTGCTGAAGAGTGTTTGCTGGCCATATAGAAAACAACTGACAGCAAGGAAGGATTCCCCCTGTCCCTGACCATGGAGAACTATCTTTGTGCTCTGGCATTCAAGAAATACCCAGACCATTCAATAGTCATAAATGTTTTTCCTGACTTTCAGCTGAGAGAAATTCCTTCCAACTGATGCTGCTTTTTTATACAAACCACAGGGTACATGATCTTGAATCAAACCCAGCCCTTTCGCTTTAAGGTAATTTGTGGCTGTTTCTTGGGTCTGAGCAAAGAATGGGGCTTGAACTTCTCCTTCCCCACAAGCAAGTGGCTGGTGAGTAACACTTGTGAGTAAGCCTCATCAGATGTCTGTGTAAATGAACCTTTCCCCCACCCAGTCTGAAACACGTACAAAGTCATCCAAAGAAAGTAGAGGTTTTCTGTGAAAATGGGCAGGCAGGAGGTCTCGAGCAAGCTTGGCAGCGGAGCTCACCTCTGCCTGCAGGGAAGCTCTGACCGGAATCCGGACTCCTTGCCTCACCCTTGTTTCATTTCCAAATTTAAATGTGGGATAATGTTTACAGTAAATACAGGTCACCTCCATGTCTGGGAAGGAATTTCATATCCATACACTTCTGTGCTTTCAAAAGAGTTGCATTTTATAGCAAGTCTTTTATTTATAAGCGGTTGGAAAAGGGCTTGTGTTTTAATAAATGAGTAATCAACGGGTAGCACCCAGCATCTTGCTGTTGGTAGAGTATAATTTTCCTGTCTGTAATGTGCTCAAGGAGCTCTATTGACCATTTGTGAACTCTGTGCATCACTTAGAAACCAGACTGTGCTGTGAAGTGTACTCGATTGCTGCAGAGACTGCTGAAAAGGCAAATATAAGAGGCCATGTATTAAAGGAAATCTCATGCCTGAGGTCCTGGGTGCTTTAAGATCACACTGTCGGACCACAGTGAGAAAAGGCCTCCTGTGCTTTTTCACCCTCTCCCAAAAAGAACAGGACAGACAGAAATCTTGTCCTGGAAGTATGCTTGCGTGGTCATCCCCACAGTCTGGTACTTTTTGCCTGTGTTTGTAGTCATTTCCGGGCAGAGCTGTGGTGAATAATAACTAAACTGAGACTGAAACCATGTCGCAAGCTACTGAAGAAAGCTTTTTTTCCTCTGTGCCCCAGGGTTGTATGCTGAGTTCAGATACAGACCAACCCTCACCAGACTCCGCTAGAACAAGCTTGGAGGGACAGAGCTGTAGCAGAGGGAAGACTGCTTCCAGCCAAAATCGTGATTATAAAAATGATGCTATCGTGGGAAGCAGCTCTGGCTGATGCAGTGGCTGCTGGGGATGGGATCGTGTAGCTCCCTTTGTACTATTTTCCTTTTAAAGTGGAAGCTACCTCCTTTCCTGGAGTTGCACGAGTCCTGTCTTCACCTGCTCCGCCCTGCACCTGAGCTTCAGAGTGGTGGCCAGCACAGCTGGGCAATGGGTTTTGCAGGCCGATGAGAGGGGACCTCAGCCCCAGCTGCAGCCAGGAGGGATGGGAAGGACTGGGTAACTCTCCTATCATCTGCTTTTTGCTGCTTTGTGATGGGGCGTGGGAGGGAAAGGCGATGACAAGTCAGGCCTTTTACCTCACTCCAGCTCACGCTCTTCCTGCAGGTCATGAGTAATCTCAGTTTCAGCATTTGTGGGCCCTTCAGACCTGGAAGATGCAGATTCCCTCTTCAGTCCTGCTCCTGGCCCACGGCGTGACTGTAAGAAGTCATTTCACAGCTGCCTGCCTTAGTTTCCCCCGTGCAGTGAATTTTTCGGGATTAGTTAGCTCATGCCTATCTCTCACCGCTCTCTAGCTGATGCTGAGCCGGAGGTCTATCCAGGGACTAAGTTACCCGTAAAAGAAATCAGAGAAAGGTCCGGGTTACAAAATTAGATTCCTGGTTAGCGGCTCCTGACCTTTCCCATTTCTGGGACTGCAGTCCATTTCTGTGTGCAATTTTGAGCAAGTTTGGACAATTTTGGCAGGTTTGGTGTCAGGAGTTTCTGATTTGGAGCTCCCCCCTATAGCCCGGGCATGGCTCACATGGTATGGAATACCTGTGTCCCCTGCCGGCTCCTTGGGGAAATTAACCCCATCCCTGCTGGAATCAGGACAAGCTGTCTGCACAAAAAGAGGATCTGAGTGTATTTTTGCCTTTCCATGACTGAAAGCTGCTGTAAGTCCCAGAAAGGCTTTTCCAACATTAATAACATTTTGTGGCTTCTATCCTGAGGCATATTTTAAAAGACATGGTTTTCATAAGGTGGGTAATAAGGTGAAAATTGTCTCCTATTACGACTTCTCAAGTCTAGGCCTCCTCCCAGCCAGTACCAGAACTGTCCCTCCTGCTCCTGACCATTAAATTCAACTCCTTAGACTTGTTAAAAACTCTAGGTTTAGCTTCCTGCTTAAAGCTGTAATTTTAGATCCTCGGTGGGTATAAATAGACACAAATACACAGTGTAGTTAGGCTGACTGACATTAGCTGGGAATAAGGCCCAAACATTTATTCCTTCTCTTCACCTCTGCTCTCTGTCTTTAGAACACATCAGACACACATACATACCCACACACACACTTTTACACACCGAGACACTGGAAAGATTTTTGGAACTTAATCTCCTGCAAAACCTATGGCTTTCCTTCTACTGTGTAAACTGATCTGTAAGTTTATTGGTTAAATCTATATATGAAATAAAATGGCCATAACAGGAACTGTGTGCAGACCTTTGATGGCATTTTTACATGGCAATTTGCAAGAATATGAAAGTCTGCAAATTAATGTGGTGACCCACCAGAAACGCTAGAAGTTTATCATTCCTTCTTCATGACATTATGTATTCAGTGTTGGGAGGAGGAGGCTTTTTCTGTTTTTTTTGGTTTTTGTTTTTTCTTCTGTTTATTTAAAAGAAGAATAATTATAACCCAGCAAATGCTTTTGGAGTTAAAGGGGAAATCATCTCCCATAAGTCTGTCTTGAATGACTCAGCTCTGCATTGGGGATATGCAGTGCAGAAACAAGGATATGAAGGTGTTTCTTAGCCATATCTCAAGGGATAGCTGCTTCCCGCATGGCCCCACAGGTCCTCACTCATAGCCAGCATCCCTCTCAGCGCTCAGGGACAGGTTGGAAAAGCAGGAATCTGTAGGAGCCGTGTACATGCTCATGTGTTAGTGCACATGGACATACCCACTTAAGCACAGGCAGATCTGTTTTTCTTGCATAGCAAGTGGACTACATATGATCTGGGGTCAGCCATCACGGGATCAGCTGGGCACGGTGGTCCTGTGTTCATGGAGGACCATCCCAAAGGCTCATTCCACAGCTTGGCTCCTGCAACTGGAGTTGTTGCCACAAAAAGGCTGTCTGTAGACCAGGGATGTTGCCTATCACACATTATCTTTGCCTTCTCCCCCATGAGCTCTGTTTTTGGCAGCTCTTTGCAGCAGCTGGTCACTGCAGCCTATACGTGCACAAAGCAGCTGGTCAGAAATGTTTGGTCAAGGCTTTTCTTTTCCCCTCCCCCATGAAAAATGACTTTTAGACAAACCACTTCCCATGGAGAAATTTCTTTTTGCATGAACATTCCTGGAGGAGGAGGGCATGCCCAAAATGCTGAGTTGCCTATGGAGGATGCAAACATCTGATGATGCTTAAATGGAGGAAAAAAAAGCCAATCACGTCCATTTTCACTGGACTTGATTGCTTGAGCGTGTTTTTTCACAGGAATAATGTATGATTAACCTTAAGTGGTTTCCATGACTGATAAATCCTTTTCTAATGGCCTGCTCTGCACTGGCTGCTCAGGGCACAAATTCCCAGTACTGTCATCCCTGCCCCTTCCCAAGGCTTAAATCCCTCTTAGGGAAGAGCATCCGAGGGGATCATCCTCATGAGGCTGGATTTATAGGAAGCAGGCGAGAAAGGAGGGGGAATATTTTCACATTCTTTTGAAACATACGTTGGAAAATTTCCCTAGGAAAGAAAAGTGCTTATGCAGCTTTAGTTACTGTACATGTGCTTTGGATTGTGTGAAACCCTATCTGCTTTTTCTCAGCAGAGTCCTGATCCCCACATGAGAGAGGCAGACAGACAGGCAGACCGGCAGACCCAGTAACGGTGACTTGCTGCAGATCCCCTTCAAGATCCCACAGGCAAGCACTGAGACATGGCCCCACCGCCTGCATTTGTCGGTCCAGCTGGGTGGGAGGAAGAGGAGGAGGTATTCTTCTCTGGGCTCAGGCCCAAAGAACTTGTGAAAAGAAACTTTTTGGGGCATAAAGTCTTTGCTAGAAAAGATGGTCGTGGATTATAAATGCCTCAGACTTTATCAGGAGATGAGGCTTAAGGGTTAGCAGGTCTTTTCCCCTACTCCATGTCGCGATGCTGCTGGTGCAGCTGGATACTCCCTGCCTGTGGCAGAGCATGCTTGGGATGGCAAACCCAGGACAAAGTCTGTAACAACGTATATGTACAGGAGGGCAGCGACAGACTGATCAAACACTCAGAGCTCTGCCTGATTAGTCTCAAGTCTCCAGTACTGCTCTGTCCTACGTGTTGAAGGTCTCACCTCCTGTCCAGAAGGTTTTGGGGCTAAATGTTCATACAGCTTTGTCTGCCTTTCCTGGAAATGAGGAGATTCCTTCCTCTTCTGTACACATGAGTGTCTGGGAAAAGAGTCTGGGGAAAGAAAAGATTGTGGGCATGTGTGTATGTGCGTGGGCATCCACACTACCACTGTAGATGACAGCAAAAATGACACCTTTTTGCTGCTCTTGGCAGGATCCAAGAACAAAGGCACCTTTAAGAGGACAGAAAAGCCCTCTCATGCTGTAATGGAAATAAGGTGCTGGAGAGAGCAAGGGGCAGCTTCCAGGAGATGGCTGGGCTGGCACTATGGTTTCTCCACTGCTGCTGCCTGAGGAAATATATGTCTCTGCAGGGGCTCGGCATATATGTGAGGAGGAGGAGACAGCTCCCTGAGAGGGGGTAAGGCAGGGGAAGCATTGGGAATGTGAATACCACAAAAACAAATCTGTTAATAATTACAGGCCAGCAGTGCTGCTAACTGCCGCTGCTTTTCAGGCTGGACTCTCACCCTAAACAGATATCTCAGGCACCCCTGGACTCATCTTGGCTGAAAGCTAGGCAGGGTCTGGTAGAGCAGCAACCTGGGTGAAACTTCCAGTCTCCTGAATCAGCGTTTCGAAGGCTAGACATGCTGAGTTACCCATCTTCCTTCCCCCCAAGGCACGTGTATGTATATACAGACATAAAATACACATATAGCTATGTGTTAGTACACACACTCCTGCCTCTGTGAAATGTCAGCCAAAAAATAATTCAAAGATTGCTTGTCTTTGTTCAAATGCTGCTAGGCTTCAGAAATTGCACCCCCCTCCAGGAACGGCTAAGAGCTGACACAAAGCAGCAATAACCAAAAATTTCCCAGCTGTTGTGTCTGACCTTTTGAAAACAGGAATTCCTTGGTGCAGAGCCTGAAACCTTACTCTTTCCAGTCGGCATTGCCTGAGGGCGCTAGCATTAAAAGGATGTATGAGAAAGGATTTATTGTCAGCAAGGTGCTTGTAGCAACAACTTTATTTTTTTAAAGACCTGAGTATAGACGGACATTAGGAGGATGGGGTAACCATTGCTAGGTCTGTTTTTCTTCCCCAGACTGTGCACAGAGAGCTACTTGCAAGAAACACATTACGCTCCAGAGTGCAATGGCCCTACAATACTAGCAGAGACGTGCTCACAGCTCTTTGTGGTTTAGTCAAGTTGGCTGCAGTCAGGTCTAAAGAGACATGAAGCAGAACAGGATCAACTCAGGAAAGCGGCATGGGATAGTAAGGTATGATGGTGTGCTTGGCCTGTTTTAACTGAATTTTCTCCAGGGACCTCAATTCTCAAGGGCTGGTGAAACAAACACTGCAGATGAATGCAGGAATAATCTGTGATTCCCTTAGCTGCTGCCAGAGTATGTATAGATTATTCCTAGAAATTCAGGGACTAGGATGGGGAGAAGGTTTCACCAAGACCTGAATCAAGAGTGGAAGCTATACTCTTTTAACCTCTTGGTGCACAGGACCCGAGGCAGGTAGCATCCCCACGAAAGCATCCCCGTCAAGGGCCGCAGGAGCTGTCTGGCAGCATGAAGAAGCTTTAAAATGCTCCACTGAGCCCCACTCTGCTTCTGTAGCTCTTTGGTATATGACTTGATGAACTGAAGCTTCAAGTAAAACACTCAAAAGCCCAAGATATTGCAGGGGTTGATTACATGATATATCTCACTTTAAGAACATAGAAGCCCAGAGCTTTTAAAACAGCACATGTTTTCTCCAGCTTATAATACTACTGCAGCTATTCCCAGGGCAGCCAAAACCTATAATTTTTTGACCTGGAAGTTTTCCTGTGATGGCTTGTACATTGTCTCTAGCTCATAAGGTTGTTGGCAACGTGCCTTCAGTTGCAAGAAGGATGCTGCACAGATTTATGCTAAACTTCATGCTTCCTCTAACAAAAGCAAATCTGTGGGAGCTCAGAGCTTTCTTCCTTTCAGCCTCCCCCCAGGCCATCCACATCTTCCCTCCATCTGAGGACAGAAATATGCAGCTATTTCAGCGCAGACCCCTATTGTTCACAGAGTGCTTTGATGGTAGAAACCAAACTTTGTACTTGAACCGCTTAATTGAGTACCAGTGCAAACTCTGATTTATAGCACTATATATAGCTGTGTTCTACATTTTAATAATGCTGTGTGCATAATCATGCCTCTAAAGTCACATCCTTTCAGTCAGAACTCTGCACACAAGGGTGAATATTGGGATCTGGGCATTGTGATAAAATTTTGACTAATCAGAATTCCAAATGGTTGCAAATCATAGTGATGTTTCTTCTACAAAGTGTTAATTTTAAACGCTTCTGTCAATATATAGATGCACAAAACAAAATCTGGTGCAAAACTCTTAGACTTGGTGAGTGTTTTAGAATGAGATAAGTGTAAAAAATGGGCTAGATGGAAATGTGAAAAAGACAAGTCATGATTTGTCTCATGGCTTTAACACAGAATAGTTTGATTTTTTTAGCAACAAATGCTGCAAATACAAAATCTATGAAGACAGAGTTGAAAAGTGCCTGGTGCTTATTTTGGTTCTAAGAAACCTTTTTTCTATTGAGGTGAAGAGCATCTGCAGCTCCTGTTGATTTCAGAAGGAGGACACTACCTCTAGGATTTGAACAACATATGGTGGAAACAGTTAAACGCAGCTCATTCATCACATAAGTCAGCACTAAGAAAACGATCTCATATTTATTTATGTCCCTAGCTAAATTTGTACTCATTTCCACTGTGAAAGGTAATACATCTCCTCAGCCAGAGTCTTTAGCATCAAGCTTTTAAGCACCATGATGTCCACAATCCCTGTGGCATTGCTTGTAGTCTAAAGAGGTCACAACTTCTGCAGCTGAGTGGACAGGAAGGGCCGCTGTGATGGCTCCTACACACAGTCTTTTCATTACCATCTGGTGAAGGCTCAGGACCGATAGTCTATGCCTTCTTACACGTCTCACAAGTAATATTTTGGAACTTGTTCTTCAGTATCTCTGTGACCATGTTTCTCTGTGCCATGTTTCTCAAACCTTACAACTATAGCACTGGCCAGCCTGCATTTCCCTTCAGCTTTGTTCTTGCAGTAAGGAAGCTGATGACCTGGGGTCATCCTTACATCAGTGAAGTTAATCTGTAAGTGGAATATAAAGAGCTAATCCAATTAACAGTAAAAATGCAATCAATTGGCAAAAGTTATTAGCAAGTCCATTGAATGAATAGGGTCTCTTTAACCAAGGCTTAAAATCATCTCCATCGCTTACCATCATTGTGTTTCTGACCATTAGTAATTCGTACCTATAGCATGTGTGCAGTGTCCAATACTCATTTCTTGTTTAGACATTCAGGGATTCATCATGGGGCTGGGAAGAAAGATTCAGGAGTATATCCAATTCTAAGAGTATTTTTTTCAGATTTTTAATTTGATCAGTATTTCCAGTAACTGGTAGGGCTGTGTAAGTGGAGAGGCAGTTGGTAAGATTGTAATTATAGTTATATTCCATGATGTTTTATTTAAATTGACTTTTTTTCTTCTCCAGTCTAAGTAATGTTGCTATGTTATTTTTATGATGTAGTCCTGTGGTTTCTAAAGTAAGGTCCACAGAATCCTGCAGGCTGACTGTCCCACAGCTGGTCTATGGGTTGCACCAAGTTGGAGATTCAAAGAGACGCCCCGCTAGCTGACATGAAGCTTTATGTCCCACTGCCACAGGGCTTGGCATGTTAGATGCATACCCTGGTATGCAGTGGGCTCTGTTGCTGCTTAGTAGTTCTACACACACAAAAAATAAAACAGATTTTGGAACCACTTACCTACTATATTCTTGCTCTCAAAGGGATATGGCTTTGTCAGTATTTTACATAGAATTAACCCTAAGGCATGGCCCTTGAGCAAGAAGTATTTAATTGGTTCAGAAAGAGCTAAAATCTGCTCCCATAGCAATCAAAGGAGGTTTACCATTGTTTTATGAAGTTGGAAGAGATTCAGAGCATCCTGTGATGGCTGCTTTGGGTTATGGGAGTTATGATTATGGTTTCTGTTGCTGTTCTTTGAGTCGCAGCTTGCTCCAGGTGCATAAAATTTGAAAAGTCATGGTTTTGGTGCATGAAATAGAGACAGGCTGGGGAAATGGAGGTGGATGAGATGGGTACTCCAGGTGCAATTTGAGCCCATGGGGTGGAAGGACTGTGTGGTACTTCTTATTTCCCCCACTGCAGAGCTCATCTGAAATTCTGAAGAGGCCTTCCCTTTATAAAATAACTTGTACTTACTACAGATTTATTCATGGTGGTAGCAATGATGATTATCTTGGTGTCGACCCAACTGAGAGCCCCAAGACAGACATTCTTCCCCCTGGAGCTGCCAGTGTGGCAGAAAGGCATTTCTGGGGGAGGATATGGTAACAACAGTCATTTCTTATACGCAAGGAGTTGTCACAGAGTGCTTTTAGAAGCAGAGTCTGTCTATGCATAAAGCTATGGTACCCATCTGTACGGTCACATTTGTACACCTTTTAGAGAGGTGTTCATACATGTGTTTCACTAGAAATATTTAGGTGACACTTTCCAACTGTGTTAGAGTCCAAAGGAAGTTTTCATAACCCCCCTGGGCTGGAACTGGCTGATTTGGGAAGCTGGCGCTATGACATTTGTAAGACTATCTCCACTCCCCATTCAAGTTAGACTTGTTTGTATGTAAAGTGAATATTTATGTGCAAAAAAAGATGTACTTGCAGTTTAAGGAGTCCAGGGGAGAATTTGTTTTCATTAAACAATTCATGAAACAAAGGACAGCAATGTAAAACAGGATTTCTCCCTAAATCGGCAGGTCTGTTAAAACTTGCTTTTTTCTGGTGCACTAGGACGAGGAAGGTGCCAGCCCCATGACAGAGGAGAGGTGTGAGGTGAGGCCATGTCAGTGGCATGTGCACCTCTGACTAAGCAGAAAAGAAACCGCAGTTCTTTTCAAAGCCTGGCACAGGGCTGGTTCTCTCTGGTAGCCCGTACAGTGCTAGAGCTGATTTCAGGGTGGAGGTGCTGGGCCATGGGTATGTTGGCATCAAAGCTTTTGTCCATCCCTGTCATAATAGGTGAGCATGTCACTGTATTTAATGCAATCACCTTCCTCAAACCCTATATTTCAGTGTGGAAACAGCAGTAGATGGCATCTTGTCTCTGGACATATGGGGAACTTGCTCTAAGGACTGAACTTGGGTCTCCCAAGCTCCAGGCTCCCACTCGAATCACCAGACAACTCCTGCCTTCTTCCTCTGCAGCTGCTGATCTGGAAAAAGCTGTGGCCATAATCTGGTGCTAAATCTCTTCAGATCAAATAGCTTTGCTCTTTACAAAATAATCCTATAGAATGACTTGGCTCTCAGCTAAGAGCAGGAGGAAGATCTGGGCAGTGTGTTACAGTCAGGGCACAGCATCAGGAAATTAAGCTTTATTATGTGTACTCTGGCAACAGAGTGCACACGGAAGTGATGTTTATGGCATTTGCACCACCATTCTGTCTCTTAATTCTTAATCCTTTGCCCATCACAGTATGGTTGGGGAGTTTTCTTAGGGGAAAACAAGGCTAATTTCTAGGCTTAACATTGAGGAAAAAAAAAAAAAAATTGGCTGTGAAGTTTTCCTCCTGTTTTTTTAAGCTGCCAGATGAGCTGACTGCTGTGCCGTGCCTGTCTCTGTTCACTTCTGGAGTGAGTGTGTCAGGTGGGGTATGAGCCAGATGTTTCAAGGTTAGGTTAGTCACCAAAATAGCTTGAATCCCTGACACCCGCTTTCCTCTTCTGCTGACAATATCGCCCGGTCATGAGGCCAAGACCATCGACATGCCTCCTGTTTGGAGCTCAGGGCAGAATAGAAATGTTTTTGTGCATCACCGCTGCTACCCAGACTCACAGAGTAAGGGACAAAAGAGTCACTTTGAGACCAGCTTGCCTGCTACATGGCAGCATGTTAATAAAACTGTGGATTAGCAATCTGGCATTTAAAAACTTTATATTTTTTTCCCCAGCTCTAGGAACCTGCTAGTGGTAATGAAAGTCTGAAGCCATGGCTTCGCTTCCTTCCTAATTTAAAGATTGGATACCAGTCAAGAGATTTGGTGGCTGGTCTTTAGCTGTACTGTAAATCTTTTTCCATTTCCTCTGGCCAAATCTGGAAAGAAAAGCTGGAGTCATGACCCAAAGCAAAATCCCCAGCTGCTGTCAAGTTGATGGCATACTTCTTTGCCTCAGGGAAACTCTGTTATGTTGGTGAATTCCCAGATTTTATTTTAGGGTATCATAATACTGATAATCAGAGGACCTGTCTCTAACATGCTGTTCACAGAAATATTTGTGATTTTCAGAAGAATACCCTCTCTGTTAACAGTAGTGCCTACTGAACATTTAGTTAGCTTGCATCCATGTTTGTGAAGTATTTTGCTAAGCACGGCCAAGAGGAGGTGCATAAATGGCACGTTGGTAGTTTACAGTAAAAATCTTTTCCTGAGAGGCTTTTCAGGAGAAAATGAGAAGATGCTTTCAATATGTGAAGGTGTCAGCCAACTACAAACATCTATATTTCAGACATAGTGCAGATATCCAGTAAAGCAAAATACAACTCTCCTTAACTCCAGAGCTGCAAATGACACGTTTATAATTGGAGCCCGGGAACAAGGGGGTTGTGGTTCAGTCTTACTCATTTAACACTTCTCAGCCTCTATGTGAGCTTGAACTTTCAGTTCATTCAACACATTAATGCTAAACATTGTTGAAGCCACCAGGTCTGTCTCCAATGGATTTTCTATCAAAACTGTTTATTTTACAGGATCTCCCTGTTTAAAACTGCTGGAAAACATTTGGCTAGGCTTGTTCAGAACTGGACCTTCGCTCATTCACAAGGTTCATGAACCTTCACAACTCTCTACGTGAACTTAGCCTGACTTTCCCATGTATAACTGAATCACAGTCCAGGTCAGTCTCATTCGGTTTCACATTTCACTACAGACATTTTTTTACAGCTCAAGTTTTAAAGACCTGAGCAGGGGACAGATACAGGGCTCCTGTAAACACAGGCAATAACCACGATAATAGTTGAGCATCTCATTTGTTGTATCCGATGCTGAAATGTATTTCCCTGTAGCAAAATCCTGGAGTAACTGTGATGTGAATTAGTAGCAAAGCAGAAATAGAAGACGAGGGTTTATTGTTCATATGTTAAAATAATTCCACCACAGTTTGATTTACTCCAAACCTCTGTTTGGTCTAAGGCATTACAAGTTTGCAAAAGTACCCAAAATGTTGAGGGAAGCAGCTCCATTTGTTCTGAACTGACCACAGAAGGGCAAAGGCATTGGCTAGAAATGTACACTATAATGCATAGTATATGAAGTCTGCCAAAAAGTCTGAATTAGACAATCCTCTCATGCCATTTCGTTATAAGAGCCCAAACAGGCGGTGCTTTATGTCAAGAAGCATGAGTCAATCCTCAGAGGAGGATGCTCAAATGGAAAACAGATCGAAGGAGGGCTCTGCAGGCTGTGCTGCTGCAGGTCCTGTCCCTTGAAGTGAAAAGCAGAGGAAGGGAGGAAAAATGGGATCGGTAACAAACGATGTGATGGCAGAGTGTCAATCACAGTGGAATTTCATCCTGGCCCCCTATTACAGCGGCACTGGGAGTGCTGCTCCAGCGAAGGCTGCATCAGCACTTTGTTTAGCTTATACACCGATTTATTATCTGCCCTTTGGGCTGAGGCTGATTTTTCTAGGAGTTAACCTGGCAACAGTTCTTTTCATATATTTTCAGCTAGTATGTAGCTCAAGAGTTGTTTAACCTCTCACCCCTGCAGCCTTAGTCCCGGCTTATCCTACCACGGCACAATTTTCTTGGAGTGACTGGGGTTCTAAGCTAGGCTCTACAGCAGACAAGGGTTTGCACAGGGCTCCCCCATCCTCAGAAAACACCTGCAACCTGTGCCCATCCCGTCCTTAGGCTGAAAGTCCTTTGGTGGCTGATAAAACTGATGGATATTTTGTGGCAGTTTCCAGCTAGTTTGAATATGAACATCATGTGTGCCAAGGGCAGTGATTTACAATTGCAAGCAGTGGAATTGTCCTACCTAATTAGTTACCGCCTGTCAGAAAAGCTGAAATAAATGCGTCTTCTTCATCCAATTCTGTTGTGAAGTAAAATGCAGTAGCTTTAAATCCCCTGTCTTTGTAACGGGTCGTGAATGCTGTCAGCTTGCCTTGTGGGTGATGGCTCATTAACCCACGATAACTTGATCAGACCAAGCTGAAAGAATGAACAGCAATAAATTGCTAGAATGGGATGCTGTTCTCCCAGAACCTCTAGTGTTGCTTAGGCAGGAAACTACAGCACCACTTGCTGTAGTGTGAAGCCTCTTGCTTAAATAAGTCTCTGTGCCTGAAGTTTGGAGCATGGTAAATATGTCACCAGTTCTTAAAACATCTCCCGGGACCCATATACCAGGAAGCCTCACTTCTATGTCAGACACACTGGCAGAATTTTTCGAATTAGTACGCACTTGCATAAAACTGATAGATTGGGGAGGAGTTAGTGTGGCATTTGTAGGGAGAAATCACACTTCACAAATCTATTACAAACTATTTGAAGTGTCAAACAACCCTTAGCTAAGGCTGAGCTGGCTGACAGAGTCAGAATGCTTTTAACAAGACCCGTCGAGGGAAAGACTTCATCAGTTACAAATTTGTAATAGCGGCAAAAAAAGGACAGGATTAAATCTTCAGATTTTACAGTGAAGTGTTTTACAAATACTCAGGAGTGTGGCAGGGAAAGTGATCATGTTTGCTAACAATACATAATTATTTAGAACTAAAGGTGACTGCAGAGAAATGCAGAAGGTTGTTCTGGTGCTGAGGGGATGTTCAGTAAAATGGCAGATGAGACTTGATTTTGCCTACTGCAAGGTAAATCACACAGGGACCCCAGCCACAAGCACACCCAGATACCACTGCTCCAGAAAGTTTACCAGAAAGATTGGCCTGTACACAGCTTAGTGTTCACTAGAGACCAAAAGTTAGGACTTCTCACAGACAAATAGCAAACAGCACAGAAAATACTCTTTGTGATTATAGAAATCCCTGGTGTAGGGATTCTGTGTGCCGTCCTATTCATCTTGTCTCATGAAGGATTAGACATGGAGGAGGAAAACAAGTAAAGGAATGAGTGCCTTGAAGGGATACGATAGCTTTCAATCACACATGGCATGGAGAATACAACATAGAAACTCCTTGTCAGGGACTGAAAATGTAAGAGGATTCAGCACAGTGCAGGTCAGGTTTGGGGAGGAAGTGTCTATCTATGCCACTGGAGATACCTGACCCACTTGTGGCTGCAAGGAGGAGGGCATGAGAAGGGAAGGATCCCTGCAGGCTCTCCTCTTCTTGCCCTCACTCCTTAGCTATGATCAGTGTACTACATTTGATGGGCCTTTGATCTGACCTCAAAAAAAGCTGTTCCTATGACACTTTCTACCCTATGCTGTATCTTTAGCTGACATCAGGGTCTATTCATAGGCTCTCTTCTAGCTGAAGACTTTACAATGCTGGCCTGCTCCAGCAGCTTGCCATGACCATCTCCTGAAGATAATCCTCCCCTTTTCCAGCACAGATTGTCCTTGGTCCTTCTCAGTCAAAGTGATATGCGTTAGTGAAGTCTCTTTATTTAAAGTGCTTAAGGTAAAGGGCCATGCCTGAACTGAAATGCTTTTTGGAATCAGCAAACAACCTCTGCTAAAAGGAAGGTGATGAGAAGCTAAGAGCACTACTGCCTTTTTATGCACAGCCACAGGATGGAAGAGACTTCCCAGGAGCAGGTGTATGAATCTGCACTGGTTTATAAATTGGAACACCTCTTGGCTGGAAGCTCTCGTTCTGGTAAAGAAGTTTTGGGTTTATTTAAATCAGTGCCCAGTCAGCACTTACTTTTGATTTACAAAACACAAATCCATTCAGGCTAGGTAAGGAAATCTACCCTTGTTCTTAACTGCAACAGTTTAAACTCTGGTCCAAGATCCTGGTGGGAAACTTTTCCTCAGAAATCTTAAAATCTGGTGGCAGATGAACCTATGCCATGAGCTGAGGGTGATTGTTTTTAGAGCAATAAATGAAACATCTCTTGTGACCAATGTCATTGTGAAAGTCCAACAAGGCAAGCAGTAGATCTTGAAAGGAGATCTGACCAGATAAAAGAGTATTTGATGATGAGGGAGAGATTGTAATGGGGGCAGAAATACTAATGAAACACAGTACCAGAGGAGAGGGCTATCTTTCTGCTAGGATTTGAGCTATTTTTGTTCTGGGTCACCCACACCAATGTTTACAGCAGCTCAGCTGTGTTCCTACACACCTCCAAAGTCTGTCACATAGTTACTATTTCACAGAGATTTTCTAGTCCTTTTAACAGAGGAGTTTAGCTTTTCCAAAGAAAAACATACAAAATTTCACCATAAGTGACCGAAGTCCTGAAATACAAGGTTAAACGACCACAACTGAGGGGCCTAGTTTCCAGAAAGCAGGTGCTTCAGGGCTGCAAAGGAAAGACACCCAAATTATGAGCTAAGCTGGAGCACTGAAGCTGCACGCAGGAAGTTATCCAGTGATTGTCGGAGAATAGCTTGTCTTGGTCACTGACCAGGATGATTGCATGTTAAAGTTATTGCTCTTCCCAGATATCCACCACGTACTACGAGTCAGTGGCCAAAATCAATTAGGAGCGATCACATCACACCACAGAAGGAAAATATACTGTCAATCTTTCATTGAGCAACAGTGCTGCTTATTAGCTTATTGAAGATGTAATAGGAATAGCAACGGGTGAATAGTTCATGACAGATTATTTATGCATCGGATTTCCTCCCATTCAGTCTGTTTGCAAATTGACCTTGACTTTCCCCCATACATTCATAATTCAGAACTACTTGGTAACTGATTTCAGTGGCACAGCTCATTTGAGAAGGCTCCATTTCAGCCTTCCGATATCTGAAAAGTGGGCTGGTTTTAATGACTCTTAACTGTCTCCATCCAAAGGTTTCAAGGGGCCTGTGTCATGATGGAGATGTTTTATGGAAGCAGTATGGTGACATACAGAGGGACCCAGCAGCAATGTGCAGAACCCCTCCACTGTCTTCTTTTGAGCTTAGCGCTTTAGCACCTGAACTTGGCATCCAAAGCCATATGCAAAGCCTGATGACATCCCTGAGTGCATTCCCACTGACCCCTATAGATTCTGGATCAATGCTGGATCTCCTTGCTCTTCTGTCTGTGATATCACAGCCCGTTTTCATACAAATGAGTGGTGAGGTCACACATTCAGGCCCCCAGATCTGAAAGCACTGAGGTCAAAACTCGTTTCAATCAGGAGAAATAGAGCAGAAAAGTATTTGGCCCTACTCAGAGACAAGGGAGAGGAGAGGATGAGCTGGGCAAGAGCCCACATGTGCTTGAACAGAAAGCGTCTGATGTTTCGCAGACGGTTGGAAGGAATGCTTCGTGAGAGGCAAGGCGCAGCCCAGGCTGGATAAGCTGTTACAGCTCTTGCTTCAGAATAAAAGCCCAGCTCTCCCGGGAAGGCCATGTGCTCACGCAGAAGGGACGGAAACAAGCCACTTCTCCTAAAGCCTGCTTGTGTTATCAAGTCTTTAGCATGATAACGCTCTTCCTTGGCCTGTGCAGATGCGACCTGCCATGCTGAGAAGTGACGAGCGTATTCCTGACACCTAGGAAAAAACAGCTCAGAGATGCTCCCAGCATGGGTAGTGCTGGGAGCATTGGTGGTCTAGGGAAATTATCAGCTAGACACTGCCACTTATGCATTTCCTAGAGTGTCACAATTTGGGGTCATTTTGGTGAAAGTCTGGTTGCATTTGCAAAGCTCTAATTATCCCTTCTAGCAACGTGAAGGACCAGCAAACTGCCTGCAGCATGTAGAAGGTTCAGGGTCACCCTGACCCAAGCTCTGACTCAGACTGCGTAAAAAGTATCTATCTCAGTGGGCAATGTGATTGTGATTGCCCTGGTCCAGCCCTGAAGGCAAGTAGGGGCCTGGGACAGTTCTGGAGAGGCAGATGCCACAAACACAACACTGAGACACTTTCTGAGGTAGCTTGGTACAAGTGCTTTTGCACTTTGGGCCAAAGCTGTGAAGAGCAGGAGTCTGGCTGAGGACACCTGCCCTGACTGCTAAATGGGTAGTTGATTCAGCTGCATTAGCTCTAACTCTTCCCATCATCTCTGGTCCACCACCCAATTTGGCAGCTCTTCTTATAGGGTGAGATCTGCACCCTGACATGTGGATCCTGTCTGTTCCCAGGATCAGAGGGAGGAAATAACTGTCCCCAGTGATGCAGCCATTAGCAACTGAACAGGTATCACTGGGACACTCTAGGAGCTGTAATTTATAACATGTATTTATCATTTTATGATGTTTTTTTTCCTTCTGTTGTGCTGGGGCTCAGCAGCTGATGTGCAAGTATTTAACTATTTTTTCTGCCATCCTTTTTACAGGGTTTGCGAGCCAGTCTTTAGTCTGACAGCAAGTTGTTGGTAACCAAGTGGCAAATGTCCTAATTAGGCACTTGGGTGGTATAATGAGGCTGCTCAGGAGGTTACGTGACAGAGGACTGAAATTGATAATGTTACTGGGAGAAAAAAATACAATTTTGTTAGGTTGTATGAGAGGTCAGAGGTGTTTAGGGGACTAAGGGGTCTTGGAGCACCTGGACCTGACCTGAAAGAAGGCTTGAGTGGTGAGACTGAGGTGTGCAGCCAGGTATGACTCCTTCTAGGGTTTTGTCTGTTTGTTTCTTTTAGTCTCTATGGTAAAATAAAGTCAGTATGTGACTTTGTATGGTGCAGCTTTTACATGTCCTCCATGCAGAGGTGTAGCGTTGGTCAAATGTAGGCGCCAAGATGGCGTGTAAGTGCCAGTGAGTTCGTGTAAACACTAGCAAAAAGGGCTGACTGCTGTGGTAGATGCTAATGATAGCTAGCCACCGGGAGATGGGAATATTTTCTGAAAGGGAAAGTTTTCAGCAGGATTTAAGAGCAAATAAAAGGAGCCCTTGAGAACTCCCAAATCCTACAAAGCTGTGACCTCAGTGAGAGAGAAAAGCAAGTTCACGAATATTGTGGTGACAAATCAGATATAGGGCGATGGAAGAAATTGCTCATACTGGCAAGGCCTTCAAGTGCATGTAGATTGCCCAAGCTCTCTTTAAAAAAATAAATGTTGGTGTGGTTTTCTTTTCCTTTTTTTTTTTTTTTTAAAAAAAAAACATCACAGCTGTTTTTTGCAGGGAGTTTCTCTGTCAGGAAGTAATGAGATCTTGCTGCCTGATTGATAAAACACACAGGCTTGGAGTAAAGAGGTTTCATCTGTTGTGGTCTTCAGGGCATCACTGTGCTCTGTAATATTAAAAAAAAATATTAAAAAAATCACTCTCTCTGCTGACTCATGCTCTGCTCTCTGGAAACTGTAGCCCTCTTGGCAATCCCCTTCCTTTCCACCCTCCACCCCTGGCATTTTTTTCCTTGACAGCAGTTTTCCGATTTTTCTTTTTTTTTTCTAAACTCAAGCTACATCCAAAAGAGGATAGCTTGTTGAAGGCAGTGTTTTGTCTGCTGTAATCCTATTGGGAACAGATGGAAGATTACAGAAAAGCATGCCAGTGTGGCTGGAAAAAATGCTACAGTATCTATAGTTGCCCACGTACTGTTGTCTTGCACACATCTAGCCATATGGAAGGCAGATCTGAACGTTTTTTCCCAAATTACTCCTGTTAAGCAACTTGAAAAGAGATAGGGTAAGAACTGTGATCGTTTCAAAACTACTTTAATTTCAAAGCTTTCTGGTAAACAATACAATTTAAAACATTCAGTTGCTGTTTTTCCTAAACAATACTATTTTGGAGTGTTTTTTTCTCATTGAACTGACGTTTTTGCTTGGGATGTGTTTGTAAGATGAAGACTAATCTGTTCTAACAGTTGCCAAATCAAGACCTCAGATATTTTTCCCCTTTGAAAGATTATTTTTTTTCTTTTTCTGTGTTCTCAGTGCGAGCTAATGTGGAAAGTGCTTTGAGCATCCTTGGAACGTGGTTTGCTCAGGGCAGAAAACTTTCAGAACCAAGTTGTGTTTCTAGAGTCCTCGTATCCATCATCTCTTTTCAGCCTGGTCTTCAGTGTCTATTCTAGTCATTGAGTGCTCTTTCCAAAATAGCAAACCACTCAGCAGTCAGGAATTCCCAGTCTGAGTTGGTGGCCTCAAGCATCTCTTCTGAGAAGCAGCAGGGTGAATAAGTGGTGGCGGAGGACCCTTAAACATGTAACAATAGTAATGTTTGTGGGACTATTTTTTTTTAAAAAATCTTAAAATATATATATAAATGGGAAAGCCACAATAATACCTAACTTACCTTTGTAATTTTACCATGATTACTTTGCCCTTTTTGAGATTCTTCTTACTTGTCAGCTAGTTGCTACTTAGTATCCGATACTTATGACAGTTTCAAGTTGATCCCTCCCACCTTTAAAATCCCTTTTTCAGTTCACTGTTGTTGTCACTGTGATTATTGTTATAATAACAGCAATTATTATTTTCATAATCAGAATGACAGACCATCTGGGTAATTTTGGCTTTTGCGATTGTAGTGATTAGTTCAGAGAGCTGAGTAGAAAGCATAACGTGCATTGGGATTTGGAGGAGGAGGAGGATATAATCCTACATTTTTCCCAGGAATAGCAGGTCAAATGTGAATAAGTGTTGGCCACTTTCATACTGTTACTAAGTTTTTCTGTATCTGTTGTGTACCTAGCCATACTTTTAAGTTTCCCCTTCTGTTTGCTAGCTCAGAGTGGTGTAACTACTTGTGATTCTGAGGGGGGGGTCTTTTCTTTTAACAAAAGAAAAGCTTTGTCCTCAGTGTTGCAGAGAAAGTTGTGACAAATGCAAAAGCAAATTAGATACACCCAGTTGTGGGATTAGGATGAAAAATCAATGTCTTTAAAGCCCAGTGTTGCCAATAAAAATCCTTCACATATTTTCTTCTAATAATGGCTAGAGACTGTTAAATCAGTAAATAGTCTGTTCAACTCAAACTTCTACTTGCTTACTTGACTGTTGTGAGTTTCTTCTGTTAGAAGTGCAATAAGTCCATGAATTCAGCTGAAAAGAGGAAAGTTATGCCGTCCATAGCATTTTGGGGAGTCAAGTACTAGCACATCTACTGACAAGCCCATTACAAATGTTCACGCATGCTCTTTGGTGCTGCAATTTGCCCCTATTTGTTTCCTGAGATGATCCTTTCGTTGGGAGCTGAAAATTATAGGATATCTAGGGAGTGGTTATATTTCTTGTATGAAGCTCAGTATAGACCAATTTGTCTCTTAGTGCAACTGAAGTAATGAGGGTGGGGTGAGTTTAGGGATTTGGGGGGGGTCGTTGGGAGTTTTTTTGTTTTTTTTTTCCTGTGGTATTTGAGATTTGCAATGCCATAGGCCTACTTGGCTTTTTTCTCCCATCTGCTTCTGCTTACCTTGGTGACTAAATTCACATCCTAATAGAAAGAAGGAGAATCAGCAAGAAGCAATTGACTGCAGCTCTTTCTTCTGCCTTGTCTCAGAAAGGTTTCTTGTGAGAAATTTGGAAGAAAAACAAAGTGGGCCAGAACTGCAGTTTACAACCTGATCATCCATAAACTAATCAGCAGAGTTATTCCAATTCATACAGGTTTGGATTGTTGAGATTCTGGCCCCAGATTTCTTATTTCTAGAGTGGCAACAAACAAACAACCTCCTTCAGCATTCATCTTTCATGGGAAATGACACACTTGTTTAGTTTAAGATGTTACTGCCTTTTCAGCCAAGGAGCAGCCATATGAGCTTGGTCTCTCTCGATACAAAAAAGTCGGTTTCTTATAACCATTTTAATGGAGAAAGCTTTATGGGACACTGAAATGGACTGAGAGAGAGTAGAAACATCTCTTAAATCTCTGTCCTCCCATCAGAGACTGTGCCTTTTTAGGCTGGTCTTTACTAGAGACAGAAGAGCAATAGGACTGCAAGATCACCATCCATTTCTCCAAAATTAGGGTGCACCAAGCCCATGTGTGGGACTGTGTGATGCACTGCAATTGCAGCCTCCCAGGAAAATCACTGTTTTTGCATGACCTGGACCATTTGCCATCTGCCTGTGTTTGTTCCCTCGTGCTGGGACACGAGTGTTTGAGGGCAGGCACCATATTGTTTTGTTCTGTTTCATACAATACTTGGCAAAGAGGAAAGAAGGGCGTCTTGGCTCACTACCAGGTCTCCAAAGTGCTAAAATAATACTAACCCTGTAATAAAGCTAAAATTTTTCTTACTGTCTGTCACTCCAGAGCTTATTTTGGCTCTGGGATTCTGCGAATTTGGACAAAAAAAACGTTAAAACTTCTCAGTGTGGAGCAAATGAGAGCACCCAGCTTCAGTCTGTTTAGCAAGTCACAGCTATGAATCACTGCTCCTTGGTGAGAAGAACACAGGATTTCCTGGAAACAAAGTTAGGCCTTGACAGAGCTGTTTGATCTTCAATTGATGTTTTGTTTTTTTCTAAGCAACAATAACATCATTTTAAGCTATAAACAAACTATTTTTCCCTTGTCCTTGAAATGAGTCATTAATTAGTTAATAACATGAATTAATTACTGCCTGTGCATAATTAAAGGGGCCATATTTGTTTTATCCACTATGTTGTTTCTTGTAGTGCATTCATATTAATAGTGTCTCAATATTCATTTCTCTTCGCCCCACTCAGGATCAGCTCTCCCTAAAGCCTGGTACAGCACCTGTGCCTGGGAGCTAAAGGAATGTGACCATCAAGCAAGAATGAGATATGCAAAATAATTCATCTTGTATGACAAAGAGAAGCCCCAAGGGCTGGGTTCACAAAAGGGGGCCTTGTGTTTTCTTGAAGGTTGGATCCCCACCTGCCCTGCTCACTACAAACCATGCTGTGATCTTGGGATGGGAATTTCAATGCTGAGTTTATGGCCTGAAACTTTAGACAGTTGCTTTGTCGCATTTGGTGGCTAAATAAATAGTTTGTCCACTTAATTACCAAGAAGACATTTTTGAGGGGGCTGTGGACAGTTTATTGTGGAAAAGTTTATGTGCATATTTCAAGTTGCTAAAAAAGGACCCAACACTTCATATGTCCTCAAATAAAATAGGCCTTATTCTTTGATGGAGATGCTCCTGGTAAACAAGCAGGGAAGAAAATAAAACCAAGCCAGCTTGGGAATGCCAGTCCTCTTTCTGTGAAGCCAATTTAGCTTAGCTTTGGCTCCTTGTGTTTGGCTCTTACCTCTTCCCTCAATGACCTGTTGACACGTGCCCTGAATCAGGTGCCATGGTTTGTCCTTTGAACTTAGTTTCAGTAACATGATAGTAGCAATGAATGGGATGTGCTGCACAGACAACAAGCAACTTCCAGGAATGTATCCCTCTGCCAGATTCCTTCACCAAACTTGTAATGGTGAAGACCTGTGCTAAAGCAGAGTGAATCTACAAACCTATTCCATGCTTCACAGCATCTCTTAGTAGCTCACCCATTACACCTTTATCACAACACATTAAAAATGCATTTTTTTTTTTCCCCTCAAACCAAATGGAAACCTGACAAATTCAAAGGGAAAAAAATATCCATTGGTTTCCTTTACTGAAGGGGTAAAACTGCCTCGATGATTCCAAATTGCTCTGTGTATTCTGGGGACAAATCCTTGGTTCTTCTGAAACTCTTGGCCGATCTGAGCCATTAATGGGCATGGGTAATGCATTCAGTCTGACCAGGGTAGCTGGGCACTGGGCAGCCCAGGAAAGTTCAGACATCTATTTTAAAAGATGTGACTTTACCAGATTTTCATCAGATCCCTGCTGTTGTTTCATTATGTCCTTCCTCCCTCCGTGTGGGCCTCGTTCAATTTCCTCCAAAGTCTTCCAAAGTTACCCTTGGTAGGTGGGCAGGTGGATCCAGGCCAAGCATGGCCCTGTCCTGGCAGAAACATTAACCACCGCTGTGTCATGTGGCCAAGAAACAAGGGGCTACTGCCCTGTTATGTTATGTATCCTGGGGAAATATGCATCCCCCATAGCCTAACAGCACAAAGAGCCATAGATTTAACACCAAGTAGTCTGGCGATCCCTAGAAGGAGTAACAGGGAGAATAAGCGGTAGCAAACTGTTATAGGGATTGCACATCCAATATTTTACCCTGTGACAACTCTGTGGGGACAGCAGCATCTCTGCTGGGTGACATTAAAACCCAAAGTACTACTAATCTTAGCTGGACATCAGTGAGAGACTTTGGCAGGTTTCTCTGGCTGCCTCCGGGCAGCATGGTAAAACCCAGAGTATGAATGATAAGCTGGTCATAGATGAGGCTAATTCCTAACCCTGAGGGCTGGCTCCTGCTCTGAAGTAGGGGATCCGTAACCTCTTAAATCCTGTGTAACGTAACGGGGTGCCCTCACTTTTCAGAGCAGTGCATAGTTGAGATCTCGCGAGTGCTTGACTGTAGCAACAGGTGATATCCTGTAGCAACAGGATTTCTGGTATTTGAGGGTAATGCCGTGGTTTTTGTTTGTGGTGTTTTTTTGTTGCCGCCCTTGTCAACTTGTTCCCATAACACAAGAAGAACTATTTCCCTCAGATAAGTCTAGGCTGAGAAATATATGTTAAACACTTTTTTTGTTTCCTTTCTTTGGACTAACCTCTCCTCTTTCTTTCTCTTTCTGTCCCCAAAGTGGAATTATTTGGGGTTCTTTCCTGGCTTTACCCTCTATTTTCAGGCCTACTTAATTCTGTGTTTTAAGCAGTGATACTTTAAGATTCAGCAGGCCATAGAAACTTGTCAAAATCCCACTTGTATCACCAACATTGAGTATTTTAGTGCTGTTTGTGTGGCTTGCTCTTCATGGAGCATTGTGCAGGGTTCCTGTGGCCATGACAAGCTTTGAGTCCAGGGGCAAATCTGGTCCCTACACAGCCATACTAGTGTGGTTCACTGAATAACGATGGGGGTCACGGGGTGTGTTGGGCTGCTGCTCGTGTTGTGGAGGTGTGGTAGCATGAGGGCAGTGAAGCGGAGGAAATTGGATGAAGAGGAAGGGGGAATCCTGACTTCCACCAATAACTTCTTCCAGACCCCTGCTCCAAACCTCCCTGTCTGGCTCCTCTCTGTCTGTCCTGGACCTTCGTGGCTCCTTTTTGTTTATTATACTGAAAAATGTCATGGGTTGTTTTGTTTCGTGCTGTGTGTTTTATTTTGGTTTTTTTTTCCTTTCTACATGACCAAGCGTGATCTGATTCTAGTGCTGTAGATGATGGGCTAAAACACAGCTCCCTTCTCCCTTGCCACGTTTCTGAAAGATTTGTTATGCCCAGGTGTACTGCATGTCCAAATCCATCCAGTGCAAACAGGAAAAACTCCTCCTTCCTTCCCACTTCAAGTGTGTCTCCTCTGGCCCTTTATAACCACAGATCTTTTGACGCTTTGCTAAATGTGGTGCAACTCCCTCATTGGCAGCTATCCAAGATGTATATCAGAACCTAGCGCTTGCTTGCTTGGATGTCCACTGGGTCTTTTTTGTTGTAGGGTTTGGGGGTAGGGTTTTTTTTAATATGTTCCAAAAATTGAGAGGCTGAAAGAAGTGAGACGTGGCTGGTTGTCACCATGTATGACTTGTGTGGTCCTTGGTGGGACTCAAGGAGTGAAGTCCTCCCTTCTCCATATCACCCACTGAAAGATCCAGCCTTTGCACTGGGGTGTACAGCCCTCCAGAGATATTTGGATGGAATCAGTGAGGGGGCTGTGCCTGGGACAGTGCCTGGTAGGGCTGTGGTGGGGGAGCACTGAGAGGTGTCTCGTACCAGAGGAAGTTTTCGTTAGCAAGGGGGGGACTGTGGGGCTGAGTCGGGCAGCAGTCCAAGCAGATTTGAGACTCTGCCAACTACTAGCTATGGAAATCTTGCTGATAGGTGACTATCAGCCCATCCTGCCCAGAGTTGGCTTCCCTGCAGGCACGAGTCCTCCTTCCTGCTCGTGGCCCCAAGCACACTCAGCTCCCAAGAGAGCTGATTGCAGCTTGGCCCTTTAGGCAAGACAATTACACCAGCATCAGCTGATGTCATGATTCATTCCCAAATGCTTTTCCACTTGCTTGATATGTGTTTAGCAGGTAAGGAAGAGCTGGCAACTGTCACGACTTGCAAAACAAAAAACGCCTCTGCTCTGTTTAGCTCCTTCTAGTTTGTTTGACTCAGAGCTCCCTGTGGGCTTAGCAAGCTACGTCAGCATCTCTGCGTCTTCTCCCTGGCTTTAAACCCACCCTGTGAAATGTTAATGCTGGCTTCACTACCTGACTGCGGGATCATGCTAGCCAAAAGGGCCAAGCCATTGAAAGCATTACAGAAAGCTTCTACAGCCCTAGAGGTCCAAAGGCCACTGACTCTCCCCTGTGTGTGGGATGGAGGAGTATTTGAGAGAACTGAAGAGCCACGCATTTGGGATGTTTTTTTCTGCTGCTGTCTCGCATGTCCCTTGGCAGAAGTACTGAGCCACTCGAGCAGAGGTTGTGACCTAGCTGTCCTCTGTAAGAGGTGTGTGTGTTGCCAAACTCAACCTCTGATTATGAGTCCTTGAACGCAGAAGTCCTGGGAGCTGCACAGTGTCTGCCAATACCCTTTCTCAGCTGCAGCTTCTTCCTACTCTCCCTCACACCCTCTCTTTGCTCCAGCCTGAGGCTGTGAACCACCGGTGAATATTAACACAACCAGCCCAGCAGCATGAAGTGTGTTTCCTACTGTGCCCGAGGCCCTGATGATAGGAGTCTTTTGGTCCCAGCCACAGCGTCTGCAGTGGTTTTTGCATGATACTTTGGATCATCCGAAACAGTGGTCACTGGGGCCAGTGCTTGCTACTGTGTAATTTGGTCTGGTGAGAGGAGATCCCCTATTCCCCAATTAAGAGGGCATGAAAACCACATCTTCACCTATCCCCTTGTGTCTAATGCAAGCTTCTCAGTAGCTTATGCAGGACATAAGGATTTTTATAGGGAGTCCCAGGTGATGTTCAGTGCTTCCTGTCGACCCAATGCTGCTGTCCCTTGTGGGCAGCACTAATCCAGCCAGCTGCAACCTGCTGTGATACTCTCGAGCTGTGTGTGGGGTGTGTACATGCTACAGGGGCTTGCGGCGGTCATTCTTGCAGTTGGCTGAGAAGAGCCTCTCCTATTCCTCACCGTGGAAAAAATGCGCTTTGCTTCCTGAAAGCAGTATTTAGCTGCTCTCCAGGGAAAGCTGAGTGTGAAGAGCTGTCGACAAGTATGAGTGCTGATATTACCGCCCTCTTCCTCCTGTGGAGGAACGTGGCTGTGGGCAGGGCTCATATTTGGACAAAGAAGTGAGAGTGGGCTTTATTATCATGTTCTGTTGAACTGGCCCAGTGTGTGGCTGAGGAGGGGTTGTGGCTGCGGCTGCTCCCCTTGTATCAAATGCAGTTGTCAAACGTTATTGCCTTGGCCCACCTTCAAGAGCAATGCCTTGCTTCCTTGGAGCTCCACAGTGCTTGCTCTGGTCTTAGCTGACCACAGCTGCAAGCACACCAGCAACTAGTGGGCTGATCCTACACCTGTTTCTAATAATGTCTTCTTAGGGAGACCACTTCTAAGTGACTGCGGTCTAAGCATGCATGTTAAGCTCAAGGTACAACTTTAGGAGACACTGTCCATGTTCGCTGCTGCCTTTGCTGTAGGTACTCATAATGAAAGAGGCACTGGAGACAGACACTTGCGTTTTAGTCCAACAACCACTACTAGGTGAGACCCTCTGTTTCCTGTTGTGCTACTGCAGTATGTATGAGCAAATGAAGAAATAGCTTACAAAATACTTCTTAAAAACTTCTTTTAATGTGAAATCTTTTCTAGGAACCTGGCTCCATGCAGCATTTCTAGGCTTGGCTCTTGGTTTAGGAACAGCATAAACTGGGGAGATCATGTTGATTATTTTTATTTTTTTTTAATCACAGCTTTCCTGGGTAAATCTGCTCAGTTCTTCTTCCCCTATAAAAGAATGATAAAAGCTTTGTACTCCTCCAGACACTGTAAAGGTCCATGCCAGCAGATGTTACTGGTAACAAGGGGATGTGACAATCAGCTACTGCATGTGATGACAGGTCCCTACTCCAAGAAGCTTTTTCCAGACCAGTCCTAGTGGAACCAGAAATGGCACTGACCTGGGAAGCAGAGCATGACTGACTGCTGTGCTTGTGGGGTCTTTGGACTTGGCACGAGCTGCATCTGGCAAAATTCACACAAGGGATGGTTGTGGCAGCTCCTAGAAAGCACTTAAAACGAGGAAGTAAAACAGGGATAAGCAAGCTTTCTGGATAAGAGAGGTTAGATTAAAAATAACCACTTAGTTCTTCCGCTAGTGCAACGTGGATCTGACGCAGGGCTCTTCTTACATGCTCTAAAGCCTAGCTACTTTCTTCTTCCATATCTTTGATTCTCAGTTCTGTCATCAAGAACTTTAAAGTGAATGAATAAGCTGTTAATATCCATTTGATACTGACTTTTCAGGCTTCAGGGGGACTGGACATGCAAATAGAAGTGCCATGAGAATCACAAGCCCTGAGTCTGAAAATACTGTATCCCAGAACAGTGTTTCTATTGTGAGTACAACCACAAAACAACAAGAAACTCATCTCATGATGATTATCTGTGTGGGTGTTCTTGTTTTTAAACACAGATTTCCATATGCAAGAGACGTGGGCAGTTCCCACTTCATTTATCTTTGCTATTGAGTTCATGTACAAACAACCCAAATACCAGATATGTTATTTCATGGTGACAAAGTGAATGGGATGCCATAATACATAGGTCCTGAAAGCTAGGCTAAGTGACCCTAAAACTTTAAGGGGAGCGTTCTGAACTGATGTAGACTGAAATTAATGAGATTGCTTCTGACTCTGGCTTTCTGTATCTCGATTTAACCATGGCAATTTCAACAGAGCTGTGCCTGTTTCTAGAGTATCTTTTTTTCTTTCAGATTCCTTAAAGAAAGTAAATGTTCTGTATATCTAGAGATATACAGAAAGATAACATCTTATGGCATCCTTTAACATATCAGATGAAGGAGTCGGTGGGGTTGGAATAGATAACAAAAAGCAAAAAAGCTGGAAGACAGGCTCTGAATTATGGGTTTTGTGCCTAATGATCTCATTCAGTCATGTGAGATGTTCAAGGGCATGCCTGGGTGAGGGAAGTTGGAAAAACAGCTATGCTTCTGGAAGAAGTGGTGTAGCAACTCATGCCTTGCCAGCACACCTTGGTACTCCTCAGGGTGGTAGTGGTAGGCAGTATTTACTCTATTTCTGTCTTTTGGAAGGCAGAAAACCAAGCTGCAAAGAGTAGGTTTCCCTGTTGAGGACATTGAAAGCTTTCTACAGGGCACATCTACCTACAGCCAGGATTCTCAATGCTCTTTGCAACACTAAGGGATTTTGTAGGAGGGAAACAATGTAAGGTCTCCTTTTCCACCATGCTTTTAAAACAATTGGGTAAAACATCTGAAGTGAGAAGTCTTATCATAAATTATTGTTCTTGGCTGATTCTCATGTTCTGTTTCCAGCATGCGGCTCTCACTTTGTGTTTTTTCTTCTGTATCTATGCTATGCAGATGACGTTATTTGCGATTAAATGAGAGAATACAAGGAAAAACTTAGTCAGCTGAGTAGGAAATCATGTGTCTCCCCCTCAGTGCCAGGCGAGCCTTACTGAGCTTTTGGATTTTTTTAGATTTCATGGTCTTCAAGGCTGAAACTTGCTTCCAACAATACCCACTCTTACCGTTATTCCAATGATGACTAATTCTAAGAACGGATGTAGTAGGGGAAAATTGGCTGAAGAGCTGCTCAACAACACCTCAGACATTCATGTTGTGGGTATAGGACTCCTCAGCAGTGCTCAAAAGCAAAAAGCATCTCCCCAGTTGTATATTGTCTTTCCCAGCAGCTTTCTCTGCAACAAGAGAAACCTGAATTAGACCTCTGGTTTAAAGGAGTCTTTTCCAAAGCATGATGGAAAGGCAGAGGGGTATGTGGGGGAGGAAAGAAAGGTCCTGGGTGTGCTGAACTTCAGGGTGCCAAATTTAATATCACAAAAGGCTGCTGGCAAGAGGTCTGCTTTCCCCAGAGGAGTTTCCCTGCCTGTCGATGAATATGGAGGCTGCTTCTCTACTCTCTGACTTTTTCTACCAGTGTCTCCACTCCGTCTGCTTTTATACATCAGCCCTCTGCATGCTCCTTATCTTGTCCTCCCTGACGAAGGTCCAGGCCTGGTTCTTCTTCATCTTGCACATGACATGCCTGGAAAAGATTAATTCTTTTTGTTTCCTTTCCATTCACAGCATCAGTGCCTAAGAAAGGACAATTTCAAGTAGGTTAAACAGGAGAAGAACTTGCCGCTGGGCCTTCTTTAAACTGAACGATCAAGGTGTCTAGCTCTCCTGGTAGGTAGTTCAGCTGAAGACTGAAAAGAGTTGTTACAAGGGCAGCAAGGAAACCTGTGGAGTAGTTCCCTGGCACTTTAAAGCCAGACATAAGGAAGAGTTAAAGGACTGTCTCTCAAGCCCTTTGGAGTAATAACGGAGACTCCCACTAATGGTGGATGCAGCTTTCCATGCATTTGAGCAACAGCTACAAGTCACAGGCAGCACTGATCTTTCCTCTGTAGTGAAGGCTTAAGAAAAACAAAATGCAAAAGTGAGAAACTTAAGGCTTTTCCCCTACTTTCAAAAGTAAAACTAAGCCAAGTGATGCATTTTTTCCACTGTGGGTTTTTTGTTTTGGTTTGGTATTTTTTTATGGATCTTTTTCTCATAGCTCCATTTCCTGAAGCAATTCCATTTCTTAAGGTCATCCTAAGGCTGCAGATCCTCGTGGTATCACTCTTCCAGTGGCCTCCCTGGCCCGGTGGGCCTGCATCTGAAAATTGTTAGGGAAACTAAGAAGCAGTGATAGCTTGTCCCTGTGCCAAGCTGTGCTTTTCTTATTATTGCCAGTATCTCCAGCTATCTCCTTCTGTGTTTTGGGGCTTGCAGACTAGCATGTTGCTTCTGATTCTCAGCTGAAGATGGAGATTTGACCTCATGTTTCAAGGTTCAGAAGTTAATCCTGAGACACGGTAACCATATTTGATATTTCAGGGTCTGTAGAGCACCTGGCAGGGTGGCATTCACTCCCTGACTGAAGACTCTACTTGGGTAACTTTAGCCACTGGAAACTGAGTGTAGTTTCTCCAACTCAGTTGGGAGGCTGGAGCTGCCTTTTGTGAATGCCAGCCTCCATTCAGAGTGCCAGAATTTGCTGTGACTGCCTTCAATGGGCTAAATTAGTCCTTCACTGTGGAGAGGAGGTGAATGATTTCTTTGTACTCAAATGACTGGTTAACTCTATTTTAGGTTCACTTTTTTTCCTTACTGACCCCCTTCTCCCTATTATTCTGCCTTGTTCTCTAAATCAAATGAGTCCAAACCAAAGACTAAAACCAGGAACTGCAGCAGGGATGAAAGCCAAGAGCCTGGGTCTGGCTGTCATGGAAGACATCAATTGGCCTTTGTACTCTTGAGATAAATAGCACAGGGGGATAAGGGTTTGTGGCTGAAGTTTGTAAGTTCACAATGTTATCTTCTCTGAGAAAAGCAAATATTTGATCAATCACACTGGATGGAAACTTTGGGGGGGTGAATATGTACACAGTCTTGAATTTGTGCTGTTATTGTTCAGATGTGGTCAGGGATGTCTCTTTGGCTTGAACTGGAGTATGAAGGGTCTAGTCAGCAGGATGTGAAATGTCTCTGATACAGAAAGGGTAAGAAGTTTATCATTAAAAAAAAAAAAGAAAAAAAACCCTCACTTTCACCACAGGAGAAGCCTCTAGCTTCTGTTTCCACAGAGATCATTTGGATGTAGGTAGGCATCAGTGTGTGGGTGTACTGGGTGGAAGAGGTAGAAAGAAAGGAAAGTTCACAGGGTAAATTCTGCTTGCTGCAACACTTCCATGGGCTGGGAAGTGCTTATGGTCAATCTCAAGGACTGCTTGCAGTGGGAGAAGCATTTTAAAAGATACACAGAATTGTAAAGCAAGAGAATTTTCTTGTGCTTTCTTCCATGTTCTTGCTGCCAGAAAACAAGACAAGGCTGCTCCTTGCACTTTATTTCCTAGAGTAGTTTCTGTAATGGTCACTTTATTAAGAAGGAAACATGGAAAGTTACAGGAAGAGAATAAAAGCTCAACCTAATCATCGTTGTTTACCCAAAGTCGGGACATCTCCAATTGCTCAGAGCAAACTTTCATTTTTCTCAACATCCTTTCTCCACAAGTGACTAGTACCAGGTGCAGAGAGGAAGAATGCAAGAATAGCACAATACAGCGTGAAGTGTCCATGGACACCCGACATCCACCCATCCAACCTGGGAACCTCCGAAGCCCAAAGGCTGTGTCTGCATCTTTGGTCCAGTTTACTCTCTCATGTATTTTGAGATGACTACCAGATACCAAATTTTAGTATGTTCCTTTTCTACTTAACAGCATTTTACATACCAGAAATTCTTTCAATAGCCTCCTTTTGTGAGGTTAAATGTATTTAGACATTAATAACACTGAAATGAGTTCATTGTCAGCTCGTTTTCTCTACAACTTACTAGCAAGAAATGCATACTTTTATTATTACAGAAGATCTTAGGGGCCAGATCACTCATTGTTTTAAATCAAGGTGTTTCCATTCAATAAAGAGTTGTTCCTTGCTTTTATCAACAAACCAGCTGAGAATTGGCTCATGCAACAAACCCACACATGTGGGTGTAAACCCAGACAGGATAAAAATAGCCTTTTGCACCTATTAGTATGCAATTCCCTGCCTTCCTTCAGCCCTTGGTGAGAACCAAAATTTGACCAAATACTGTCTTGCCGACCACAAATAGATACTGGGAACAGGGTTCTAGTGTCAACAGACACCCTCTGAGCCCCAGTAACTCTGAAGCCTGCAAATACGTCAGAGAAACAGTGAGAAGAGCAAAGTTCGGATAGGGTTGGTTAGTGGCTGGGCTTGAGAAAGCATCACCAAGATCTCCAGTGTAAACAAGGATGTTAAATTCAAAGTACATTCTGCAGAGCAGTGGAAGAAGTGACAGAGAATTTTAGTCACCTCCCTCCCGTGTAGCTGAAGGGGGAGTCCAGGAAGTCTCCCTGAAGTGTGGAGATAAGCCACATCCAGGGAATATTGCAGCAAGTGAATATTGCAAAACATGTCTGGGAAATATGCCTGCAGTACTTGTGATGGATGAGAGAAACTCAGACCTTGCCATCTGTCTCTAATTCTGCAATTTAGTGAAAATGGCTCCTGAGCTGATTCCGGCCACGCAAAGACATGTGCTTTGAACCCCCCTGCTGCTTCAGGACTTAACCTGTGCAGTCCCCAGGATGTGTGTATGCATTTGACATGGTTTTCCATCAAGATTTTTTCCTTGACATATTTTCCATGCCAGATGTCTCAGTGCCAGACTTTCTGCTGCATGTCTCCCCCAGCTGGGAGAGCATTGCTTGCATTTCTCCCATTCCCTGTGCAAAGCTGTGGAATCTCTGATCTCACCGTAGCCAGTTAACCTGGGTTATCCCAAAGCTGCTGAGGAGCTGGGCCATGTGCTGTGGCTGACTTGGTTCTCTGCTGTCATTCCCTGTGGAAGCACACCTCTCCTGGGCAGCAGCTGGGAATTTCAGCCTCTGCTCTGCCAGCATGTGAACTACTGTCCCAGGTGAGCTTATGGATACACTTTTTGCTCCCATGAGCTTGATTTACCAGCTATCTGCTTATGAATAATTGCAGTCAAGGTTGCTTCTCCAACATTTGCAATAAGCCTGCTTTCAAGGGTGGTTTTCTGCTGAACACGAGCTCTCTTCTCCTACTGAAGCACTGCCAGATCAGATTTCTCCAGTCTGAGGTCTAAGTAAAAAAAGGCTCTTTGTCTTTTAGTTCACACATCAAACTGATGTGTAATATTTCATAGTGCCTGCTACAGGACACCAAGGAGTTAAGCTGTTGCTTTGGCTAAAACCTATCCAGGAGAAATGTAATAAATTTAATTCTGCTATATCTGGACTCTATGATAGGTCTAATGGCATGAGGTATCGTGCTATGCAGCCATTCAGTGCTCGTCCAGACTGATGTCTGCCTTACGTTTTGAATTATTTGCAGTAAGTACAAACATGTGCAGCGCGTTTTCTTACATTTTATTCTAATATTTGACTGATTTTTTAAATAGACATCCCCCTTTTCTCTACACCCCCATCCCACCCCCCGACCCTCGCCATCATCCTGGGAATCTGGTGCTCTTCTCTTTCTGGCACATCTGTGCTTTTGGGGACTGATTTATCAAGGTCCACTGCAGCTCACAGTGTCCACTCTTGCAGAGCAGCTTCATCTCACACCAAGCAGCAGGCAGAGGTAAGAGTTTTGTTACAAAAGGAGCTGGGACTCAGACTGCAAGATGCTTTGATTTTTGTTTTAATGCGTGTCCCTTTGCAATTCTAAGAGCAGAGGCCAGCAGGATGCAAAACTTGCCCTCTGGCAGTTTCACCAGCTCATGCAACACTTGTGTCATTTTGTGCTTGAGGACCTTGAGATAAACTGAAGAGGTGAAAAAAGTTAATAAAACCCTAGCTGTCATAATTCTAGATTCAAATCCTGAAAATATAACCCCACTGCCTGTCAAACCGAGATCAAAAGAACCTAAGTATTACTACTTGGTAAGCCACTTGCCTCGCTTCCCAAGGTTTGCTTCAGGATTACTTGTAGTGCTTTGCAGTTGGCAAAAGGGTGGGTAGTAAAGTAGCAAGTCCTGGTATGTGCTTCAGGTATGTAATCATATCCTGAGACAGGCTGTCAGCCTTGGGGCGAGAGCGAGCTCTCCTGAAAATTGAAAGAATTCGTATAAGCGACAGAAGTGATTGAGTGGTTGAGGAGAGATGTCCTCTTTAACTCCTAAATTGTGGATTTATGTGAACTGAACCACTGGGGTTGTCAGTTAAGATACTTATTCATTTTTTTCCCTGCTCTCTCATACATCCTCCCTCCAAAATCTTATGGTGGTGAAGGGTTCAGTGCTGTGGGGGGTGGAGATGCCTGTTCAGAACATAAAACCCACTTGAGAAGATCTGCTCTGGGACCAAAGGAGGCTTAGAGAAGACCAAGGTGGCAATCTGGGCAAGCATGTACCGGCATCCATGCGTGCCTGTGCACATGTATGGCTAGGGGCAGGGGCTGTAGTGGGGATGTTACTTGGCTTTGTTTGGGCGCGGAGGGGTGGGGGGTGGGTTTGGTTTTTTTATTCAAACAAACATTGTAGTCCTATTCTTTGATGGGCCATAGGACATGGGAACCTATTTTTCCCAGACACTTTTTCTGGGAATCTACGCACTCCCCCCAGAGCACAGAATAAACAAACTAGAAATTTTGGGTTTTAAAAACAAAATAAATAACTATTGTTCTTCCCCTTCCCCCCTGCCTCCTTCCCTTCCCACCATCTTCCCAGCTGCCTTCCCTCGACCAGAGCATCCCTTGGGAACTCCTCCGTCCCAGCCACGCTGGCAGTCCTGAGATAAAACATCCCACCATCTCCTCCTGCTGAGGTGCAAGGGCAGCATTTGCCAGTTACAAGTGGCGTGCCTCAGGGGTCAGTACTGGGACTGATGCTGTTCAGCATCTTAGCTGGTGACACGGACAGTGGGATCAAGTGCACCCTCAGCAAGCTTGTCAATGACACCAAGCTGTGTGGCAAGGTAGACATGCTGGAGGGGAGGGATGCCACCCAGAGGGACCTGGACAGGCTGGAGAGGTGGGCCCATGCCAACCTCATGAAGGCCAACAGGGCCATGTGCAAGGTCCTACATCTAGGTCAGGGCAGTCCCAAGCACAAATACAGGCTCAGCGGAGAATGAGTCGAGAGCAGCCCTGAGGGGAAGAACATGGGGGTGCTGATTGATGAGAAGCTCAACATGAGCCGGCAATGCGCAATTGCAGCCCAGAAAGCTAACCCTGTCCTGGGCTGCATCAGAAGTATGGCCAGCAGGTTAGGGGAGGTGGTTCTTCCCCTCTACTCTGCTCTGGTGAGAGCCCACTAGGAGTACTGCGTCCAGCTCTGGAGCCCCCAAAATAGGAAACACATGGACCTGTTGGAGCTGGTCCAGAGGAGACACTAATCGGAGATGATACTAATTTGAGGATCAGACACTGTCAGGATAATAGGGTTTAGCTGTTGATGTGCTGCACAGGGGCAAGCAAACTCTTTGGGTGCCTCTGGGAATAATGGCCATTGAACTCCTCTGTTTTACACTTAAATATGATCCCATGAGCTCACCCTGTGAAAGCTTTCTCTTGTCAGAGTTTCATATCAGTAGCTATTTTTATATAGTGCCTGGTATAACAGATCTCTTCTCAGGCCTCGGAGACTTGGACAGTATTTGTATTCATGAACAGTTGTGACCAGTGGTTAAAATGGGAGGTGAGGGAAATGAGTGTGTCTCTGATATGGCAGGGAGGGGGGCAAA
>VZSZ01002466.1:99871-132412 GCA_013398815.1 Ibidorhyncha struthersii
ACCTGTTGGAGCTGGTCCAGAGGAGACACTAATCGGAGATGATACTAATTTGAGGATCAGACACTGTCAGGATAATAGGGTTTAGCTGTTGATGTGCTGCACAGGGGCAAGCAAACTCTTTGGGTGCCTCTGGGAATAATGGCCATTGAACTCCTCTGTTTTACACTTAAATATGATCCCATGAGCTCACCCTGTGAAAGCTTTCTCTTGTCAGAGTTTCATATCAGTAGCTATTTTTATATAGTGCCTGGTATAACAGATCTCTTCTCAGGCCTCGGAGACTTGGACAGTATTTGTATTCATGAACAGTTGTGACCAGTGGTTAAAATGGGAGGTGAGGGAAATGAGTGTGTCTCTGATATGGCAGGGAGGNTGGCAGGGAGGGGGACAAAATCTATTTGCCAAAAGAAAAAAAACTACCCCAAACCACTGAGCCTTGCCTACTAGGAGAGGAAGAAAAGGTAGCAGGGTCTTCTAAGTCCCAGGCAATGTTAATATGCTATACGGGGGTACAGATGCGATGTTCATAAATTGATATGAAAGCTGGTGACAACTTTTCACCAAATGTTGCAATTAAAAAAAAAAAAAAAAACCAACCCCAAACAACAAAAAAAACCATCCAATAGGACACTTAGCTGACTGTAATCACTCAAGGCAATGCTGGGAGACTTGCTTGGTGGAGGTCTGAGAGCAAAGCTTTGCCAATTCACGTTACCTGCAGTGCAGCTCAAATACCATTGGTTATTGCTGGGTACCAAAGACATCAATCAGGCATTGATAGTTGATTAAACATGTCGGCAAAGCTAAGACACAAGGCAGTAAGTGGAACAATTTGCTGCAAGTATGCACCAATGCCAAGTCTAATTACAACAAACTAACAAGCTAACAAACTTTGTTCTACAAGCTGTGTGAAAGGTGGACATGGGGCATCTTCAGTGAGGCCCTTCTATCCTGAATAAAACAGTCAGTGGACCGTGTCCCAATCTGTGGGCTGTGGCCACGGAGACTGCGGGAGAGGAAACAGCAGCTAGGAAATAGGTGGTTGTTTTTAATTGCCACAACACCACAGCTCCCCAAGGCTGCGGGCAGGAATGGTTGCAAGGAACTGTGCGTTTCTCTCACACCTCCCACTTCTCAGGTGTCCCCAGCCACAGTGAGCAAGACCAGCAAGTCTGGCTCTGCACCCCTGTGTGGTTCTGGGAATTACAGGGAAGGAGCATTTATTTGCAGTGAGTAAATCGGACGGTGCTCCTTGCCTCATCCTGGAAAGACTGAGCTGCTGCCAGCAACTGTTGGTAGTTATGCTTCTCTTGAAAGTGTAAATAGCTGCAAGAGGCTCCGAGGGCAAGGAGAGGAACTGAATGATGAAGGCAGATGATCCCAAAACGGAGAGCAAGTAGAGAAATGCTGGGAATACCCAGATACAAGCACCACTGCTCGGCTCCTTCCTGAAGCTCTGCAGGAGTCCATGGAGATCCTTATGTTTCTGTAGTGCAAGAAATGGTGCTTGAGCCCTAATCACAGCTGCAACTGTGTGCTCTGTCTTTGAGGAGAGGCACCACAGCATCTCCCCTGAGGTGTCTGGCAGCTTGGGGCTTTTTCTTATCTCATGAAGGACTCTGTTTTTCCCCAGGATAATAATGGGCTCTGATCCCCAAATCCTTTCCACATGGGGATTCTTTCCATAACAACAGGCAGATTAGTAAGTGAGGATTGTACTGGTTCTATTTAAAACAAAACAAAAAAAATCATAAAAAGGAAAAACTAAGGCCCCTCACCCCTACTAGATGCAAATAATAATAAAAAAAAAATCATCTTGTTCTTAAAAATCCAGGGACGAAGATTCCACAGGCAAGCTTGGAAAGCAAGCGTAGGAAATTATGAAAGTATTGCTTAATATGTAACCAAAATCATCCCTGGTGCAACTTAAGCCCATTACTACTTCTAGTGTCCACCATAACCACTGAGACAGGATTAATCCGTTCCTCTTTGTCCTGCATGTATTTGAAGGTCATAATCATCTGTCTTCTAGACTAAACAACCCTCATTCTTTCACTCTTCTTCTCATAAATCGTGTCTTCTGGCCCTTCTTGCTGTTCCCTTTTGGACTTTCTGCTGTTAATTGACATCTCTGAGCCACCACGTTCCCAGCTTCCTCTTTGATGTGAAATTGCAGCCTGCATTTCTGAATCTGCTGGGTAAAAGTGAAGGTCTGGGGTTACCTGAGGCAAGTGTGGGGACAGTGGTATGTAAATTTGCCCCTTGGAAAACAAAAGTCTCAAGAAAGGGTGTGCAAGCAATTGCTCACACATTATTCATAATATGTTAACCGGCACTGGATCTGGGGATGTTGGTTGCTGATACAGAGAGCAGAAGTCCCAGGCGGGAGTTGCTGTCTGAATGCCAGCCCAGAAGCAGCATGTCCCATAGCAATACAAAGTGGCCTCTTGGTCAGATTGTATGTGTGCTGACATCCCTGTCTTACTAACACATGATTTCTGCTTCATAACAGCTTGCGCTCAACGTGTGTATTCTTTTGAGATCAAATCTTTTTTATTGCGGATCCCAGGGGCATGACTAATAAAATCATAGCACCATTTTGTCCAGCTCCTCATCTTTAATGGCATTTTCCTTCTCCTCCCCCGCCCTGGCCCCAACCTGTCCATTATTGATCTGTAAGATAGGTATGCATGAAAGAAAGACTGGTTTGATGGTTCACTGTATGGTTAATGGATCTAAAGTCTGGATCACAGAGACACTTGAACATGAGCTTAATCACTTGACTTGCATATAGAAGACAGGCGTGCTCATGCATGAGAAAACAGCATGATACAGAAATATTGCATGATAGCAGGCACCGAGGCATTTGCCTGATGCTGATCTGCGTGTGTGTTTACTTTGCAAGGAGCTGAGCAGTGATGGAGAACTCCACCGTGGTGCAGCAGAGGCATGGCCAGTTGTCTCACTGTCCTTGCTCTGGGAGCATGCATCCTATGAGGCAGCTCTTGCCACTTGCAGTGTAAGGCTGACTTGGCTAAGGTGTGCTTTGAGGAAAAAATACCGAGATAACAAGTAAGCTCTTCCCCACTGCTAGGGTAATAGCTTAGGTTACTCCATAGCTTTACCTCTAGAAATACACATTTTTAGATGTTCTCTTGTTTCTGCTAGGAGCACCCTACTGAAAGATAAGTATGAAAAAGCAAAGGCTGGTTTTGGTGACTTTCTGGTTTTTCCTTTTGTGCATAGCACTGGTTCAGTGGAGACAGAAAAGTCACCATTTTATGCCTTTGGCATAGGACACCTCATTGCCTTCAGGAGCTGGGTGTAACAGCACTGTCAACCCCATTTAGAGATGAAACAGCAGCCAGGGTTGTGTTACCCAAACGTAGACAGCTATGCTCAAACAGATGCTCCTTATTCAAGGCCTGGTTCATTTGTTGACCCACTTTCTAGGCAGGGCAGTGGCCAAGCAGCTGTTCCCAAGGGTACCCCTGCACACAGGGGAGCACTCACTGTGGCTTTCATAGACCTAGCCCCCCACCTCCATCAGCCCCAGACAGCAGCTTGGTTTGGCAAAGCACCAGCAAACAGCACCCTTGGTCCAGGGGACACACAGGGTTTTGTCCCAGTTTGACCAGTGCTGGGGCTTTTCTTGCTGCGGCATCCTCCAGGTGGGGGCAAAGGCCAACTTTTGTGTCTGGGGTGGCTAGGCCCTCTTTATAATTGACTCTTGCTGTCAATAATCAAGCAAATATGCAGATAGGACTCATTTACTTTATGTGGGTACCTCTACCTGCCTGTTATGCAAAGTCCCTGAAAAGCAAACAGGGGAGAATAGGGCTGTATTGGGAACTGCTGAAATAAAAGCACAGGATGGCCACAATGTGTGTCGAGCCAAATGCTTTGCATAGTTGCACTGTCAGCAAACACAGCGAGCCAGAGGGCAGGGAACCAGCCGCTAGCGCGGCTTCTTTCTTAGCTCCTATTTGCCTTTGCATTTGTTATCTTCGACATAAAGAGGTCTGTAAGCCAGGGATTTGGGCAGTTAACCTCAAATAAACCCTAAAAGACCTACTTCAGTGAAGTATAACAGTGTCTGTTGAATTTAATGGAGCTGGGCTTGCTCTCACCAAGGGTGATTTGGACTCTGAAAGCTTGCTGTTTCCTGGAAGCTAATGGCATTTTGGGGTCATCTCTTTTGCTTTGTGTACAACTTTGATTACAGCTTTTTTACCTTGGCTTTATGTCTGGCTCTTCTGCACAACTGAGTGTACACATGCGTGAGAGAATAGCCAGCAGTGAAAGGATGCACCACTGTAAAGACAGACCTTTGGTTTTGCTGTTTTACAATCAGACAGACAGCAAATATTTGACACTGAGCAAGAAAAATCAGGTATGCTGTTTGACAAAGAGGATCACTGCAGAAAGTGGTGTCGTGACTCACCAGCAGACCATTTCATAGCCTCACCCAGCCCCGTAACTTAAAAATACCGTTTAGGATCAAAGTATCCTGCAGGCAGTTAGTTTTGTTTCTTTAAACAAAACCAAATCATGCTTTAGAAGGACAGCAAGCTCCCAAAGAGCAACTTGGTGGAATACAGCTGCAGATGGGTACCTAGGGCATGAAATGAAACTGTTTGGAGAGGCTCTTAGCAGCTGACACTGTTCACAGGGAGAGCTGAGTGCAGGAGCTCTCTGCACTTTAAAAGTTTGGTGATTCACTGATGGGTAAAGGAAGCTCAGAGCAATTAGGAACGCTGGTCTCGGCTCTTGACAGGTAGGTTGGCATGCATCGTTTCCAGCCCTTCTTGTTGATTCCTTGAGGATTTTTGGGTGTTCAGGTGCAGGCTGGAAAATAAGCCCTATTGTGGACTATTGGAAAGGGAGCCAGGAATTGTAGTTAAATACAGGCTTTGACCAAGCAAAAAGTTATCCAAATGGGTTTGTTCTCTTGTTCTATGTAATTACTAGCAATTGAGAGATCATTGGAATAAAATATAGATCCATAAATTTGGAGGCCCTGAGAGATGAAAGCCTGACTACACCTGTTGCATCTCCTAAAAGCACAAAGCTCTTTGATACAGCTTCCAGGATTTAGGACTTCTGATGTGACCCAACTGAGAGCAGCAAACCAGAGGATATAAAGCATCCCCAACTTCGACATCTTCTGGACAAAGACCAAGATGGCCCCATCTCCTACTGGGAGAGCTTGGCCAAAGGCGTACAAGAGCAGAAAGAATTAAACTCTTATTGAAACCTTATTTTTAACAGGATTCTATCTAAGCCATGATTTAGGAAATCAGAAGGCCATGGTTGTCCCTGATGTCAAGCAGGATTTCTTACTTACTGTTTTATTTATTTAAAAGATGAAGCACTGTGTGTTCACAGCTGTCCTGGTGACTTCAATAAGCATAGGCTGACCACCTCTGTAGGATCACAGTGTAATCTAACATGTCACGGGTGTAATTCTACTTTGCACTAATTCAGAACAGTGTAGCACAGTCTCACTGCACCATCCTGCCCCTAAATGACCTAGAGAGTTATGCTGGGTCTCAAACCCCAGAAACCTCAGCAGTGCCTAAGGATTAGGAGCGTGAAACAGCAGTCCTTCCCCTGCTGTCTCCTCGTAGCCCTTCACAAATCCAACAAAAGCTGCTAGCCCCTTCTCAAAATTTAGACTGTGTATTTTGCATGGCATTTCTAAAGAAAGACGCATAAGATCTCAGGTGGTTATCATTTTTTAAGAAAAGCTTCTGAATGTGGGTTTGAACAGATGAGGATGAAGCTTACACTGTTGCTGAAGTGAATCTGTGCATGCAGGGGCTGATGGGGGGTATGGCAAAGCCCTCTTCAACACATACCGTCTATTCTGAGCCTCTTCCAGCTCAGAAGCCCTGGTTTGTTATTGCTGAGTGCACGGTGAAGGAAGAGGTGCTGATGGCAGTGCTTATGGGGAAGTCTGAGAGCTCTGCTTTAATTCAGACAGGACACACAAGGCAGAGTGGTTTCTCCCTCCCTCCCTGCCAAGGACGGCAGGATGTTTATGTGCTGCTCAGCTAAAGGTACCCGCAGCTTGAAAGCCTCTTAGTCAGTTTTGCCTGGTAATTGGGATTTCTTATTGGCACGTCCAGTATCAGCGGATCCAGCTGAAACCTGATGTCCCTAAACAAACCCTGCCTTCAAAGCCCAGCTTGCAACATCCTCTGAGAGGTTTCTGGCTTGACGTCATCCTGCTCGGAGTTTCTTTCAAAAAGTCCCTTGTTAGCCCAGGAACAGGGTGCATTGCTTGGATGCACGTTCACAGCCCCCATCGCCGCTCAGGGGCCAAACAGCAAGGGGATTTATGAGACATGGAGACCAGAGCCCAGAGGAAAATATTGGGTAATCGGAGAAGTGGCCTCAAGGAGCCAGTTGGGCTGTTTATCTCGCCTTCAGCCTCCCCTGGGAAGGCAGCTGCACTGTGTCACCTCCATCATGCAAATCCCTGCCCAGCCTCATTCATAAAATCCCACAAAAGCCCTATATTTGTGAAGGGAGCCCTGCCCAGGCTGAGCTGGGATTCAGCGCAGGAAAGCCCGCTTATCAGTGTGGGGCTGTGCCTGGTGTGAAAGCACGGAGAGTTCCTTTATCCCCCCGACAGGATTCATGCCAGCTCAGCTGGGGGATGTGCCTCTGCCTCCCCTTGCAGTGTGTGTGTGCAAGGTTTGGCAGCAGCCCTGCCATGAACGCTGTTTGCAGGAGGCAAGCACCAGCCGCCAGCAGGTAGGATAGAAATCCCCCGCTACCAATGTCTTGAGGAAGGAAGGAGCGAGGAAACAGTGCTGGGGAGCTGGGAAGCTGCCTGCTCTGAATCAGCTCTGTCTGAGATGGAGGAGGGATGCCCGAGCAACTGGATTTTTTTGATGTGTTGGTTTTTTAATACCATCACACATGGGCCTGTGGATCATTCCTGCCCTGCAGGAACAACACAGCTGCAGGTCAGACCCTCAGGTGGTGTGAATAAGTGTGCCCTGCCGTGTTGGCGCAGGATTCGAATCGAAAGCATGGTTGCCACCTGCCTGCTTTGTTAACTGGATTAGCCATTTACAGGCAGTCGCTCTTTTATGGCTTCGGTGTCTGGTTTTCTAACATAATTCTTCCCTTCCCTGTCTCAGACTCTGTTGAGTCTGGCCCCTCACTCTCTGTAATTGAAATATAAGCATTGCTGTGCATCAGACAGACTCAGGGTTTCTTTCTGGGTTTTTTTCTTTTTTTTTTTTTTTTTTCCCCTAATTTCTTTCATGGTGACCCATGGGAGTATGGCTATAACTTTAAATACCTTCCAGCACTACCAGCTCAAATGAGGTTGGGGAACAGGGAGAATTAAAATATGCTTCAAAGGAGTACACAGGAGGAATACAAATAGGAACAGATAGTCTGAATTTAATCTTTTATAGGGTCTTTCGCAGAGAATACTATCAGCTCAGGAGAGGCTGGTGCCTGTAAGGATAGGAGACAGCCGCCTGCTACCTCCTCCTCTTCCCAGTCTTTTATGGAGCGACTGCTGTGCTCCAGGGTGGGCAAATGTAGGGGCCCAGGGTTTTTTTCAGCTCTCCCATCATACTGTTTTGCTTAAATGTTTACCTCTGCCTGGCAAGGAATCCTTTCCTCTCAGTGCAGGCATGTGGCCCTAAAGAAGGCTAAAACTAAGTTAAAACCTCAATCAAAATGGTAGAAACTGGTTATCGAAATGGTAGAAACTGGTTGTACCCACTGATGTTCTCCAGCCCCCTGTGCTCCAGCCAAGCAAGGTGCCAACCTGTGCAGTACAAAGCAAGCAAAAAGTACATGTAGCCTCTGAAAACATCCGATCTGCCTTTTTCTGGGGTGGAAAATCATTCAAAAAAGCTGTAACAAGTGCTGTAACTTCAAACTGAAAAGTTAATAGTTAGGAAAGCGCATGTTTGCTTCCATCCCCTTGTTTACTGAAGACTTATATCTGAGAGTCAGAGCAAATGCCCTTAGCTCCTTGCTGTCGTAGATCATGTATCAACCCAGGCAACAGGTCACTGGCTCTCAGAGGGAGCCACTGCCCTGTCTCAGGATGAAATCAGTTCTGCATCTTCAAAAGACACAAATCATTCAAAGGTAGGCGGGGATGGAAGAAATTGTACAACTAGAGTGTTTGGGGCCAGTTCCTGAGACACCTGGAACTGGCAGAGCAATTTAGCAAGTGATTTATGTGAGCATACTCTAGGGCAGGGACCTCTACACTTGTGCATTGGTTGGAGAGTTTATCCCACCCAGGGGAGCTTGCCGAAGCCATCGAGAGCGCACTGTGTCCTGAGCAATATCCACCTTCACTGCAGGATAGGAAGGAGTCTGATGGGATGGCATCCTGGGAACCCTGGTACACGAATGCTTGGGTATCTTCACACCCTGTTGCCGCTCACCAACCTTTGAAGCTACAGAAACATCTCGAGGGTGCTGCTGACCGTGAGTGATGGTGCTCCGTTGGCCTGGGGACACAGGCTGACATCCCGCTGAACCAGGGAGGGGGTTGAGAAAGGAATCCAAGTGAAAAATAGCATTTTGTGCACATAAAGCAAGAAGACAAACTGCTTCAATCAGGTGTGTTTACAACTTAGTCACAGACATCCACGCTGACCTCTTCTTTACCCACAATTCACTGTTCCCTGCATGTAAAACCCCCATTCCATGCAAGACTTTAAGATTAAATGGATGTATTATGTCCTTTTATGTATTTGGAGGAGAGTGCTAGTTCTCATAGTTGTAGCTTAGCAAGGGAAAACCCAGTGTTAAACTGTTCATGACGTGAGGATTGTTGCCATCCCTCTCCAGCTTGCTTATCTTCATTTTTTCCCTCCTTGAAGGCTACCTTTTTATCCAATGCTAGTTCACCAAGTGCAGCTAGTCTTTAATGGAAAAGAAATGGAAAAAATGGAGAATAGCATCTCCAAAAAATAAGCTGCAAACACAGGACTGAAAAGCTGGGTGGTGTGGACCACTCTCCTCTTCTGGATGAGCCTTCTTCAATGCTGAGAAATGTGTTTATTTTTCCCTAGAAACTGCACGGCGATTACCAGACCTTCCAAATTTAAGCCTCAAGCTCTCTCCGCTGAAGCTAATGCCTGTATTTGCATGAATCATTAAAAAAAGAAAGAGCTTTGTTATCTCTAGCAAGTCTTTCTGCTTAGTGCGGTGGGTGGGAGACTCAGTCCCAGGCTGGTGGTTATGTCTGTACCACATATTTCACAGTATAGCTGTAGGTTTGCCGACTGTCAGTTCATATTTTTGTGGTTGCATCTTGCGCTAAATATAGGAAAAGCCTGGTAATCACCAACGTCAGGCAGTCCTGTTCCCAGTCACCCCCCCTACCACCTCATTAACTTTTAATATGTGCAGGTTTACAATAATAAAAACTAGGAAATAGGGAGGTGTGGAAGGTAGGGCTCAAAGGTAGAAAACATGTAACGGCAAACCTAACACGAAATGAGAATAATAAAATGTAAGGAAAGAATCTGAAAACAGGCAATGGGTTGAAAAAGGAGCCTTGGTATTTATAACTAGTAATATAAATTGTCAGTGTTAAGAATAATAAAGGCTGGGGAGGAAAGAAACTGCTGCTCTGATACAGCAGATGATGCTCTGCGGTAGCGTGAGGCATGTGCATTGCTGTTAAACTTCTTGAGATTTTAGATAGCACGTACTCATAATTTAAAGAGAAATAGGAGCAAAAAGTGTATTGAGCTTACCTTTGAACATCCTGCTTGTCTGTTGTCTGTCTAGCAGGGTTTGTGCTGGCTTGCAACCTGGGGGGACGGATCCGTGCAGCTGGTCCAATTGCCCATACAGAATTTTGAAACTGAGCTTTCTGTGTGCCACTGCTGTATGAGGAGCAAGTAATAGTGAGAGGATGCTGCATTTGTGACCATGTTTGACCTCTGAAGTGTGTCCAGGCTGAATTGAGCTTATGGGAGACATCAGGGCTGCAAGGGAGTTGACTCAGGTCTCACTTTCTTCTCTTGCAATGACCCAGGTACATAGGTACACCCGTTTCATCAGAGCTGCCCTGGTGGAAACCTGCCTGCAGCTTCATTGGGCATCTGATGTGTTCATCAGTAAGATATCACTAAACACCTCAGCATGGGAATGGTGGTGTTCAGGTACGGTGCGACTCCTTGGATATTTAAGCAAGAGGCAGATTTAAGCAGCTGTTGGGGATTCCAAACCATTCACCATTCCCAGCATATTTGCATGTACTTCGGGGAAGCTCCTTCTCTTCTGCAAAGCAGTATTAGAGCATAAGCCACTTCTTTGATACTTTGCACGTCTTGTAATTCCCCTCTTTTGTCATAGACTTTGGAGAAGTGACACAAACTGCAAACTATTTGATTACCCAAACTTGGGTAATTTCTGTGCTGCGTCTTGTCCAAGGAGGTAGGAAGGAAAACTGAAGATCTTCATGCAATTGGGCAAGCTAAAGCCAAACAACACTGTAAAAGTGTGTGTCTGATTAGTTCAGGACCAGTTGCTATATATTAACTGTCTCCCTGTTCAGCAGATCTGCCAGTTCATAAACGTTCATGGAAGCGAAAGGCTGCATCTGCCTTTAATCGGGACAGATAAACTGCAGGCAAGCCAAATTCCTAGGCATGCCTGCACATGTCTTTTGCAGAGCTATAGTCCCTCTTGGTGATCTCACTTAAACATAGTCAAAATGATTAAAAGATGCCCTTCCCTTATGTTTTGAAACGTAATTTTCACTTGAAAAATAATCACAATATTACTGACTGTCATGCAATATGCTTTGTTAGTAGATCTCAAAGCAGTTCACAACAAGGAGTTAAGCATTAGGCACAAACAAAACTAAGCCAACTGATTTTCTGTCTGGAAATGCTGATTTATCAGAACTAAAACTATTTGTGGGAATAGGTATTCCCCTGAATTAAAAAAAAAAAAAAACAACTGTTTTAGCACTGCTTTAAAAGACACTGCTGTGATCTAAATTTGAAGTTTTATTTTCTGGATAGAAACAATGCTTTATTCAGCTTATACCAAAAGCTGGAGAGCATTAAAAAACAGTCAAAATTGAAGTAAAACATCTTGAAAATATTATAGCAGAGTATTTTGGATAATAGGCTTGTGAACGTTTGAGAGATACAAAGTTTTGCTTGAAGACAGATGCAGACATATCAAGACCTTGACAATCCCTCCAGCCGCAGAAAGACCATCTTGCCATCAGCTCTAGTAGGTACGACCTCCCCATCCTGCACATGGATGACCCGAAGGGCAGACAGAGATGGGTCGGCTCTGGGATTCCAAATCCTAGGCCAACTACTTACCACCAAGATAACACTGTTCCCCAAATGGCTCACTGGGAACTGCTGACTCCATGGGTGCCACTGTCTCCCCACTAACCAGACTGCCCCACTGGGCACACCCCAGGAAGGGTGAATCACCCCGCATGGCTCCAGGCTCCCATCATTCCTTTATCTGGCTCCTTCACCTAAGGAAGAATGAAAACGCATGTTTAAAGGTAGCCCTGGTCACTTGAGCTAGAGGTATCAAAGGAGTATTTCATAGATGGATTCATTCATTGCAAACCTGCCCTCCAGCTGAGGTTCACAAATCTATTTCACTTTTTTAATTAAAAAAAAAAGTTTAATATATTTCCTTTGTACCAACCACTATGTCTTTGAAGTAGGTGAAATATTGTGTATGCCAATAATGTTTTCCATACAGATTGCTTGCGCCATTTTCAAAAGAATCTATTCTAGTCTTCTATAGAAGACTATTTCAAGCAACAAGGAAGTTGGCTGAGATGACCTCCTGAGGTCTCCTCCAGTCTGAATTTTCCCTGTGATCCCTTGGCCATGAGAAATGGTTTGGGCTTTATTTTCTTCCTCCAGACAAGTACAGGTAGATCCTCTCATTGCTTGTAGAAACCTTTTCAGAAACCATATTTGTTATTTTTGAGACTTTGATGCAGAAGAGGAATAGATGGGCAGCTGGCAGAAGTTTTGTTTTTTACTTCAGTGGTGTCTGGACTTGCCCTGGTGTTTGTGTCTCCAAAGTCTGACTCAAACCCAGCTCAAGCCAATGGAAAGAATCCCAGCAGCTTAACAGATATAAAGTTGCCACTCTTGAAAGGATAAACTTTTGGTAACACATAGTTTCATAAATATCTCTTCTTTCTGATCTGCTGGTGAGCTATCATCAAACGAGGTTTTTAACGACAGTTATTCAAGCATACACAAACACATTTCATCCTGCTGGTGCTACCCAGATGACGCACTCAGCTGCACCATCACAACATATTTTGGCAGCGGCACACAACTGGTTGCACACAACCTTCTCCACCTGCCAAATACCCTTTTATTTTCCTGGGCAGTGACTGGGTTGTGCCTGTTTGCCTCCATTTGCTGCCACCTTGTCTTTGCTTTGGTATGGCTCTAACTCTTTGGCCTTTGGCTAGTTTGCCTGCCTAAATCTGTTTAATTTAGTGCTGCTGGGATGCTATCATGTCAAGGGTGCCCGCAGCCTCCATGGCATCTCCCTTTCTTAATCTAAGACAAAAAAAGTCACCTGAACTTATTACCACTTTGAAAAATTACTGTTCTCCTTTAAAGTGTAAGGATAAGGTTTATGGGGAGATGTGGTACTTTTCGTTAGTCCAACTGGTAGAAAAAACAGACAAGCTTTTGGCCATGCAGGTCTTTGCTTGGGGTACTTGGGAGTGGCCAATGAGCAGATTTCTCCATGGCGTCCCCTGTGCAAGTGCAGCTCTCCTACGGATGTGTCCACAAGGTCCGCAATTTATAAGCCAAAGAAATGTTTCTGATAATCCATAACTTGCCTAATAAGGACTCCCCATGCAAAAATGGTTGTTTGTCTTCAAATAAATGCTTTTGGAGAGCTATTTTGTGGTAAGTCACTCAACATTACTGATCCTCATTAGATTAGAAAAGTACATGCTTTCCCTCCAGGAAGTGTATGTAAGTGTTGGGATTTCTAGCGTTAGAAATGATTGAAACTGAATGGTTTGAAATGGTAATTTTTCCTATAGCTGACGTTTAAAAGATGACAGTTTTCTTTCCCATGTCCATTCTCATTATTTATCAGAACTTATGGTGTGATTTACATCCATAGCAAGTAAAATGGAAGGCCTGACTCCTTTCAGGCCACTGCCTCCCATCTCCTTTGCCTGCTGCTGTTCCAGCCTTTACCAAAAACCTGCACTGCCATCTTCTGCCTGTCTTACAGATCACAGCTGAATTTCCACCATGATTTTTTTTCTCATCCTGCCAAATTCACGATGTATGTCTTATGAGAACTTGGAATATGAAGAATAAAGCATGTGTGCACATGTCAAAATGGTCTGTAAATTGATTTTTGTTTCTAGCTGGTCTCTATTGCAGATGGCAATTGCCCTGTACGTAATTCCAGCTTTGATTTAGAGGAAAGGAACCCTACAGTGTTGCTCCCCATGACCGAAAAGCCTAAAATATTTTGTTCAGCACTGTTAAGCCAACATTGTGGCCAGTAATTATGCACAAGCATTTTGACAGGTTTGCTCAACAACCTGGTTGATACAGGCAGCATCTGAAATAACCAAATGGGCGCTAGTAGAAGACAAAGCTTAGACCATCAGTTGGTATAAATCAGGATTTCTTACTTGACTTTGGAGAAGCTACTCTGACTCATACCCAGTGGTTATCTGTTTCAAGTTATCACATGAATTGTGCTAGTTGTGTCTTATTCTGCTGTGGCAAAGGAAAAGGAAACCCGAGTGATGCACGTCTATGGCTTATGGATAGATTAAAAATGTCTTTTTTTCTTTCTTTCTTTCCAGTTGAAATAATAGTTAAATACAAAGTCGATTTGAGAAAAAAGAAAAGTATCTGAAAGCTGACTGAACCCAGATGTACCTTAAATCCTTTCATGTTGCTCATTTAAAAGAATTCTTGGTATTTTTCCTTTCATGGATAAGGAAGGGGTGACAAAGTCACCCTCTGTTTAGGAAAATAAATGTTCTTCGTAAACATGCTAATTCCTGCAGCAGCCAGCCCCATGCCTAGTGGCAGTTCCAAGCAGGAGCAGAGTCCCTGGCCCCAGCCCTGCAAACCTCTGAAAGAGAGATGGGCTCACCACTGTCTCCCAGAGAGTGCCAGAGCAATTATTAAATATCTAAACCCCAACCTTTAACTGAAAACCAGTTCTTGCAGCCTTGAGAGACTTGATGTATGCAAGAAAAGGCTGGAAAAATTTCGCCTGCATTGTAAACAGGATTTCCCTCAGCATGGCTAAGGGAACAGTGGCATCTGGTGTTCGCTGAGCTCTGTTACAGCCACTGCTTCCCAGGTGGACTTGGGCAAGGTTTGGCTTCCCACATGCAGGTATCTAGTGGCACTTGAGACCTGTAGGCTGTCAAAGACATCTGTACAAACATCAGGCATGATACAGGCCATGGGGGAGACTCAAGCCCACCTGAATGGCAGCTAGAAGTCTGGATGGTGCATCAAATGAGAGAAACCCAAACTTGCTTCTAGTGAAGAAGGTACTTGCTGTTGTTGGGGAATTAATTCCCCCCTCCCAGGAGGGGGACAGTGATGCAGCATCACCAGGGAGCCTCTGACTTGGACGCTGTTTGAGATTTAATGAGTTTATGAAACCTTTATTCCAACTTTCTCAATAGAGAGGAATTTGCTCCTAATGAGGTGCACTGGTCCATTTGGTGAGGCAGCCTGTCCACCCAGAAGCCTATGACACTCGGGTCTGTGCTGTGGCAGCTCCAGGACGTGATGTTCAACTGTGTATGTCTGACTTGTTTTTACCATCTGAACGTCTCCACAGTTTAATCTTGCGTTCTCAATTGGAGACCCAAAATGCAAGTGCTGCCCAGGAGCCTTTCCCCTGCCAGGGGTTTTTAACTTGCCCCAAATCTGGAATGAGTTTCATTGGGAGATGTTTGTTTGTGCTTCTTTCCCCGTCTTTGTTCTTGCCCTTAAACAGGATAGTCCCACCATATCCGCTCTACAGATGTGGGTAACTTTTCCTGTGACAGAGCCTAAGTATGTCTTTTAAACACCTCTGGCGGACCAGTATCAATAGGCAACTGGGCAGTAGCTGAACCTTATGGTGAGTGTGTGTTGTCTCTGAGTTCCAGGTGGAGGGTCCTCTACTGCTGGTCCCCGAGACACAACCAAAGGCTTGTTTGAAGACAAACTAAGCTGTATTCCCTTCTCTTGTCAGCAGGGGACGGTCAAACCTGAGCAAAACAGAAGTTAAAGACTTGCATCTTCCTGTTAATTTCTATGCAAATTAGAAAAGGCAAATTACTCTATTTTACTAACCGAAATTCAGTTTATCAGTCTTTTACCTCAAGTGCACAAAAGACAGGGCACTTCCTACTGAGAGGAACAGAATGACGAACTTGAGCTTGGACCTCTAGGGAAACAATTTCTCCTGGTTTCTGTAATTTTTCACGTTGCATATTTTTAGAAGTTCTGCATCCTTATGCTTAACCAAAGGCTATTTGCAATATTTGCAGATTCCCCCATGACCATTTTGAGCTGAGTGCTGGGACTGACAGACCTTTTTCTGTTCATGTTGTGATCCATACATAATTCCATGCCCAAATCCCCAAGCCTGGTTACTCCTCCCTGCTGCACAGAAGTGAGCGGCTCTCCTCTGATCTGATGCTGCTGTTAATTCCTGCTCCTCCCTGTGGCTGTGCTCAGAAACTCAGCACTTCCCCTGCACTGGGCCTTACTTCTGTAGCTAAAGTCATTCACAGGTCCTAATTATTGTCCCTTTTAGGCAGTTTCTGTCCTATTAAATTACAACAAACTGCTTTTTGTTGACATCAGAACTGGTTTCACAGCTACAAGCACATGGTGCCTCTGCAAAGGCACTGCTTAATGTCAACCTCTGTCGCCAAAACAAACAGCACCACAGCTAACAAGATATCTCTTCTTCTTACCATGAGATTTCGGAACTCATCAGGTGGTTTTACGTAACATGTAGTACTATAAAGTGGTAAGATCCCAAGGGCTGACTTTTGGGTGGTGTCACGTACTTTGGCACGGTGTTCCTTGGATCGACAGATCTCTCTGTTCTGCAACAGTTTGTTCAAATCAAACCCTGGAGTTTCCGTGCACTGAAGTTTATTTTCTATAAAAACATGGGAAGTTTTCCAAAGTGCAGCTGAACTTCTGCTAAAAAAAAATAAAATCAATGGGAACTGTGCACCTAACTCCAAATCCCACTGAAATTAAATTCAATCCCCATAATCTCCTATGAAGACTTCAGTCCTAGGCTGGCAAATGACCTTACTCTTGCAAGTCAACAGGCAATTGTAAGCGTGTGGAGAACAGGCCACAGAGGTGTATGTTCTACAAATATCCCAACCCTTTTGCTATCAGCACTCAAGATAAATGTTGCTGCCTAAATAGGGTTACAGAGAGAGTAAGAAAAGTTAGTTTTGTAATGTGTCTTGTTTATTAAACTCAGTTTTCACTGATGTCCTGAGTTGACAAAAATGTTTCCCAGGAAGACTGCCAAAAAATTCATAAATATATATATATATTTCAAACACTGTAGGTATAAACAAATAAAAGCTCTCGTTTGCTATTTTGGGAGGTCCTGTATAACCAGCATTTTCAACTGGCCAATTAGCAACACATGTCTTAACTAGTGAAGAACTTCCACTTGTTTTTAAAAGATCAAATGCAGGGTTTTAAAATTATTGCTCATTACCAGACAAAAACCCAAGATATAAAGGATGTTCATTAAAAATCCCCATTAACAGCAGGGAAGGTATATATTGACAGTACATGCAGCTTTATAGTGGGGTTTTTTTATGCAATTAAGACCAAAACTTTCAGAAATTAATTAAGATGTTGGGCAACCAATCTGAGGATATTACAGGAGCCAAATTCTCAGCAGGTCTGACCCTGGCACCTTCCTAAAATCTACCTTCTTTTAAGATCCTGTGCTAACACCCCAGACATAAACACCTCCAAACCACTAATGGCAGGGGACACAGCACACTGCTCCAAGGCTTTGCTGCCCAGTGCTAACTCCTCTCCCAGCTATGCACTGCTCCTGCCTCTTTACTGAATCCAGTGGGACCTGCCCGGTGGGGCTGCCAAGGGCTGGGGATGAAGAAGAGGACCAGTGCACAGAGAAGAGACGAGGAGTTGTAGACGACTGAGGTATTTTTCCTCCCTCGCTGGTCCTCCCAGCTAGCAGGGTTGAGGGAGGGGACAGTGGCAGGTACCAGCAGGAGATGGAAACGCGGATCTCCTCACAGCGCTTGTAACTAGAGGCATCTCAACTTTTGCAGCTACTGGTAGCAATGCCTTGTGCAGCAGGTTCCTCTCATGCCTATTGCATACACTAGTAGGCTAGCGGTCTCCCACTGGGGCTACGCTGTGGCAGTTCTTGCTCCCCTCTGCTTGGGAGGACCTTTGGGCCAGCATCCACCTTCCTGTGCCCTCCCGGTGGGGCACAGCTCGCTGACCTCCTCGTTCTGCTCCGTCTGGCTGGCTCGCTTCTCTGCCAGAAAACAAGGAGCAGCACTACTTGTGCTAACCCCTTGGCAGAGGAGCCCTGTCCTGGAGGGAAGGAAACCCTCTGTCCATCTTGCGTCAGCCAGGTACACTCCTCAGGGTATCGTGACAGAGATGCACTGCGGAGCCTTCTGGCTATCGTCCACTCTTTCCGCGCTGGCTCTCTTCGGATACACCACACTGGCCATCTTGAAGAACTCATCTGCGGCATCCAGAGCTATGAGCCGATCCTGCCAAAGCAATGGGGTTTTACAGTCACTACAGGCTGCTTTGGGCAGCTCTCTGGTCAGAGTTCTCCCTCCACAGCTGCTCTCAGGTTAAGCATTAGGTCTAATTTTTTCCCACTTTATTAACAGCCTGCAAGAGCACGCAGTTGCACAGGCTTAAAGGAACTTGGGGGGGCAAATTTATGGTGCTACATCACTGACATTTCCAAGGAAGCTGACCAGCCAAGAGACAAGTGCAACATTTGACAGGGATGGCCCAGATGCCACCATGTATTTTAGCGTCCTCTGGTGCATTTCACCTATCCGTTCCCCTTCATTTGAGCTCACTTGCAGAGATGGGGGCCACGGGGAGGAAGGCACGCTCGGAGCTACTCACCACCACGAAGAGGTAGCGCTCAGAAAGCTCCCAGCTGGTCGGGAAGATGTTTGTCTCTTCGGAGAGCTTTAACAGGATGTCCCGGGCTTTGCCCATGTTCTGAGAGTCGCTGATGATGCTGAGTTTGGTCACGGACAAGAGGGAGTCTGCTTCCTTCTGGAAACCTGGGAAAGAGATGTGTTACAGAAACAAGTCAAACATGCAGGCAGGGTCGTCCCTGAGCCCTCCAGGCTCTTGCAAGGTTCCTTATTCGCCCTCCATCTTGGGCTGCTGCATTCCCTACTTGCTAAAACAGACCAGCATTTCCTTGAGGCACGCTCCACGTCTGCACCTGGGGCAGGTATGAGCTTGCTGGTGGGGAAAAAAAAAAACATACACCCATTTGGAGCAAGTTTGTTGCTAGTTTTCCAGAGAAAGCATATGAACACCCACACCCTGAGTGTTGCTTCAGCTCTTACTTGTTCCTGATGCTGCCAGAGCTTTTAGGGCTGGTGGGACTTCCTGAGCACCCCAGTGACTACACCTGTATGTTGTTGGGAGGTAACAGTGATAAAAAACCCGTGGCAGTAATGGATGCATGACAAGTTGTTCCTGTAGCAGCCAGCATCTCTTATAGGAAGGGTATCCAGAGAAGGAAAGGGGGATGAGAATGAATGCAGGGATCTTTAAATGTAATTGCTACCATTAACTCTTTGTTCAGCTCCAGGGTGCTGCGTCTCACCTGAAAACACAGGGGAAAGTGTAGTGCTCTTATGATTAAAGCAGAGGTCTAGATAACAAAATATAGCAGGTTTCACATCTGGTTGCACATCTAGCTTTGCTATGGCTAAATGATCCCTGGCCTTGAGCTTCCCTGCCCTTTGCAAAACAGCTCCAGAGCCATTGCGGACGTGAGGGAGATGTGGGAGACCCTTTGTGAACGTGCAGTAACAGATGTAAGGACATCCCGTGTTTGGTCTGTACAGGCTGCACAAGCACCTGGGTGAAGATGAACACTGATACCTATTTATGAATTTAAAATGTTCCTCCCATCCAGATGCCAGAATGGCAGGTAGGGCAGGAGCGGCTGAGATACCCATCTCCTTTGCTCCCAGTGATAATATCCTTGAACAGCCCAACAAGTGTGCTCGACTCGCACATCCTCCTCCCATTAGTTGCCAACCACCTCCAGAGCATGATGCAAGTCACTGAGCTGATGTGCCAGCACGGCACATCTCCTTGGCCTGAGTGTCACGTGCTGCGTGCAGGGCAATTGGGAAAAACAGGTCACACCTGCCACTGCCTTGACCAGAGGAGCAGCAGCTGAGCACACAGGACCAGAGGGTGCAGTTCATGGTTTGCAGGCTAGGAAACAGCAGGAGTAGGAGCGTCACTGTTGAGCAACTTCATTTCATGAAAAAATATTTCAAATTCACTCAGGAGCAAACAAAGTGGGTGGTTTAGCTCTGATCAGCTCGCATGGACTAAGGAAGAAAAACAGATGTACCTGTGTTTCAAATCTGAAAGGAATATTCGTTTCTCCCTGCTTATCTTCCTTAGAAAAAAACAGTGCATTCTAAAGTATCCCTTCTAAGTTTCTACAAGGAAGCTTGACATGGATGATTGTGCATGCTGTGGGCTTGAAAGGGTCTTCCCCTGGTCATAGTTCATAGGCTTTTTGATGTGCGTGCAGACACAGTGGCTCTGTCTCCTCCCAGCAGTGCCTGAGCTCTTGGGAGTCTCCTGCAGGCTCTCAGCTGCCGTGTGGGCTACCTGACAGCATTGCTCAGCAATCTTGTTTTCTTTTCCTCCCTTTCTCCTCTACCAGCCTGATTTTGTGGAGCCGTTCCCATTTTCAGCCATCATGGGACTTCTCATTTGGTACCACACAAATGGCACCCTTTTGTCCTCTAGCTTACCTAAATCCTCTAAAATGTGTTTCCACCTGCTTCTCACTTCTTTCCGTGTCTGCCGTAAGGTATAAATATCATAGTTGAGCTTTTGCCATTCCTGCAAAGCAAAAGGATAAGAGATACTCAGTCATTTGCATGTCGGAAGGTCTCTGCTGCTTTTCTAGGAATTTCAGCTTTTAGAAATGGAGCCAGAGTTGAACTGTGAAGGTCAGTGGCCAGGCGGCTGTTTCCCCTGGAAGAAATTACGCTGACCAGTGTGAAATATTTTAACTTGACGCTTGATACATCATCTCTGTATATTCTCTGCACGTACAAAACAGGCTCAGGTTACCTTGAAACTAGATTACGGAATTTAGCTTAGGCATTGCTGATGACCAATCTGGTCTCCTCAGTCAGACAAGGAGAATATAATTCCAGCTCTTTGCTGGAAATTATAATGCTGTCCTAGGCTGGAGGATAACATGAACTTCCAAACGTAGTTCATTTGAGAGACTTCAGTCTCTTTGGTCCAAAGCCCTTTACCCAAACCTTGACACCCCTGCTAGTATGAAAACCTGAGGTTGTGAGAATACCTCATTTGGCCTTTAACAGCTTGAGAAAGCACGACCACATATTAATAATTACCTTCTATAAACTATTGCAACACCTTATTTTCATATCCTTGCAGTTAAACTGGCATGGCACATTTTCTTACAGTGGGTGATAGCCCAAGGGAAACTAAAAGTTTGAAAAAAGTTTCTGCTCTCAGTTTGGTCACACATACAGTGGCTTCTCCAAACCGCTCAGCCCTCTGCTTGGCATTTAACTGGAGTAGGCAGGCTTTCAAAAGTACTGGAAAACAAGAAAAATAGACTTTTTTTAAAGGCTGGAGTACCCTTTTTTAAATAGCAGAGAAGAGGGATGCACATGGATGACTGAGGGCTGAGCTGGAGCCATTTGACATAACTATTTTTGGTGATGCCAGTTGCTGCAGTTAATGCCTCACTTAACTATACAGTTTAAATCCTTACACTTGACCTCAAGCTTTATATCTGCATAATGGGACACTGGCTAAAGGGGAAGGTTTTGAGGTTATTTATTAAAGTCATACCAATTAAACACATCTGTACAAGTATGCGTTCCTGTGGAAATGCACGTATTCTGCAAGAAAACCAGGAGTATTTTCCCTAGCTGAGTTTAATCAATGCACACACTGAAAGAGATGCATTTACAGAAGCATCCACACAGCAGGTCACAACATCACTCAGATAATTTCCCTGCACTAACAACCTTAATTAATCTAATTTCTCAGCAACAGATTACATAGATGGACTCTTTTAGAATAAATGGGTGTTAATCTGTGCCACCTCCCTGGAATTTTCCTACGTGACATGCTGGGTTCAAAGGGGTTAAAGAATATCCATTAAAGTAGGCTGTGCTTCAGAAATCCCACTGATTTTCTGATACCTGGTGCCTTAAAGAGTTGACCTGATTTGATAAAGAGTTGGAGATTTCTTAGTGTTTTTTTTTTCCTGAGCCTGGCTAACATGCCACCACTGCAGAGAATTAAACGATGGGCCTGTTTTCTTGTTGTTCAGCGATAGCTGCAGGAACCCCTTGGAGATTATGCTTTGGAAGAAGCAGTCAGCAGGGTTAAGACACTGGTCAATGCAGGTCAGGAGAGCAGGGGAAACACAGCTCCGTCTGCAGCCGCTTGCTCTGAACTGTTCATCCTCCCGGAGGGCAAAATCCCCTTTGCTTTTAGCTTTGTGTTGCTGCTCGCAACAAGCTAGCTTTGCTGGTTAGAGCTCCATTTCTCTCTTGCCTGCAGTTTCACTCTTTGCACAGGAGGGCACCTGGCTGCCAGCGCAAGGCATCGAATCGCCTCTTCAGCCCTTCGCTAGAAAAAAGAGGCAGGGACAAAACTACTCTCTCATGTGACAACGGCTCGTAGCTAGGAATTGAGTTCATTTCAGTGGCCAGTCTGGCCCAAACCACGACTCAGTGAAAAAGAAAAGAAGAGTTTTATTGTATTAAAGCTTTGTGGGAAGTTTACTGCAACCTCGAAAGTTTTAAACAAAGAGAATAAAGACTGCACGATGCCTTGGTCCCTGCTGGCAGGGATCCCTCGGAAACATATCGGCCTGCTCGTGACCCCATGGTATAAGCAGAAAGGAGAGCAAATCAGTCTGGGCATGCTGGTGGGGAAATAAACTGCGTGTCTCTGACCTCCCACAGCGATAAACAAGTGCTTTAATGCACACAATCAATCAACACAGCCACTGTGATTCCAGGCGTGCTTNGGCACCTGGCAGCAGCTTTCAGGGCTGCGGGGATTTACCCCCTGTGGTAGCGAGCCAGACTCCTTGCTAAACTAAATGGTGAGCAGTGCTTAACATGCAGGGAAGCGGCTCCTGATTTTCTCTGGATTAACAGCAGCGTGTTTTCCCTTGTCTATTTTTGTTTTAAGGGAATCTAGGTTATGGCTTTCTTGTATGTCGTAGTTACTGAGTTGCTGAGTTACTGAGTTATGGAAGCAAAGACAGTACATATTTAGTCCCAGAGGACATCTAACAGTGTTCTGTTCTTGAAGAATTTGGGGGTGTGCAAAGGAGCAGCCTTGGTACAGAAAATGATGCTTAACAGTGGTGCCTGGGGGGGGGACCTCTTATTTTAGTGATATTTCTTTTGCCTGAGTGTGGAGCTGGATGTATTTATGTTTCTCCAGAGAAAGCTGGGAGGAGGATGCTGCATGTGGTGCCAGTCACTGAAAAGAAACTAGAGACTAGAGATTATCAGGGTGAGGATGAGCAGCTCCGGGCTGAGCTCTTGAAGGGACTCATGCCCTGTTCTCTACCAGCCCCCGAAAACACCAAGTTTTCCCAGGCCATTCCTTGTAGCAGAGACATCCTAAATGATGTGGGCAGGGGGTTGTCCCCTGTGTTGCTTTAATGAAGGAAATAAAGTTAAGGGCATCTTTCCACCCCCAATATTAATCTAAAAAGCACCTCCCTTTAACTACAGAGCAGAGGAAGAGCAAAGCTAGTCCTGCCTGTGTCTCTGCATAGGAATGGGCAACATCACAGACTTTGGGGAGGGTGTTCCCAAGTGCATCCCGTTGAGTCACCAAGATGTGACCCGCGGAGGGAGCTGGGCAGCATCACGAGGCTCAGCACCCGCTGCCGGGCAGCCCCAGGGCAGGCAGCCAGGACTCCTTGACAAACCCCGCTCTCCCTCAGCCCTTGCTGCTGCTCTGATAGGGACTACTGCAGCGTACCTGCGCACCAGCCAGCCACAGCACAGGGCACGCCAGTCCTTGGGCAGCCCTGGGCAGAGCGAGGCCAGAGCAGGCTGCCTTCAGCGCTGCACCCTGGGCTGGCTCCCCGCTGGAGCCCCTTCCTGCGAGGTGTCCGAGGCCGTATGCAGGCCTGGGACAAGCAGCTCACTCCCAAAACTGAGCTTCTTTTTGCATCTTCTGTGCACCTCGGTTCCCTGTTCTGTCTTGCAAAGTTAGACGTAACTGCTGGAGTGGTGAGGAGCCTTCTTGCACACAGTACTGAGAAATTACAGCAGCAGTCTGCTGTTCACCAAACCCCTTGGCGTTTCCACAGGTCTGGGACATCCCAGGGATGCATTCAAAATCAATCCTTTAAGAAAAATACCCTTTTTCCAAAATCTTAATTAATCACAGGAAACCAAAGCAGGTTGCAGTTCCTGGCCCCTTTTTATGCAATCAGTTTTTCCCTTTTAAACCTATGTAGTAGGGCACAACATACACCGGGCAGGCTTGAGAAAATCCTTTATGCATGAGTCAAGAATATCCCGGGAGCAGCAGGGCAACCTTGCTGCCTCTCTCCTCTGAGCGCTCAGCCCTTCAAATATTTACCTGGAAAACCTCCCTGGACTCTCTACTGTGCTATGCTAAATCTGCAAATGCCAAGTGAGGAAATGCTGGGCATGAAATATAAGCCAGGCTGGTATATAACCAAGAGCCCTGGGAAAAAATATGCCAAGAGAACAGGCAAGCACTGTCCAACTTTTCATCCCTGCTCAGATGGAAATTTCCTAATTATTAGGTAGCTTTCCTCATCTTGCCAAAGCAATCACCTACCAAAACCTTCTCCTTTATTCCCTTGAAAGCAATTGGTGTCACTGTTCTGTTCACGAGTTATTTTGGAAATGAGGTCAAAACAGAGTTATCGGGAAAACACTGCAAAATACCAAACCAGGCAGGTACCACGCCACATCCAGGGATGCTCCCACCCTGGCTCAGCGACTGACTGCACTGGAAGTAGCAGAGCAAATACAAACTCTAGATCCACACGCATACGTTGAACCATCGACTAACACCTCATCTTAGAATAAGCTTAAATTGAATTCAGTTTTAAGAGAAACATGCAGGAGTTCAGAAATAATTTTCCATATGTATTAAGTGGGTCAGTTCTGGGCTCCCTGACCACAATCCCCAACCCTGGGCAAATCCCATCACCTCTCTATGCCGAGGCAACAGCGCGTCACAATACTGACCTTCTCTGCAACGTGTTTAAAAAAGAATAATCCTGTAGAAGAACAGGAGGAAGCAGAAAAATAGGCCTTGTCAGCTCGATAATGGGCTTGCCAGGAGGATTGTGCCAGCACAGCTCTGCTAGCCAGGCCCTCAGCAGAGATGCAGGCTGAGGAATTGCCTTTGCTAGTGGGGTTTACGAACCCATCATTCCCGCGGGAATAAGCCAAAAGAAACACTGCATTTACAAGCCATAAGAACACTGTTTTTTCCTCGGTCATAATGCAAAAACACAACTTTAGTTTCTGTTCACGGACCCGTGGCGCAGCTGCCCTAAACCTGGCTCCTTCTCTGAAGCTAGTATTGGTGCAACAGCTCAGGCTCTCTGCCCACGGCTGGGTGACTCCATGCACCCCAACACAGGACACTGAGGCACCAGGGCCACCACAAACTGGTCCTTGTGGAGAGGGGCATCTGCCACACCATGCACATAAGCCAAATAAGCCCAGCTCTTGCTGTTAACATTGGAGGCACAGTGGTCCCCCTTCCCCTTCTGCTTCTCTTCACATTAGCAGGGTACGTGCTGGAACAGTGACTTGGCCTGCATCTATGCAGCATCTTAAATAACATCCTGGTTTCCTAGAGGTCCTCATTTCACCTCCAGATTTGGGGTTTTACTTGACACCACAACAGGTTCGATGATGCTGCAGGGCAGGAGCAGGAAAAAAACATTTTTTCCATATTTGAAAAGCTGACCCCAGCATTCAAAAGCTTTGCCAACAGCTTTGATCTCCAAAAGCTGCATCAGCTTTACCAGCCCCCTTAAGCCAGCCCTTCAGCTACCGCTTTCCTGGTTTTCTCTGCGCACACCCTCCCCTGCTCACACTTCGCTTCCAAAAGTGCGTCCAAGCACATCATGCTTATTGGCCGCAAGCAGAGACAAATGTGGAGCTGCAAGTTGCTCAGTCCTCACAGTTTTAGGAGGCTCCAGCAAATCTTGCCTCATCTACCTATTGCACGGTGGGTTTTGCAACTGCTGGGTGCCTCAGCGAGCTCCACCACAGCCAACGGCCCCCTGAGCCGTCACTCCCAGCACACAGCACCAAGCAGGACGAGCAAGTGGGTGTGAAACAGGGAGCACCCGGGATGTCACGGGACGTCACGGTGCTTGCTTTGAAGAGCTTGCTGCCCTGGTTCAGCGAGGAGCAGGGTGGAGCAGCCCTGCCATCCTTATGCAAGCTAAGGTCACACCAAGTTTGGGCTGGTGCTGCCAAATTTCCCGGAGCAGGGCAATTGGGAGGGGACAGGCAGAAGAAATGGCTCCGCAAGGACTGAGTGTGGGTCCAGCCCCATGGTGGGAGCAAGGAACTGACCCCAAGGGAGGACACTAATACTGTGAGTTGCTGGCAGCTCCACCACGAGTGATCTAACATGCAGAAAATTAACTGAGCTACAGGGTGCATTTGGTGTTGGAGCGTCTGGCCCTTCACATACAGTTTGATTTATTTACTCACAGCAATCCATGGCACAGAGGTGCCCAGGCCAGGAAAGAGTCATCACGGACCATGCCCACTGACCTCCAGCACTGTACTGATGTCACCACCGCATCCTGGCCCACCGCTTCTCCTGTCCTAGCTCACAGCACCTTGTCACTATGTGAACAACCGTTTAAAAAAACAAAGAAAATACCTAGGAAAGCAGAAGTGGGTTAGGCAGATGAAGAAAAATGCGATACTGGATTGAGGCAGAGGGGCCATACAGATAAAGCACACATGACGTAGAGCAACCTGCTCTTTGGAATCCTTCCAAAGTCCTGTGCTAGGTAATCATGAAGATACAGTTGGGGAATGGCAAAGCATACAGTAAATGCACAGCATGCCAAAATTTCTTTGCTAAATGAAGGAGCAGAGATACAGGGAGTAGTTCTCCTTCTGTCCAATTTTAACCAAGAGGAAAAAAGGACCTATGGTTTCGTAATGCTCGTCCACTGCATAAACAAGAAACCGTTCCTCTGTCCCCTGTGCTACAGCATCTGCACACTCTCCCCAGGGACTTTGGAAGCAGAGGAGCTCCCAAAGCAGATTATGGCTTTCGCAGCCCAGTGCTTTTTCGCAATTGCACTTTTTTTTCTCTCTCTCAGGGCTGAAGCCTCATTAGGAGGCAAGGACAACGCAATTTGGCCTAGTTTTAAAACGCTCACTGGAGTAAGGAGAGATTTCAGCACCCAGGGCCAAATGCAGGAATGATGGCTTTGCCCGCCAAGTCCCTCCCTGTCCTGCCACCCAGAAGGAGCTGCAGCTGAAAACTGCAGCAGCTGGCCAGGCTTATATGCCGTGCCTCAGTTTCCCTAGCTGCAAAAGAGAGGCTGCAGGGAGGCTGGAAATCAATAGCTGCAAAGGGCACTCTGCCATAATTCAAACCAAGTGTATCATGCGCCAGCTTTCTTCAAAGTCAGCCTGATGTTGTACTCCTCAGGCTTTTTTATTAATTGCACTGCATAAAAAAAGCAGGGTATGTGATATTACATTCATTGTGGAGAGGAAGCCCCATGCCCCATACTTTCCTTTTCACTGGCAGGCACGGCAACAGCACAGACCCACTAAAAACCCTACGGGCATGCTGAAGGCAGAGAGAAAGCACTGGATTTAGGACAAATGGGTACTTTGAGTTTAGGAGAAGCAGGTGCAGGAGCACTCTCTTGCTCACCCATCACCAATGCTCTCCTCTGCAACCTGAGCAGGGCTGACGCACAATGCTCCCTTGCCCAAGGAGCCATTTTTTGGCATCCCATCCACTTATGATACTGTTTTATAAATAATAATAGCTTTTAGGAGGCCTGCCTCATAATGAGCCCTAAATCAAGCTAAAAGGCCACTTGACTGGGCGCAGGCTAATGTGAGGAGCTTCCACTGAAGAAAGGGCTCATTACAAGCTCGTTAAGTCCTGAAGTACACCCAGCTCTGAGCAGCCCAAGACAGGCACAGCCCCCTAAACGGAGTTGTCCTCATTTCCTTCAGCCAATTTGGGCTGGATAAAGCTCCCTGTCTTCTCCAAGACAAGCAATCGCAAGATAGAGAAAGCAGTGGTGGGGAGGGTAGAGGATATCTTCAGTTACAGCTGGAACAGCTGTAAAGGTTACATGCAGCCATGAAAACATTGTGACAAACCCATACATTGCAAACACCACAATTAATTCAATCCCCACCAAAAAAAAAAAAAAAACACATTAAATGGGGATTCTGGCCAACAAGGATGCATTAGGATTTCATTATCTCATTTTAAATTCTAAAAATCGTAATTTTGATCTCAGCTGTACCTCTGGAGTTTAAGACTTCTCGTGAAAGCTGAGCTAGCTTGTGGTTTAAGGGGACTATCACGGGAGGAACAGTTATAGTCTCACAGTCTCTTGGATCAAATAGGATCATGTTGAAATTAAATGTGAAGCCTCCAGGCTTTCCTGTAAACATTTTGAAGTCTTAAAAGCAATCAGAGAGGGGAAAATGTGTCACTATTTGCTACAGCCTGGTCCTAATCAGGCCACTGAAATCTCCTTTGCGCAGAAGTGCTTTAGTGAAAGAAATCAGGGCTGCGAAACAGCCTTTATGTAACAGCAATGATTTTTCCCTTCTGTGCTAAGAGCTGAGCCAGTTCTCCGCTTCTTGGTAATTGCCGTACAGCCCATTAGAGGAGTATTTAACTTGACGTGTCACTGGAGCGGCAGCTCAGCTCCAGGTGTTGCCATTGCCAGGCAAAAGCCACTGCAGGCAGGGCTAATGCCAGTCTGATCACAGAAAGGCCAAATCAGGGAAATAGTGGACAAAGAAAAGCAGCCTGTGAAGCTAGGAAATTGAGCTGGGGGGCCCAGTGCCACACATTTGCAGGCGGTGGTGGCAGAGGTGCTTGCAGGACATCATGCACCCCAGCTCAGGGTGGCTCTCCTGGCTCAGCCGCCAGAGACATCCCTGAGCTTCCCAGGGATGAGATGGCTACAGATGCATCCACACCAGATATAGGATAAAATCTGGAGGGTGATGGAGCAGATGGGAGGACCTGATGCCTACATGAGCCACGCTGGGGGACTTCGGAGCCCTTCTAGTGGCTTAATGGGTGCTTAAATAAAGGCATTCCCAAAGCATCTGATAAAAGCACCAAGCCTCGGTCCACGGTGTAACTGAGTGTGAGGAATGGCACCACCTCACCTCTGAGTCCTTGTCCAGCTGGTTCCTGACCACGATCATGTTGTACAGCACCCGGTCGTCATCCGCCTCTGTGTGGGTCACGTCATGCGGGGTGCTCCACAGGTTCTGCTCCTCGTCCCGTGCCAGTGTGGCTCCAAAGGAGGCGTAGGGGTTGTTGTTACTGCAGAGAAGAGGAGAGGTGAGGGAGCATTAGCTACTGCAGCATCACACTGCCTCCTTTTACCTTCCTGCGGTAAAGTGCCTCTCACTGTGGCATGCCCTTTCGCAGCCTGGGAGAGGAGAGGGAAGAGGAGGAGCAGGGAATGGGAAGACAGACAGAGTTTTTTACCTTAGCACACATCCTGACCACACAAGCCACAGTTCAAACCAGGCAGTGCTGCCATGAAAGACATCAGACGCACAAATTTGCTAAAGACATCAGATATTATTTGAGCAGCCAGGATGGAGGAACTGTGAGCACCCATCTGCGAGGATGAAAGGTGGCATCTCCCCACTGCTCCCGCAGCCCCCCGCCCTGCTCACCATCACGCCTTCCCACACTAGACACTGTGCAAGCACCCCCAGCCTCTCCAAGCTTAACATGGGAATGGTTCTAATTAACTATTTGCTTAGCTGTCAGCAAAGCAGAGCATCATCTTCTGGGAAGGCTGTCCCCACTCAGGCAAGGAGCTTTACTCTGCACTGGTGGCAGTTCTGTGTTTTATGGCTTTATGTTGCTAATGGGATGTGCATTTTTTTTTATCAGGTTATTTAATTCTGCCAGGACAACTCTTAGCAGAGGATTTCCATAATGTTTCTAATCGAGATGTCCACGCACTTGAGCAGAACAACACAAATGGAGAAATATTTTCAGCTTTACCCAATAGTCTCATCAGCCATCCTCTGGCAATCCCTGCTGACTTCTTGTTAGAACAACCCACCATTCATTCTATTTGCCACCCAAACTCCATTCCTTTCACAAGGAAGCCATCCAGCGAAACCTCAGATAACACTGCGGGAGTTCTAGTCGTGATGCCAAGCCATAAAAAAGATGCTAAAGGAGCTCCAGCACATAGATAAAATAGAAAAAAAATCACTCACATCAGCATCCATGCAGGAAGGTTAATTAGACTTTCAACAAACCATAAACCTGAGCAACAGGTAATAAGGGAAAAGATAATCTCTTATAATCTCTCATTAAAGACGAGCAAACAAATGTAACTTGGAGGGTGTGGATGGCATAACTCAGCCATTCCTACACCAGAGCCAGTATGGGTTCTCTGAAACCATTTTTCAAACGTGGAGCAGGCAGGACCCCAGCCTGGAAGAGATCACTCAGGAGCCAGCCGTGCTATCAGCATGAGTTCAGTCCCATCCTGCCTTCAACAGGCTTCTTCCCACTCAGTGACTTACTGGTCCCCTTAACATCTGACTTACTTTAAAAAACAGTATTTGGCAATAATACTAACACGCCTTAGCTTTTACAAGCCACTCCCTCACAGCTTGCAAGGCAATTCCCAACACATCTCTATTTCCAAACCGCAGCACAGAGGATCCAGCAGCCTGTAAGGGATGCAGACAGTGCCCAGGAGTCAGTGAATCCATACAAGCATGCAGACCTCTGCCAACACCGAGCACCCCCAGAGCGTGCTGGACTTCCACGCAACATTTAAAAAGAAATGGGAGGAGTAGAAGGAGCACGTGAACAGCAGCCTGCTTTGCAGGTTACAGGAGTCTCCATGGGACCAGAGGGGACTCGGACCATTTCACACTCTGGGCTTTATCCAGAAAATGCTGAGCGCTAATGCTTTATCAATAAATTTCTGCTTGGGGGGGCTTTCATTCCACATTAAACTCGTTTGGGATTCAGAACCCAAATTCTTGGTTTATTTGCATCCTGAGGACACCATCCGAGCCAGATCCCACCTTCCTGCATCAAGAGACTGCCAGGCAGCCTGGATGCTTTGCTGCAGCAGCCCGGCTCCCTGACTTTGCCCAGAGTTTCTTTTCCCAGCCCTGCACTAGCACTGTGCCTACATCTGTGCTCTGTCCCCACGTCCACGCACAGCGCTGGCTGTTCTCGCTGGCCTTGTCACAGGTTACAGCCAGCCTTGTATACGCTCAGGCAATATATGCACCTAATTATACACATATAACCTTCTCACTGCTTCGTTCTTTGACACGTCAGATTTTTGAGACCACAACCACTCTGCTTGGGGAAAATAAGGTGAAAAGTCATAATATCAACATTTCGGTAGCAATACCAGCTCCCAAAAACTAAAATCCAGCTAAAAGATCTGAAATCGCAAGCAAGTTATTCAAACACTGTGATAAAAATAAAAATACAGCAAGTATGCTCTTGCAAGATCCCTGCTTTGAAATAAAACCCCAAAGCCTCCCAAAGAGGGACAAGCCAGCGATTAGGCTGTTAGCTTAATTACGCTGGCACTCTTGTGCAAGAGCAGGTGCCTTTCGAATGCCCAGCATTTATACAGGCTTTCCTACTTACAGGCAGCATTAATTGGATCGCCAGCAGAAGGCATGTTACTAAAGAAAGGTGCCCGGCAAGGGACAGCCGCCCAAGCTGGAAAGGCAGCAGGAAGGAGCCTCTCCACACGTGTGCTCGGCTCTCATTAGGTTAATGCCAATTTCCTGAGCTGGAGGCCCCATGCTCAGGATTATCTGGTTATTATTTAGGTAACTGCTTCAACAGCACGAAATCAGGACATTTCAAGCCCTGTTGCCAGCTCTGCTATTACCCGATATCTATGTAGGCCACACCAGGAGCATCCCACCCTCCTTCTTCAAATGCTCCTGTCCCACTGATGTCACTGGGAGGGTACAGTCCCTGCCTCGTCCCTGGGCTGGGGCACCCACCACAGGCTCTGGCGGTGGCCAGGACCCGGCTGACAGCTGGGGGAGGAGGGAGCGGTGCCCCACACCCGGCGCAGAGATGTTTTGCAACATGCGAAACCTGCTTACGTGCTCACACAGCTCACAGCTCTTCTCCACGACTCAGGGCTTCATCTTTTTGTACGAAAATCCCCCTCCCCAACCTCACAGCTCCATGCGCAAGACAGATGCGACTGACAGCAGGGGAGAAAAATCTGCTCTCCAGAAATCAGCACGCACGCTGCTTTCACATAAAACCAGCTCCAGCAATACCGTAGTGTCTCCTTTCCAGCACCCCCGGCCCGGGAACAGAGCTCTGCGCAGCACAGAGCTGCCCAAGGGCGGGAGCCAACCCCCTGCGTAGTGATGTGGGGACCCCCTTTTTACTCAGCCTCCTCTACTGAAATTGTATTTCCACTGTGGAAAGACAAAAGCTGAATGGTTCCCATGGGGAGGGGTGCACGGGGAACACCGAAAAGACGCCGTTCTCGGTTCACTTGCTAAAATTTAACCGTAAAAAAAACCCCACGACNNNAAAATGTACCCGTAAAAAAACACCCACGACACGCAGCCACGAGGTGTCAGAAGGAACCTGGCCCCTATGGCAAGCCAAGGCAGGTGGAAAGGGAAGCGAAAGCAGCCTGGTACCGCCGGGAGACAGTCCCTGTGGAGCCTCGTCCGGCTCTGGCAGGGGATGGCCAACTCCCCACGGAAAGCAGCGGCAGTAAAATCACTGGAAACTCATTGGGGGGAACGCGGGGCTCGGCTTGACGCTCTGGGGCAGCCAACCTCCGGGAAGGGGCTCTGGGGTCCGGACGGTGCCGGCGTGGGGGTGAAGAGGGGCTCACGCGTGGCTGTGGACCAAGCGACCCATCTGCGGTGGGAGCATCCCTCCTCCTGCGCAGGGCGGGGGGCGC
>VZSZ01002466.1:140999-162526 GCA_013398815.1 Ibidorhyncha struthersii
AAAGCAAAGGACTAAGGAGAAAAAGGATTTAAAAACCTTTCCCTGTTGGGCAGTGCTCTTTTTGCTTCTGTGATTCGCTTATACCTGTGGGAGGGATGCCTGGAGAGCAGGCTGGCGCTCCCTCGCTGGAGCCTCAGGGGCAAAGTCCTCCCCAGGCCACTTCCAGCAACTGAGGACTTTAGCGCCTGCAGTCACAGGCTAAGGAGGAGTTTGATTCCTCTGGTGACAGTCCCTGGCTTGCTGCCTTTCCCCCAGGTGCCGGGTCACCCAAGCATGGCCACCCAGATGTTCGAGGGGAGAGGGCATGCGGCCGTCTACCAGAAATACAGGTTTGCACCAGGCAAAGAGCTGCAGCAAATCATCCTCACCTACCTGCAGGAAAAGGTGAGTGGGGTACGACCGGGCTGTAAGGAAGAACCGAGGGAGTAGCATTTATCCTGCTGGGAGCGTTACCTTGGTGCCACGGGGAAGAATAAATCAATAGGGCTCAGGGCAAGATGTGGGCACAGAAAAGCTTCCACCGGTTGTGCCATGCCGAGGCTGTTCTGCTGTGGGCACTGGGGGAAGGAACGGGGTAAAAGCACAGAAATCAGGTGGTTGCCCACTGAGATGCATCCACTTCTCCCTGCAGAGAGCAGACCCTGCTGAGCTGGTGGTGGACGTTGGCTGCGGGTCTGGACAAGGCACCCGCTTCCTTGCAGAGCACTTCAAGAAGGTGGTGGGAACAGACATCAGCGAAGCGCAGATCCAGGAGGCCAGGGACGCCCCTTCCCCGCCCAGCGTCTCCTACCTGTGAGTGTCTGGGGAGCAAGCCCGGCCAAAGGAAAAAAAAGTCAAGTCTTGACACGGAGGTGGTATTTTGTGAGTATGGATGCTCTAAGAGCCAGCTGGCACCAAAGGAAAACCTCATTTGATGGTATTCCTGGTGTGTCTGGGCAGTATCCTAGACATACAGTAGCCATGGTCTTGCATCCCAAACAGTTGTCACTGACTCTGAAAGATACCCCCTGAATTCACATCCTACTCTAACTCCCATATTACACACTGTCTTTTTTCCTCTCCCTCTTCTCCAGCGTGTGCCCTGCAGAGGAGCTGCCGTTTGAGGATGCCTCGGTGGACCTCCTGACTTCATTTACAGCCGCACACTGGTTTGATATCGATAAGTTCATGAGGGAAGCAAACCGGGTCGTTAAGCCGGGTGGCTGTGTGGTCATCAGCACCTACACTGTGGACATGAGCCTGCGCTACGGAAATTGCTCAGAAAAGCTGACCAAAGTCTTCAGAGAGGTGAGGTGATGAACCTCTATCTGGGGACTTCCCCTCCTGGTCTGGGCAGGGGGACATACTTAGATGCAGAGAGGAAAGCAATGGGATTGGGCAGTACAACTAGAGGACTCCTGTGGGAGGATGGGGCAGAGGGATGGTTAAGTACAGGGACAAGGTTGAGATGGGGTTGAGTGCTGCCCATGCAGTGCTAGGGCTGGCTGAATGAGAAGATGAGTGACATTAGGATTAACAGGGTGGACTCTGGTGTGGAGAGAAGGGCTGTGGAGCAGATGTGGGGAGTCAGTATCATCACAGAGACTCTTCTTGTCACCCTGATCACAGTGAAAATAACGGGAAGTAGGAACTTTGGGAAGAGGTTTTCTTAGTGATGTTTCTTGACAAAGAGTGTTACACCAACTTGCTAAAAGGAGACCTTCCACTATGAGTAACAGCAGCTTAGGGAGGAGGACAGAACCTTTATATCTATGATAAAATAGGATGCTTGAATTCTTAACACTGAGCAAGATTTTTGGTGAATTTTAATGCAAGGAGTATTTAAAAAAAAAAGTGTGTGTATGAATGCATCAGATCTAGGGCCAAGTAAACCTGAATTTAGAGGAAATGGAGAGCTACAAGTGGTTTTGTGTTTGTTTTTTAATCTGCTGTCTTTACAGTCCTGGGACCTGCTTTTAAAATACTCGCATAATAGAGTAAAACACGTCTTGGAAGACTACAAAGAGATCTTTGAGGCCTTGCCGTTTCCCGACAAGAAGAGGTGAGCAGAAACCCTTTGACACAGCACCATGAGCAGATAAAGGCGGTGTCTCTGCTCCTCTGCAGGGCTGCTCTGCCACTGGCCCAGTGAGGACACAACGGAGCCGGGTTTGCTGGAGCATGCAGCTGCCAGGTTTCAGCAAATGCCTGTGCATGGTGGCAGAGCCACAGGGCTGCACTTACAGTCCCGCTAGATGTAATGTAGCTCTAGCTTGGCCCAGCGAGCATGGTCTAAAGGCTGCAAGGACCCTTCTAACCGAAGTCTGCCTTGAGCCAGACTGTCTCTTTTTTTTTTTTTTTTTTTTTTTTTAGTTGGTAGTCTGTAATAAATTGAGGCTTCTGGGCAGATCACTTAGTGGATGAAGGGAAAGAACAGAGTGAGAGAAAGAACCTGCCCCAGACCTCCAGGGAGCCAGTGCCTGCCTCCCCACCAAGGCACGGGGCAGCGGCTGACTCCACACGCAAAAAGGATGCATTGGCAGCAGTGTTGCAGAGGTGTTGGTGTCCTGAATGCTGGAGGGGGGGATGGGCTCTGCAGGTAGGCCTTTATCAAAAGCACTGTTCAAGTCACAGAATATGTGAGATGGTCCCTCGGACTATCTATACTTCTCCAGTAGTGCATCAATTAGAGCTCCTGACTCACCAAGTGGTACAATCAGATGTTTCCATCTGTTGGATGTATGGCGTCAGGTATTTTGTTCACCACCATCTCATCTGTTGTCCTTGTTCCACTGTCTTTTAAGATTTAACTTGCCAATGCTCCTTTCTTCCCCATCTCCGTTCTAGAATCACAGATATCTTTGACAAAATTCCCATGACTGTTGCTGGTGTGGTTGGTTACTTGGAGTCTGTCTCTCCGTATCAAGCTTTTATGAAGAATGATCCCGAAGCTGCAAAATCCCTCCTCCAAGATGCTGAAAAGAGGTAAGAAAACCACTTGGGAAAACAAGTAGGACATGGAAGAGAGCCCTCTTACACAGTGAATGAAGAGTGAGGTTGTGGAGACCTCTTCAAAGCTAGAAGTGAGCTGTGCAGCGATATGTTCCCTTCTTCCCCCAGGTGTGGATGGATACTTGTCAGAGAGGTTAAACAGCAAATCCTCAGCTGCTCACAGCATGACTGACCTCAGTTTTTGTCAGTTGACTTAATGTTTAAGTCCATGTAGCTGTATGGAGTTACTGCAGTGATGTATCCATGTAAGTCTTATGTCAGAGGTCTTGACAACAGGATGACCATGAGCCAGCAATGTGCCCTGGTGGCCAAGAAGGCCAATGGCATCTGTGGGTGCATCAAGAAGAGTGTGGCCAGCAGGTCGAGGGAGGTCATCCTCCTCCTCTACTCTGCCCTGGTGAGGCTGCATCTGGAGTATTGTGTCCAGTTCTGGGCTCCCTGGTTCAAGAAGGACTGGGAATGGCTGGAGAGGGTCCAGCAAAGGGCTACTAAGATGATTAGGGGATTGGAGCATCTTATGCAGAAAGGCTGAGGGACTTGGGTCTTTTTAGTCTAGAGAAAAGAAGCTGAGGGGAGGACCTTATCAATACTTATAAATACTTAAAGGGAGGGTGTCAGGTAGATGAGAACAGTCTTTTTTTCAGTGGTGCCCAGTGATAGAACAAGAGGTAACGGGCACAAACTTGAACGTAGGAAGTTCCATCTTAACATGAGGAGGAACTCTTTTCCTCTGAGGGTGGCAGAGCACTGGAACAGGCAGCCCAGAATGGTGGCGGAGTCTCCCACCCTGGAGACATTCCAAACCCGCCTGGACGCCATCCTGTGCAACCTGTTGTAGGTGACCCTGCTCTGGCGAGGAGGGTTGGACTAGATGATCTCCAGAGGTCCCTTCCAACCCTGACCATTCTGTGATTCTGTCTCTTGAGTTTCTCTGCCTTGCTCTTGATTAGCAGAGCATAATATTGCTGTTGGTAGTTGCATCTTAACCAAGCTATTGTGGCCCACAAAGGCCTGCTGCAAAGCTGTGAGTGGGAGGCATCCCTGTGCCTGCCAACTTCTAAATTGACCAGAACAACTGTTGCGTATGTGTTGGAAACATCTGCCATCAAGACCTTGGCCCTTCGGGTGGAAGAGACCTATCTCTGGTTGTGGATGTTGCCCCACACAGGTGGGAGCTGGCTGGGCAGAGCAAGACCCTTCTCTGCTTTTTGTTTCAGGATGCTGGAGGTGATGGGAGTTTCTTCTCGTGACACCCCAGTGGAGTTCTGGGTGAGGCATGTCTGTGTGCTGGGATGCAAGGGACGGTGAGAGGAAAACCCTTCTCCTGATCTGGTGCTGGAAGAGAAGGAAAAAGTGGGTTGCCTCCTAATACCCCACTTGTAACTGTTCTTATTCCTTGGGAAGATTGATGCTGATTTTGGTGATTAAAACTTTGATCTGTGGAAAGCAGACAGGGGTTTATGCCTGCTCTTGGGTCCCTGTCTGTGTTGGTCCCCAACTCTGCCCAGTGCTGTGCCCTCAGCACTGGAAGGGTCCAGTTTCCGACTGATGGTGGCTGGATTGCATGTAAGGATGAGAATCACAGTAACAGCTGAGAAACTTGCTGCATTTCTTACACAATTAACAAGAATAAAAGCTGAGGAGAAAGTTGCTTGTGGTGCCTCTTTTTAAGACAGGCTGCAGGGCACCTGCTCTTCATGGACATTGCTCGTCTGGGCCCTGAGTGGCCTTCTGTTTCATGGGGTGAATGGGTTGTATGTAGAAAGAGCCACAGCTGGGAGCTGTGTGCTGTCTGTGAAGGCCAAGATGGAAAGGGGCTGTTTGTGCCCACCATCTGAACCCACCCCTGGTGCTCTGCTGGTTGGCCCAGGTGCGTTGGCAGTTTACCTAGCCCAGGTTTGCTCAGTCCTGTGGCAGTGCTGCTTCTTTGGCCCTCACAAGGTTACTTGCCCCTGGGATTGCTGCACAGGGAGCAGGTTTGTGCTCCACTTGTTCCCAGCTGGCTATTGCTCACCTTGCCCTGCAGAGGCAAGATTAATGGCCGTGTCTTGGGGTGGGGTAGATGGAGGCAAATGGATTCAAAGCCAGGCGTAGGCCAGCAAAGGTGCCTGCCTGTTTGTTTTCTGCAGACTTTATGTTCAGGCACAGCCTCTGCAGGGACCTCTCCCTTTCCTGTAATTCCTGCCCTGGCAAGAAGGCTGCCCTGATGCCATGGGGAAGGCCGTGGCCTCGCTCTGTTACACCTTGGTGCATTGTTAAGGAAGACAGAAGCAATGCCTGTGCAACCCACCACAGAGAGAGCACCTGGAGGGAGGCTTATAGGTGCTGGAGGCGCTTCAGCTGGGGTTCTTGGGTATGGTCCTGCCATGGGTGCGGAAATAGCCTCCTTGATCTAGCAGAGGTGTTTGACCCTGGGCATTGGGGTTGCTGAGCACTGGCTCAGTTTGCCCAGGGTGGGGAGCAAAGGCTGTGACCCTGCTTGGTGGCTCCCAGGAGGGTGGTGGGGTTGCAGGAGGACAGCTATGGGGAGGAAAGCCCAGTGCTGATGCTAGGCTGGTCTGTGTCTGTGGCCATGTGATGGAGAAGACCTCATCAAGAGGTGATGCTGGATCAAGCCCTGCTGGAGGGCACTGGTGGAGAGGTTGCACGGGGTGCAGGTTGTGGTTGGGTGAGCGGCACCCATAGAAACCTCCCTTGCTATGTGAGGACAGGGCTGGTGGCTTGTCATCTCCTGAAGGAGCACTAGAGGTCTCTCCCTGCCCGGGACTGCATCGGGTGACACAGCTGGGTGCAACTGGGAGGCGGGTGGCCTGTACAGCTGCCTCGGCTGGGGAAGCCCCAGCTCGACTGGCAGGGCTCGTCCCATCGAGGTGCATTCCCGCAGCAGTGCCCTGGGCAGGGAGATGTCCCCAGGGAGGGGACATCCCGTGTACCAGCACAAAGGCTCTAGGGAAAAAGTGCTTGTCTGTTTTATTTCCTCACTTCTAAATTTAAAGTTTATTTAAATCTGCTTACTAATTAACTTTGCAAGTAGTGGCCTTTCCCTCCCTGCTGTCAGCAGGATGCTCAGTATATCCCCTGGGATGATGCAGTGGGTGACCGGCTGTGATGTAACACCAGGGATTTCATCACCAACATGTTCGGGCACAGTGCTGGCAGCGCAAGGCATGCAGAGTGGCACAAACCAGCCCAATACCGCCGGCTGCAGCTTGCACATGCCGTGAAGAGCTCTGGGACTGGCAGCACTTCTGTGGCATGGACACACCAGGCTGGTGGGGATGGATCTGGTGACAGCTACCAAGTGGAGACCACCTGATGTCCCCTGCCCCAGCACCACTGGGCTATGGGCAAGGCTCCTGCACATCAGCCAAGATTTTTATTGTTAAAGCTGGCTTTTTGGGGGCACTTTTCTAGTTCTTTCTGTCATCTTTTACAAGACCAGCTATTTTAGCAAGAGCTAGTGCCTCCCAGATGAGCCCACTAGCTCCAAACAGGGGCGGGAAGGAGTAATCTGGGCTCTTCCTTGCCCACCCCAGTGGTGTGGCTTGTAGCCAAGGCTTTTCTGTGCTTGTGCCATGCGGCAGCAGATGAGTCATGGGGTGATTGCCTCACCTGGTGCTGGTGACAACCCTGCCCTGCCATTTTCACTTTCCTTCTCGTGCCCAGGACCTCCCACCCACCTGGGATTTTTTGCTCCAAGCAAGTTTGAGTTACTCCAGCTCGCTGGGCTGTGCGAATCCAAGGAGGGGGCTCCATCATTGTCAGCTGTGCCACGTTCCCAGCTCGGGGCTGGGACCCACTGGGGCTGGACCTATGACTGCAGCGGGTCCCTAGTGCTCTGCAGACACTGCTGGGCATGGCGCAGCATCCCCAGCCGGTGTTGTCTTTAGGGGACCCTCTGCTGTTGTGGCAGGAGCTGGCACTAGCGTGATTTGGAGGAGCCATGCCGAGTGCAGCCAGGTTTTGCTGGCCAGGCTGGGGACCAGGGTATGGTGGAGCATGACATTGCCAGCATGCCGATGCCCAGGATGACAAGACCACCTCTTGGTACTGCTCAGCCAGACACCAACGGGCTTGGCTATGGCTGGTGGCAAGTGAGGCCCCCAGGAGCAAGGCACCCTTCAAGCCCTCATCACAGCTGCTGTAAGTGCATGGCCCCGGCTCCCTGGCTTGGCTTTCACTTTTCCTTTGCTGCCTTGGGATCTCCTTTCACCTGTGCAAAGAGATGAGGTTTTGCTCTGCTTCTCCAAGAAGAAATGACACCCTGGAGATAAAAGCCGCAGTGACAGGGAAGAGGAGCCAAAGGAGGTGGGCCCTGCAGGGACGTGATGCTGCTCCGGGACCTGATGGGTGACCTGAGAGTGTTCCCAGCGCTGTCCTTGGCTGGAGCCAGCCTCACACGGGGCAATCTTCCAGCCCCACTCTGTGAGCACAGGCTGTGGATGGGGCTGTTCCGGCACAGCAGGCACTGGACATCACTGTCTGGGTGCTGGGGACCCTACTCCAGTGCTGCTGGCAGCCACTGGAGGTCTCAAAACGGGTGCCAAAACACCTCAGCCTGGCTTGTACCTTGGTCTGGAGGAGGAAACATCCCATGGTGCCTGTTCCGTGACCTGGCTGGGCTCCACCCCAAGGCAGCACCAGGCCCACTGCTCCCTCCCCTCCCTCACCATGTTTATTTTTGCATCTGTTGGGATTTTCTGCGAAGGTGCCATCTATTACAGCTGAGCTGTGCCTTGCTTGGGCAATGTACGTGAAGTTATTTATGCTTGCTTGGGCTCTTATTTCATAGTGGTATTGATCGTGAACATGTTGCATTGAATAAAAATTATTCCTTTGAATCTGTGTACTTCTTTAATGGGAGAGAAAGGAAAGACAGTACCATTGTCCTGTTCACCTAGAGCACAGATGAAGGACCTGAGCCCAGGTCGGGGCTCAGGATTTTAATTACTGATCACACACAACCTGCTGCAGCGGGGGAGGCTGGCACAGGAGCCCTGGGTGGCAGCCCAGTCTGGCAGCAACGCCCATGATCTGCTGTGAAGGAAAACCCTGTGCCCACCATGCTATCAGGCTTTAGCCCTGTGTTTTGCTGTCCTGGCTCTTCTCCAAGCTATATCTCCATCTGGTTTGGTCAAAGCTGAGATAGCCACTGCCCAAGCCACACTGCTCCCTGCCTGCCGTCTCCATTCCACCTCCACCGTGGTTTTCCAGGAAAGACCTGAGCTCTCTGACATGCTGCTGGGGCAGGGGAAGGGCTCAAGGAGGCCTGGACAGATTCTGCAGGTCAACAACCAGTCCTGCTTAACCTCTTCATTAATGATCTGGATGATAAGGCAGAGTGTACCTGCAGCATACCAAGTTCACTGATGACACTGGACTGGGAGGAGTGGGTGACACACCAGAGGGTCATGCTGCCATCCAGAGGGGCTTCAACAAGCTGGAGAAATGGGCTGATGTGAACCTCATGAAGTTTAACAAGGAAAAGGGCAAAATCCTGCACCTGGGGAGGAACAACCCCAGGCACCAGGACATGCTTGGGGCTGCCCAGATAGAAAGTAGCTCAGCAGAAAAGGCCCTGCACGTCCTGGTGGACACCAAGTTGAACAATGTGCCCTTGTGCCAAAGGCAGTGAATGGTATCTGGGACTGCATTAGGACGAGTGTTTCCAGCAGGCTGAGGGAGGTGTTCCTTCCCCTCTAACTCAGCACTGGTGAGGCCACCCCTGGAGTGTTGGGTCCAGTTCTGGGCTCCCCAGTGTGAGAGAGACATGGACATACTGGTGAGTCTCCAACAAAGGGCTATGAAGATGATGAAGGGACTGGAGCATCTCTCCTATGAGGAAAGGCTGAGAGGTGGTGCTGTTCAGCCTAGAGAAGAGGATGGCTCAGGGACTTTCGGTGGTGCCTGCTGACAGGAGAACAGACAACGGGCACAACCTGAAACATGTGAAAGTCCATCTGACCGCAAGAAAACACTTTTTTACTGTGAGGGTGGTCAAACACTGGAACAGGTTGCCCAGAAAGGCTGTGGAGTTTCCATCCTTGGAGATAGGAAAAACTGGACAACATCCTGGGCAACCTGCTCCAGCTGACCCTGCTTGAGCAGGGGTTGGACTGGACAATGTCCAGAGGTCCCAGCCCACCTCCACCACTCAGCACAGCAGGTCCATGCTGGTCTGTGTACTCATAGGTGTATCTTTCCACAACCTTGTGCAAGAACTTTTCTCATTTCCTTGGACTCCTTGAAGTCAGCAGTTTATTTCCAAATATGAACATTAAAAATTGGGTCCTTCTGGAGCAGTGTTCTTCTGTGGCCACCACCTGAGGCACTGCAACGTGCATTTATGCCAGTTGCTGCCTTACTGTGTATTTCCTTTTGAGATACAGGTATTGCCCGAATTTTCTATATTTAATGCTTGATGAGTGCATGAAACTAAAAGCACAGCGATGATGGCTTCACATCGCAGGTTACCTCGGGGGAAGGACAGGTTTTGCTGAATGGGGCACCACTCCAGCTGTCAGGGGAGAGATGTCAATACATGATATTTGCATTTCCAGGCTAAACAGGGAGGAAACCCCAGACAGCTCCAGTGGCTGGTGGGGGTGGCAGCACCGTTCACCTCCAGCAACCTCCTGGCACAACCCTACATCCCACCTGGAAAATGATAGGTGGAAGTGCTTCTGCTTTCACCCTTTTTCCTGCTTTTGTAGTGAGTCTGGTCCCTGAGGATAATACATACCTGAAGATCATGCCCGCAGCCTGCACTGAGCAGTCAGTGCCTGTGCCTGGCTGCTGCTTTCGCCCCCCCTCCCTGCCATGGCCGTTGTGCTGCGGTTTCTGTGGGGAAACTGAGGCACCGAAACCCTCCCGGCCACCCCGAGCCCGCTGTCCCCGTGGGGCTGCACGCCTGGGGCTCTCCCACAGCTTTCGGCGTGGTGTCGGGCTGGGTGGGTGGTGCCCAGGTTTCCCCGCACTTGCCGGCATCTCTGTGCCACTCGATGTGGTAGCAGCATCCCCTGGCCGGCTCCCTTGGAGGGGCACAGGCTGAAGGCAGCCCGAGCATCCCCCTGCAACCCTGGGGGGCTGGGTGCGCTTGCCCTGTGGAGGTGGACGGCTGAGCAAGCAGTGGGGCCGGCGGTGGGGCTGGTAGCGGGAGGTGGGTGTTTGCCCGCACCTGCCACACCTGCGGCAGCGGGATTCCCTCTGCCACCGCTTTCACTTTCCTCTTTCCAGAGCCGCCAGGCCACGGATTTTCCTGTCAACCTGAAAGCGCAATCACGTCGGGCAGTCAGCATAAAAGCCAGGGAGATGGGGCAGCAAGGCAGCCACGGCAAGGGAGGCAAAGCAGGTTCCCAGGACTGGCCACCAGCCCCACAGCCACACGAGTCATCCACGGCAACACCGTCAGGCATCTCTGCAACAAGGATTTAGCGGATCCATCCCAGAGCACTCCAGTTCGTCCTTCTTGCACCACCGCCGCCTCACCCCTTCATAGCCCACTCACCGCCGAGCTCTCACTGGCAAAATGCTGCACCTCAGCTTCTTTCCACTGCTTATGCTGCTGCTGGCAGCCACCCTCGGGGCTGCCTTCCCCCAGGACGCCCTGAAGAAGAGCTGCAGCCTGTCCAAGTACCAGTTCCTTGTGCCCCACGAGCTGAAGGCCATGCAGAAGATGAAGGAGCAATTTGTGAGTACCACTGGCAATGGGGGACTGTGGGCTGGCAGGGGGCAAGGCAGGGGGGATGCCAAATTTGAGACCCTGAGTGACGAGGTGGAAGTTTTCCAGGGCAGTTTGGGTATGAGGAGGATGTTTTCCAAGGGAGTTTGGGGACAAGAAGGATGCTGGGCCAAATTTCATCCTGGTTTCAAACCCCTCAAGTTTGCCCCTTAAGTGAAACTGGGGTTGAACAACATCACCAAAAGTCAAAATGACAGTTTTTCAATCTCTCTCTTGGTTTATGCCTGGCAGGAGGATATCATGCTGCTGTCAGACCGCAAATGCAACACCAGGGTCTTCCATCGGAAATGGAGCCCGGCGGAGCTGTCGGTAAGAGTGAGGCAATGCTGTGAATACGGGGTACACCCACCCCTCCAGCTGGGACCATCCATCAGCTGGTCCCACCTCCATCCACACCCTTGGGCAGATCTTTGAGACCCCCATCCTCCAGCCCACGGCCAGCCCTGGCGCTTTGGGTCCCTAACCAGTACGCTCCCACTCGCAGGTGCCCGACCGAGTGATGCTGGTGGAAGCCGAGCTGGATCTCACCACGGCCATGCTGGCGCTCCCCGCCAACCCCAGCTTCACCGAGATGCGCCAGCGGCCCCTGGCCTTCCTCACCCAAGCCCAGGAGGACCTGCGAGGCTGTGTGAGTGGCTCCCCCAGAACCCCCTGGCGCCGTGCTGGCTCAGCGGCCCCGGTGCTGGCATCAGTGCCGCTGGGCACTACCAGTCTTTACACCACCACTTTCCTTGCAGATGGCCACGGAGGCTCCTTCGCATCAGCCCTCCAGGAAACTGAGGCACTGGCTGCAGAAGCTGCAGACGGCCAAGAAAACAGTAAGTCAGACCAGCGGGGAGATGGGGTTTTGGGGTGTTAGAGACGGCATGACTGCACAGGGCCTGCTGCACCCCATCTCTGGTGCTAACCTGCGCCTTCCCACCACAGGAGACTGCTGGCTGCCTGGAAGCCTCTGCCATCCTCCACCTCTTCCAAGTGCTGAACGACCTGCGGTGCGCAGCCCTCCGAGAGCAATGCACTTAGACCCCGCTGGCAGTGTGGCTGGCACGGCAGGGCACTCATCAGCCCCAAAGGATGCCCCGAGGACTGCGAAAAATGATATTTATTGCATTGCTGGCTTGTATTTCCTATTTAAGCATTTTTTTATTTATGTGAACTTGGGCAGCAATTTTTTTCAGTTTTTTAAATTATTGGGGTTTATTGTGTATTTATAAATGGTTCGGGAGGATGTCAAGGAATGCTGTTCCTGAAAGATGGTGTTCAATGGGGATGAATATATTTATTGGATATCTTTGTTTTGCTGGGTTTCAAAACACTGACTGTTTTTAAGGAAATATATTTTTTTACCTGCTATTTATTACAGAATATATTATGTATATTTGCCTGCATAAATTATTTTTTTATGTGCTATTTAATATGAAAAATAAAATAGATACCATAAACAGACAAGCTGCCGTCATATGGTTTTACTACATTTTATTATAATGTCATCCCTTCAGAAAAGCGAGTTGTGGTGGGGGATGAGGGAGGACATTGAGGCGAATTTTGAGCATATGAAAATTAGCAAACCTTTGGCGCTCATGTTCATTCCCAGCTGTCTGGGGGTGTCCCCTGACCAACTCCCTGGGGTTTGCCCTCGAGGACAGATGGATGCTGTTGCAGCCGGGGGTATCCCTGCCCGCTCAGGGACAGGAGCCTGCAGGCCACCCATTTCCAGGATGGAAGCCTGTGTTTGTTGGTGCACACCAGGGCATGAAGCCTGGAGGATTCCACAACCTAACGCGATGCTCCCATCCTGGTACGGGCTGGGCAAGCCTCCAGGTTTGGCCATCCTGGGAGGTTTCAGAAGATTCCTGAATGATTCAAGCACCAAAACGGAGGTCAGGAAGAGTGAGGAGCTGAGGAAGGCAGACACCCGATGGGGAGAAGAGGAAAAGGACCCGTGAGTGGATCCAACTCTCATTCAGTCTCTACTTCCTCAGGTCAGGGAGATGGTTCTTTGGAGACAGATTGCCAGGGGAGGGCCACCAGCAATGGTGATGAACAATGTGATGGCCACAGCTGGGGTGAGCAATTACCCAAACCTGCGGACCACCCAAGGCCTGGGGACCCAAAAGGTGCAGGTTTTGGTGGCAGGAAGGAGAGGAGCTTAGTGTAGCCGTCAGGTGCTTGAGGCTGGGGTAATTCTATGGTTGCTGCTTTTAGGTTGCAGGGTTGGGGACTGAGCTCCCAGCAGCCAAACCGCAGCACAGCCACAGTGTCCCACAAGGAGACATCCGGGGACGTGAGCCATAAATGCTTGTCACAAAGCATGTCCCACGTACCTCCTACTCATCCTGCTCAGGCTTTGCAAGGGCACTGTCAAAATGACACCTTGTTGCTGACAGGGAGGGAAAAAAGTTTTATTTTCCCTTCTGTTTCCAAATTATGCTTTATACTAAAGTAGCCAGGCACTAAAGTGGGGAAATGCTGTTGTCCTTGTCTTTTGCAGCTGGATGTAACCTGCTTCTGCAGGAGTGATGGGCTCTGGCTGCCTGAGATACCCCCAAGCATGTGCCACCCCAGTGTCCCCTCCTCCTGGCCCTGCTCGCCATCTCATCCCTTGGTTTTGAGGTCTTGCGGGATATCCCTCTCTAAGGGGCCTAAATATAGCCAACATTTATGGGGAGAGGTTGCTTTTAAAACATTTCTGGCCAAAAGTGCTACACTGCAATATCGAAATGAGATATGGATCTGGAGAGGAAAGCTGAATGAGGGCAAAAGGTGTTTATTCATCCCCCAAAACAGATGTAGCAGCTGCTGCAAAATGGCTTGTGATGCCACAGCACCTGGGAGGAAGGTGCGCTGCTGCCCGTGTGTCCATCTCCGGGGAAGGAAATCGGCTCTATTCCCTGAGCAGCAGCAGCGCCACAGCACAGCTCTCCTGAGCAGAATGCAAGGGCAGAAATCACTCCTGGGGAACAGCAGTCCCTCTTCTCTCTCCACTTGGTTCACGAGGCATCATGTCTGTTGCGGCGCCCCTCGCTTTGTGTGTCCTGCAAGGGCAGGAAATAAAAGATGTGCTGATACCTGCTCTGCTCCCCCTGCACGGCTGCCTTTGGTGGGTTAACCTACCAGTATCTCCCAGGCAAAGAGTAGTTCACTGCAAATTAAACCTGTGGAGGCTATTTTTGCTCCGTTGCCAGATGGCCCAGGCTTCACCAACGGGGCGGCCAGGCTCCTCAGGGTGCTGGGACCAGGGCTGATGGGGTTGGGGATGGAGCTCCAAGTGCCACAGCTGGTCAGTGTCAGCCTAACGCCCCTGCCAGATTTTTGTAGCTCAGGAGGAGGCCCTTGGCTTCTTCTGGAGGGTGCTCACAGGTGGGCAAAAAGTGCTTTACCTTTCCCTGCAGGTTCAGACAAGGGGTGCTGAGAGGGCAAAGCTGGGGAGTCAGAGCCTTTCTGAACACCACTGAGCACTTGGCTTGTTAACACAGAGGGATGTTAATGGCAGTTTCCCAGCCTCCCCAGGGACATGGAGAGAGGTGTGCTCTTCCCTGTGATAGTTTCAGTTCAGGCACAGAAACAGCTGAAGGAATGGCAGAAAGCCTTGGTTTTGCTGTGTCTCTGTATGGCCCCGGCATTTGGGAGACACCTACTGTAGTTCCCACGCGGACTCTGATCTCTGGCCCCAAGGGCAAAATTTACTGGAAAGAAACCCAAAGGGGTGGGTAGACAGATGCATGTTTAACTTGCAGTGGAGGGGAGCTTTTGGTGCGAAGCTCTGCTGGGAAATGACTGGGAAAGCGTTAAGGTAGACCAAGTTGAAAGGAGGATGCAGGCAAGGATGCAACTCCTGAAAAGATCGCCCCAAGCCAGCTCATCTGTGATTTGTAGCATCATGGGGAAAATACTGGTGTTGTGGAAGGGACTGAACTGTTGGAGGGTGAAACATAAAGGCAACTATGAGAAGACAGGTCTGTAGCTGCAGAGCACAAAACACCCTGTGGCAGCGGTGATCGTGGTTTCCCTCTAGTGATCGATGGGCAGAAGGTGTCAAAATCTCGTTTGCATTAAACTCTGCCCTTGTTGCCTCCAGCCTGGGCAGCTACACTGGCTTAGGCAACCTCCTGGAATCCTGCAGGATGTAAATAGAATAGGATAAGGTCCTCTGGGATTTGGCAGGTGTCTGGCTAAAATAAGGCAGTAACAAACTACCTGATTGCTGTTCCTTTCTGCTGCGGTTTTTGTACCACTTTCAGCATCATCTAAAAATCCTGGTCCTGTGATGGGCGACATGGCTAAGATGTACTGGCGAGACCTGTTTTATTTTCTCCCTCCGAGAACTGTTTATGCAGTGGAGTTTTATTTTAGTAGTGTTGTTTTTATTTCACATATATACACAGCTTTGTGCTTTTATTGAATAAGCAGAATAAAGGTCTACCAAATTACAGATAAGGCAGTGGAGTTTGGGAGTTTTTCAGTTCAGCTTTCTTTACACCAATCCCAAGTGGCAAAAACTCTGCAGCTTCGCAGGGAGTGTTGCCTAACACGCTGGAGGTGACAGTTCTGCTGGGAAATCAAGAAAATCAACAGACAGATTTTATTGATGGATCATGTTATATGCTCCTGGGTCATAATCTTCTTCTGTTCCAAACCTTCTGTCCAGAATCCATGTTGACAATATGTAAGGAGTAAGTGTGCTCTCACCTGTTAGCGAGAGCATTTTTCAGGGATGCTTGGCACTCTGAGGAATAGGAAAATGAGTTGCTGCTGGTCTTATGGGAATGTACTGTTTGCTAATATGCTAGATACTGGTGCTCTTGATGTTGTAATTTCTCCCCCCATTCAGTGCTGTTCATAATTCAAAATAATAATTCCTGTCTCTCAGCAATCATGCTGGGAATCATTTTGTGATGTTCCTGTGTTGCCATCTGGGGAGAGCGTGTTCAGTGAGATCCGCCTGCTTTTGATTTGCTCTGACAAAAAAGGTTATTTGAAAAATAACCTTCACTTTCAACTGCAGATTACTTCAGCTGCACGTGTATGAGTGGCTGATGGGTTACTCATTTTAATGCAAAAACCAGGACTTTGGACTAGACGAACAGGCCAAAAGATAGCTGTTGAAGGCTCTTGGGATGCCACACTGCTGCCTGAATTAGTAATGATTTGCTTCCTCCGCACTCCAGAAGTCTCATTTTGGCTGTCACCTCTGTAGCCGTGATTGAACCATTTCCTCTGTCTCCAAAGAATTTCCCCCAGCAACCCAGGTCCCCTGACTCTCCCTTTGCACTCATGGTCTGATAGAAGTGCTTGCGGCTGGGCCCGGGGCAGCTTTCTGGCTCCAGGAAAGACACCCCTGTCTCAGGGTATTCTTCACTTTCTTTTTTATTAAACAAATCTGTTTGATTTCTATGTTCTCCTCAGAAAGCTGCTCCTTACTGCCCTGAGACAGTGGGGAGGGGGTGGCAGGTGTGCGTGGTTCTCTGTGCACAATCACCCCTTCCATTGCACAAACCTTTCTGTCTCCCATTGCTTCAGATAAAAGCCTGAAACCTTTGGGCCCAGCACAGACAGACTTGACAGGTAAAGGTAATAGCCTTTGAGAAGGAAAAACTGTAATTTGCAAAACAGAAGGCTGAGATTTATGCTAAACCTGCCAGAAATGGGAGAAAGTGTGTCAGGAAAATACAGCAATTGAAATACCTTTGGTGCAGGCATTTAAAGGCTTAGGTTTGAAGGAACAGCCTCTTGCATCTGCTAGAGTATGACTGTAAGCCATCAAAGTAATAAGGGAATTCCAGCTGGTCTATGGGAAAGCTCTGAGAAAAGGCATTGGCCTTCACAGGTCCAAGACAATGGTCCCGTGTCTAAATGCTGGAATGAAAAAAGAGGAAGGAGAAAAGTTCAGATATGCTTCATAAATATTTCTCCAAGTCATTCCTTGTTCCTAGTTTACTCCATGGTTCTTATCTGGGAGGATGTGTCTGCGCTGGGGTGGAGGACCGTGACTGTGCTTTCTTGATGCTGCTTCAAATGCAATTTCCACAAGGAACCATTTTACGTAGCAAAAGAGAGATCCACAACCCACCAGAGTGAAGGAGCTCTCAGTCCCTGTGCTGCTATTGCTCCTAAAGGCTGTTTCTCTCCCTAAAAGCTAACGAGCTGGGGGCTTCTCAGATCACGGTCTGCTGTAGTGGAGCTTTGTAGGTGTGAGAACGAGTCAGGGTTATTCCCAAACACCCTGTTTGCACACTAGTGCTACCGGGTATGCCTGCGTGCTCAGATTGCTTGGCTTTCCATCCCTGCAAAATACTGCCTAAAACTGGCTGTTGTCTCAATAGCCTGCAGCGTCGGTCACCTGTTTTGATCATCTTAACTGATTCATGGCTGTAGGCAATGTGTCACACCATGTCTGCACAGAGATAGGGGCTATTAGGATGTTTACGGGTAACAGATTAGGGGATGGACTAAAAACCTTAAGGTCCAGCTGCTTCACAGCAGAGCAGGTACCCAGGCTCTGGCAGTGTTACTGGCAGGCACGCCCTGCTAAAAACAAACCAGAATCTCTTTTTAAAGGAGGAAAAAAGTTTCTGGCTTAATCATCATAAGAACCAAAAGCTGAAAATGTAACACCTTGTCACAGTGCCATGCTGGCTCCTCCATAGTCTAACCTCAGCTCCAAAGTCCAGGTTGTTACCAGGGGCTGTGACCACCATGGACATGAAGTCCTGCAGGTGGACTATGCTTCAGGAGATGGAAAGAGATGATTCATTTGTTCGAGAAAAATGAGTCAAGATTAGGACTGTCTAGGCAAGAAACCCAAACCTCCAACAAACAAAATCAGTGTGGGGCTTTTGGTTTTGTTTTTCTTTTTTCCTAGACCTGCGGGCAAAACCTGGCTTTCTAATCTGACTCTAATCTTGCTCTGGTGTTTTGTTCTCTGATGCCCAGGGAAAGCAGCAGCTGAATTCCAGGTCAATGCAGTCTTTGATAGGTATCAGCAGTCAAACATGTACACTGATTTTAATCAGAGGGTTGCATGATTGTGCGTAAAGTATACATCAGATCTCAGCTGCCTGGTAACCATCATGAGACAGAGCCCATGGGGCTGTTTCGCTCTTCTCTTGGCATGTTTCTCCTTCAGTGCTCTGCTCACAAACTGTCCACTGTGATGCACAGTTATTGACTAACGGGAAGCCAGCTGTTACTCCAAGAACTCTTGAGATCCCCTTTTCATATGACTTTAATAAAGCTGTGTGTGGAAAAATGATATTGACATCGTGACCACAATGAAATTAAAGTGGTCTGCTCTTCTTCCAAATGGCTTGCAGCAGACGTGAGTCAAAACGTGCAGGATGCAAAGCATTACACGTGGCAGCGATCTCACGTGCCTCACATCAGTGATATTTACTTTTTTTCATGGATATGAACTAGCAGCTGTGTTACTGCAAGCGCCATTGCCATAGTTACTGTCGCACAACATCCTCTTCCTTCTGATACGCCAAAGCCAGTTTCAGGTCTGGTGTGACAGGTCAGTCCCTAATGATTTCACTCTAAAAGCAGAATGCTCTTGTTTAAGAGAGGGAAGGGAGAAAGCCAACACAGGTTAAACCCAAAGAAGCAAACAAGGTGGTGGAAAGCAAAGACTATTAGTGAGCACTTTTTCTGCCACACCAGAAAGTCCTACTTGCTCACTGCTTTCCCTCACTGTTTAAACACTGCAAATTGTGTGATACCACATTGCTTTTATTTTTGTACTTAAAATCAGATCCCTTATCTAAAAAGACTCTTAAAAAACAGATATACCTTTAACCTGCTCCTCTTTTAAGGCCTAAAACCATGTGGCCTGATCCATTAAGGTCTTCTCTCCTGCTTTTCTGTAGTCAAAATGTATGATCCCAGCTGTCCTGGCTTCCTAAGCGCTTGAGTACAAACGCAGAACTAGCATCTCTTCGGAGATCACAGACTCTGGGACTGAAACCTGAGCAGCAGGGACTTGTACTTTATTTTTCAGCAGACCGAATGTGTCTGGATATAGAGCTAGCCTTTTTAAAGTAAGAGCATAGAAAAGCTGTATTTAGAGAACCCATGAGGGATTTAGGATAATGGTTGGTTCTCATTGCTCCTGACAATATGAAAATTTCCACAATCGCTCATTAAGGCAGGAGCTGATACTTTAATAAAAAGCAGACTTCCTTTGTTTCATCCCCAGCAGAGACGTACGTATTAAACAAAAGCATGAAAAGAGGACACAAGAAGACACAAATACTCTTTAAATGGTGGCATAGTTTAAATGCAAGATGCTTGTTTCATCTTCTCTAGCTTTAAAAACAGTCACAGCTGGGTAATGGAAAACGGTTGGGTAATTGCCTGAAATCCAATGGAGGAGAAATCTTGGTTTTGTTTGCTGCACCAGGTGATGTCTGCAACTGCTCAAATTCCTGCTATATGAAACATGAAATACTTGCCAGGTTACAGACAGAGTGATGGGAAAACAAAATACTCCATCATGTGTGCATCAACAGAAAGTGTTTTTTAATCATTAACAGTTTTCAACCAGTCATTACTGTTTTGAAGTATACTGATACTGAGGTATAGATATAACATTATGAAATTACTTTATGAACTACTCTCACCAGTGGTTATTTCCTTAGGTGCTGATCCTCTGAGACTCTTACCTCTTCAGCAGCACCTCTGGAAATATCTTGTTTTGATGCCTCAAACATGTAGCGCAGTGCCTGATTTGGGGTATTCACCAGGAAAGTTTTCACGGGAGCACTTTGACTGAATTTGCCCCAGATTTGCACCAGCTGGTGCTTGTGAAAACCAAGGCTCTCTGTAAGCAAATAGTATTTCTCAAGATCCTGGCCTCCTCACTCTTGAGTGACTGAGAAATCAGCTTCAGGAGTAGCTTACACTACACTCCTCAAGCCTAAGTGATAAAAGGAGATGACAGAATAAGAAAAACATCTTGTCAAATACAAAACAAAAGAATGAATAAACATGAGTTGAGAAAACAGGGCAGTGGGAAGTGTGTGCACCCGCCATGTATCCTTTACGATAGGTATTTTGTGTATATACAACACATTCACTTTATTTTTTCCCAGACTAGATGTTGTGTGGGTAGAGAGGGATCACAGTAAAAATAGAAGACTCTTGCTTCCAGTAAACAGCACTGCCGTCTCTCTGTCTAGACTTACAACAACACTGTCTGAAGAAAAAGAATAACTGGGCTGTGGGTTTAGATTAATCTGATTTTCAAAGACTTTTCTTCACGCCATTGTAAATTGAAATTGTTAAGTAGTTCCAGAAGGTCACCGAACATTGGATGCTGAATTTTCCTCATCACTAATAAAAGGAACTGGCAGTTGGTTCAAGGAGTCCTGACACCGTTACAGCCTGTGCTGGAAAGTATTGGCTTGGCTTTAATTAGTCTTTAGAGGAGGCAGCAGTTTATTGATAGCACCTTTATGAATTGGCTCATAAAAACATTTTATTAATTCCAGCACAGGTCACAGTGACCAGATATTAACTGAACTGCCGTACCACAGAAAAGGGAAGGACAGCTGGTGATACCTGAAGATAAAATAGAAGCAGATTTCTTGACTTTTCTGAAGAGCAGCTTAGCTGTTGTTAAGGTAGGGCATTTTAAGCCTAACTAATAATGCTGTTGTGACTCTGACCTGTTATTGAATTTTGGACATGAGTAGTGGGCAGTGCCCTTCAGGTGAGAAAAAAATATCAGCAAAAGCAGAAGATATGCCAGTATCTTGAATATTCAAACTTGTATTTCCAGGATGTTGCTATTAGAAGGCAAATGAGCCAGGAAATAGCAGTGCTGAGGTTGACTTCGCAACATTTTTTTGCCCCCGTATGCCCCAGCAGGCTTTATAATGGGATCATGAAACCATGTTGTAGGGTCCACAGAGTGGGGGACCTACAACGATCATCTAGTCTAACTACAGTGAAACACTTAAGATAATTGGAGGCCTCCAAATTGTGGTTCTGCACTAGTTTAACTAGATTGGACTAAGCTAAATTCCAATTATATTGAGTGAAGGGGAAGCGATACCATTCCAGTGAAAGTTTAGGATGCAGTGAGTATTTCAACAGCTGTCTGCCAAACTTTCCTTGTGTCTGGTCTCTTAGCTTTGCTTCAAGCCTTCTAACCCGAATACTTCTCTAATTGATTAATTGTGGTTCCCTTATTTATTGGAAGCTACCGAATAGAAGAATTTGTTAGGTTTATGCACATATTTGAGTTTTAAAGGTCAATGGTCTGATCTAACCCAATCGTGAAAGTTCTTAGACATTCAACTGGTCACATCAGTCAACTTATGATATCCAAGTAATACACTCTCCATTATTAAATACACTCTTATGCTCATTTTTTTTACACTCACTTAATCTGATTGACTGTTGCTTCCACTAATCTGGTGCTGAAATGTACAGATTAACTGAACTAATTTAAGCAGGTGCTAATGCAAAAGCTATAGCAAGCCAAGTGTTCAAGCTCCCCTTCCGAAACCATGCTGACAATTTGTTTCTTTTTCCCCTCATCGTGATGTTGCCACTTATCCCACCTCTCTGGTGACTCAGCATAACTAACATTGTAGCTGAGTCAACCTGCATTTCCACGGCCCTGCAAGAGGACGTTACAAGATGACACTGGTGCTGAGGGAAGGCCGCGCCCTGGGCCGGGGTTCGGCCCTACCCCCTGGCAGGGGTCTGATTTTCCTCAAGGCACAGCGACACCCCTCACCCAGGAGGCCAGGACCTACCAGCCCCCCAAAATGGCGCCGCCCTGCCGGGA
>VZSZ01002466.1:171089-285942 GCA_013398815.1 Ibidorhyncha struthersii
TGGAAAGTTGCTTGATAAATAAGTGATTTATATTTATTAAAGAGGAAACTAGTAGTTTACACTAAAATGCTTGCAGTGTAATTTTTATAGATACTGTAAAGCCAAAAAGACATAACAAGGATTGAAGCTAATTTGAGAAATTATTACTGAGACTTTTTCCAGAGTTTCACTGACAAAGGCCTGGTTCAATGTATTGCTTCACTTGTGCCTCTGATTTTCAGCATACCTGGTGATACACTGCAGAGTTAGAGATTTCCAACTACAGTGTTTTTTTCTAGTTTTTGATATCAGGGTAAGTTTTGTATTAGTGTATAGAAGCTGAAGCATGCAATTTGATAGTATCTTGTTAAAAATTCAGTAGTGGAAGGAAAATATACATCACTTTCTCTGTTGAAAAACTGGCAGTATTAAGTGGCTTGTTTGACTTCTGATACTGGTCTGTGTTGACATACTGGCAAATGGGGTTTTTGTCAGTGTCAAGGTATTTATCTTGATGTCTAGCAGTATTAAAGATGTACATTAAAAAGGGACCTAGCCAGGAGGGATGCTTTTTGGACAAAACCAGAGAAAAGTAAGTATTGCTGTGGATGAGGACATTAATTTCAATTGAGGAAATAATGCTTTCGTTTTGTGTATTTAAAAGCAAACTCCAGTGGGAAGCATATGGCCTGACTCTGTGGCAAGGCTAGTAAACAAAGCACTTCTATATTCTGACTTGTGTTGAGGTGGGGGAAGGGGAGGGAGCAGAACAATGTGATTATAGTCTGTCCATTATTGAATATAACGTTCATATGGGGGGGTCTCATAAACCGTTCGCCTGTACGCATAGCAAAAGTGTGTGTTCCTGTTTCTGTCCTGAGAATTGTCATGGACAGGGAGAATTATTGTTTGTGAAATCACTTATAAATAGCTCTGGTTGCTTGTGTTAGGCTTAATATCCCCCTGTTTTGTAAAGTTCCTAATCTGTTTCTGAGACATAATCAGTTTGCATTCAACTCTTCCAAAGTCTGTGGTAGGTTTAAGTTTAACCCTTGCCTTTTAACTCTTTTTATGGTTTAAAATAACGTTTGAACTGTTCAAGCAAGTGCATACTGGGTCAATAGCAGGACTCTGCAAATGTACCTACCACTTGGGTGTGCTCCTGCACCAGATCAAATAACGTTTCAGAAACACCAGACTGGCTGGTTGGGAAGCTGGTCTGGGCCTGGGCTGACTGCACCCGTGGTGTTTTCCCTGCAGAAGCTCTGATGTGTGTCTGCACTTAACGCTTTTCAGACCTACCCAGAATGGCTTATCAGAGCGGGTGCAGGGCCTTGCAGTGCTCCTGGGTTTGCTACTTCTTGGCAATCAGTCCTCTTGATTGCAAGAGGAATTCAGATGGTCTGCAGTGTTTCTGCACCTCTGCTAAGCCAGCGCTGAGCAGGCATTGACGAGCAGTGGTTTTCCATGGAACTTTTGGAGTGCTTTTGCACAATATTTCCTGAGACAGTTGTTTGTCTCTGCATCTTAAGGAATGATAAGCTGCCTGGCTGTGAATTGAGACACAGGTACTGATTATCCACAAAACATTATGAAAAGCAGTCAAATTAAATGTGCTTTACTGTTCGGCTGTAGTTAGTAATTTTTTGAAAGAGGAGTTCAGAAAGATTGTGAGACTAATTTCATTCTTTAGTGAGGCTTTTAGAGTTCTTGGAAGTTCAGTGCATTGGTGTTCTAATTGTTGCTTCTATGTTGTTCTTATTTACAAATCTGTTAAACCATGCCAATAAGTTGGCAGACTCTACAAGGAGCATTCTCTTATGGAGAATGTTCTTGCTTTATGTAGAAAATACATAAGGTAATCAGAATCTTAATGGAGCTTGAATGACGTGGTCAAAATATTTGTTTTCTAAGCAGCAAAATACAAAAATTATTTCAATGTCAAGACTGTCACTACCAGAGAGTCACAGAATTTGGCAAACTCACAAACGCTGTAGCTTTGGGCCATTAAATGTGCTAGTTAATCACCAGTGTTAATATGGCACAGTTAATAGTAACATGTTTATGTACTTGGTGTTACTTTAGAAGTTTAGATTATTGATGCAGGTCTTTACTTGCTTTTTTATTTTTATAGAATTGTTTCCTTCTTAGTTTCAGTGGTTCGTTGCAGAGTTGATTAGAAACCTTAGTTTTGGGGAACTTGCCTCTCTTCGCAAAGCTGTCATGTGGATTAGTTAGTATAGCCTTCCCATGTGTTTGCACACCTTCAACGAAAGACCATGCTGTTCTGTACTCATGGGTGTGAGCACCTTCATTTTTATGTTTTCACAAGAAAACCTGCTCATTCTTGTGCCAAGACAAAGGGAAATGCAGAAGCGTGAATACGTTACAGGAAGTTTTTCACACTTCAAAGGAGCTATGGTGATCAGTAAACTCTCTACTGAACCTTGCAGGAGGCAGAAGTGAGGCCCCAGCTCAGCAGAGCTGCTGCAGCCCAGCCATAGCTGGGTTTGAACGTGCTCTGTCCTGGTTTCTTTCTTTTCCCTGCCTGCCCTTTTCTCAGAATTGAAGCAAAGGGTGGACAGGATTCATTAAGCTGAACAGCACACAAGCACAGGAAGGAAAGCAGTCAACACCTTAAAACAGGAGTCATGTCCTAAACTCTACCCTCTAGTGAAGATTGATAGTGCCTCCCACTTGAAAGGGTGGTGAGTTTAAAGGGAAAGGGGTGGGGGAACACTCTTGCGTGGGTTTGTATAGCTGCAGCCTTCAGCAGTTGGTTACGTCTTGTCTTTTTTTTTTTCTTTTTCTTTTTTAACCAGAAAGGTAAAGTAAAAATAAAGTCCTTGATTATAGCTGAAATTACAGTTTTTGTATATTGTAAAGACAGTACCCATGAAAACTTTTTGCAAAAGTATGCCTCCAGTGTAGTCTGTCTTTCAGTCCACAACTTTAGTTGGATCAGCTGTGGCTGCTCAGATGCTGTGGAGGGTGGGATTTTAAAGAGTGCAGTTGTGAACTTTTTAGGTAATTGTGAAACACAGTGTTTCTGTTTTGGTGGTATTTTCTCTCTTGGTATGGTAGGCTGCAGGTGCAGGGATACAAGGGCCGTGCCAAGCAAGTGAGAGGTGGGAGTCAAATAAGGATCATGCTTGCTGTGAAGACCAGCCAGTTTTATCACCAGCCAATGCAAGTTGCTGTGCCAGGTGCTTGCAGAGAAGGTTTGTCTATTTCTGTTCTTTTGGTGCTCTTAATGCTGGTTTCTGCAGGCAGGACCACATCTAGTATAACAGTACCCTTGAATTAAGGTTTCAGTAGCTGTTTTCAAGTGTGTAGCACATAAGCTTGGAGGCTTCCCTACAAAAGCAGTGCGTAACCTGAGGCAGTCTGTAGCTGATGGTGGAAGAGCAGTAGCAGTTAGATGCTGGAGAGTGGTGATGCTTACTGTGAATCTCCTGTGCTTGTTTTAATTGTTGCACTGGCACCTATCAAGGTTTTTCTGCTCGTGTTTTGCAGGCTGTGAAGTTCTGGCCTTCTGTATTTTTGTGCCTTACATGGACAAGTTTGGAGGTTTGGATAATGCCATCTTTTGAAATGCCAGTGCTCTGTGTATTAGAAGTCCTGGTGCTTCAGTCTTGGCAGAGCTGAACCTCCTAATCACAGTAGGATATGTTTGCATTGTCTGCAGGGCAGATGAGCTTTTTTAGTAATGAATTGCGTGGCTTAAAGAGAAATTTCAATGTAAACCTCCGGTGCATCTTAATTATATTTTTAAGTGAAATTTGATTTACAGAGTGGTTTAAATTAGATCTGCCAATTTGGACTTCAAGAATGGCTTTATGCTTGCATAAATAACTTTATTTTTTTTTCTTTCAACAGAGGTTGCAGAACTTGAAGCTAATTTACCTTGTAAGTATGGCATTTGATGACATGCATTTTAAGGGGAAAAGGATCATTGAATGGAATGTTTTGGCTGAAGTATGAATGCTAATGATTTTTGTTAACTCTAGGGAAAACTATGCAAAACTCTGCCACCCAGGCTTGAACAGGTTTTTCTTGTTACTCAGTCTTAAAGGATTGTGAAGAGGTGGATATATAGTCAAAAAACAAGTGTATGTTTTCTGCTCTTTAGGTTTGGAAGGCCTAGTTTTGTGATGGACAGCAAAACACAAAGCCCTTTTATAACGGGGAGTAAAGTTCCTACTGCTCAGGATTTCTTGCTCAGGGTGGGTGTTCACACTGAAGCTGAGTTGTTGCTGAGCTCCCTTTCCCTTCAAGCATTGACCAGAACAGCATCATTCTGCCATGAGTTCTTGGAATACAAGCAAGCACAAGAAGTTATTGCCTAGTAAGCTCAGAGGTACATTCAGAGCCCATTGCTCACTCTCCATAACTTCCTGCGTTGCACGTTCCTGTGTCAGAGTAATTCAAGATGTTTTCCCTGCAGGGAAAGAGGCATGAGCTGCTTGCAGCAGACTACAAGTGTACATGCAGTTATTACCATGCTGCGAATTCACACTGTTTTGCCCATATGCTTATCTTACGAAGAAAAGCAGTGAATAGTCTCTCTGATTATGCTGGCAGGTAGCTCGTGATGTTTATAGTCTTTACCCATCTAAGGGAAGCTTTGACCATGCTTTTTTCTCTTCAGGTTAAACTTCTGAGTGCTGCTTCTGATGAGCAATCATCTATTTGCTAATGATTCTAAATCTGGATCAATGCTCAGATCTCAAAAATCAGGCTTTTCAGTGTACAGACTGCCTGATGGGAGGAATTACAAGGGGGAAAAATACAAAACAGAAGCAGCAAAAAGGGAGGGCAGGAAGAGGCATTATTTAACTCTTCCTTTCTGTGTGCTCTTCTTTCTTAAAGGCAATTATAGAGACTTTACAGAGAGTAATTTCAACTTTTGTTAAACTTTTTTGTGCAGACTCTTCTATAGGGTAATGAATGCCTGAGAAATGTGTATCGGGGTTTGTAATTACTACAGTGTGAATATGTTACTAGGGTTCGTGTACAGTTCTAGTTATTTTTCCAGACAAATAGGGTTTATATCTCTGATACTATTTAGCTTCTTGACTACAGAAAAAGAACAGCTTCTTAATGGATTAAGAAGCTAAAGTCTGCATAGTATGGATAATAATGTATCCATGGATATATGCATCTTCTAGTGCCAGCTTGACAGCTTGTCTCTGCCATAGTCAAGAAAGGCCATTTTTGTGCATGGGAAGGCAACTTAGTTTGTGTCATCAAATATGAACAAGGGGCTGTTGTGCTGTGAACTTGCATCTGTTGAACTGAAACTACTGACTAGTTTAATCAGATTGATGTTTTATCTTTTTGTTCCACACTTGTTCTTCATTCTCACTATTCTCCTTAAATTCATCTGGTCTGAGAATAAAAACAAAGTGTTTGGTTTGCAATGATGCTCCATAACCTTTGCTGTTAATATGGGTAGTTGGTTATGCAGAAGAAACTTGTTCAGTAGGACAGCTGAACAGAGACTTCACTGGCTTTTGGATGAGGCTTTCAGTAAAGCTTGTATCTCATTATACCTTACAGGTATAAGTAATCCTTTGGTAGCATAGGACTGTGGTGGCATGACTTCTTGCAGACCGCAGTGTATGATCAAGTATTAAGATACACATGTTACCATTAAAGAACTTGTAAGGAAGAGGTGCTCGTTACATATGCTGTCATCTAACATGTAGCTAGTATATATACAGAAGACCAAATCCATTGACGTTTTAAGGTCTTTGAGACAGCATGGTTTACAGAAAGGAAATAAGCTTCCTCAAAGCTCAAAGAAGTGAAATTCCATTACTGAAGGTGACCTGTGACTGTATGGGGAAGAGGTGCTCAGAGACAAAGTATAGGAAGAAAACACTTGACTGGAAGGATTAATCAGGGAGTGAATTTGGAGAATATGACTGGAATATTTCCCTCTGACTGGAAAAGGGGAAACATAATCTCTGTTTTTGAAAAGCAGGGTAAAAAGGAAGACTTGGGGAACTGCAGGCCAGTCAGTCTCGCCTCTGTGCCCAGCAAGATCATGGAGCAGATCCTCCTGGAAACTGTGCTAAGGCACATGGAAAATAAGGGGGTGATTGGTGACAGCCAGCATGGCTTCCCTGAGGGCAAATCGTGCCTGACAAATTTGGTGGCTTTCTACGACAGTGTTACAGTATTGGTGGATAAAGGAAAAGCAACTGACATAATCCACCTGGACTTGTGCAAAGCATTTGACAGTCTCACATGACACCCTTGTCTCTAAATTGGAGACATGGATTTGATGGACTTGATCCACTTGGTGGATAAGGCGCTGGCTGGCTGGCCGCACTCAAAGAGTTGTGGTCAATGGCTTGATGTCCAAGTGGTTATCAGTGATGAGTGGCACTCCTCAGGGGTGGGTACTGGGACCAGGGCTGTTTAAGTTGGTGACATGGACAGTGGGATTGAGTGCACCCTCAGCAAGTTTGCTGATGACACCAAGCTGTGTGGTGTGGTCAACACACTGGAGGGGAGGAATGCCATCCAGAGGAACCTGGGCAGGCTGGAGAGGTGGGCCTGTGCAAACCTCATGAAGTTCAACAAGGACAAGTGCAAGGTGCTGCACATGGGTCACGGCAATCCCATGCACAAATACAGGCTGGGGAGAGAATGGATTGAGAACAGCCCTGAGGAGAAGGACTTGGGGGTGCTGGTTGTGAGAAGCTCAACATGAGCTGGCAATGTGTGCTTACAGCCCAGAAAGCGAAGTGCATCCTGGGCTGCATCAGAAGAAGCATGGCCAGCACATTGAGGGAGGTGATTCTGCCCTTCTACTCTGCCCTGGTGAGATCCCCCTTGGAGTATTCCATCCTGCTCTGGAGCTCCCAGCATAAGAAGGACATGGGACTGTTGGACCAAATCCAGAGGAGGGCCACGAAGATGACCAGAGGGCTGGAGCACCTCTCCTCTGAAGACAGGCTGAGAGAGTTGGGGTTGTTCAGCCTGGAGGAGAAAAGGCTCAGGAGAGACCTTATAGCGGCCTTCCTGTACCTAAAGGGGGCCTCCAGGAACAATGGGGAGGGACTCTTTATCAGAGAGTGAGGCAATAGGACGAGGGGTAACAGTTTTAAACTGAAAGAGGGTAGGTTTAGATTAAATATTAGGAAGAAATTCTTACTGTGAGGGTGGTGATTTACTGGAACAGGTTGCTCAGAGAAGTTGTGGATGCCCCATCCCTGGAAGTGTTCAAGGCCAGGCTGGATGGGTCTTTGAGCAATCTAGTCTAGTGGGAGGTATTCCTGCCCGTGGCAGCAGCGTTGGAACTAGATGATCTTTAAGATTTCTTCGAGCCATTCTATGATGAAAGATGATACGCTTGTTTTCATAAGAGTGGAAAAACAATTGTCTGATATAAATTATTTTTTTGCTTCACAGGTACATGTAAAGTGAATTTTCCTGACCCAAACAAGCTTCATTACTTTCAGCTAACTGTAATTCCAGGTAATTTTTTTTTTTAAATGCATGTTGTTTCTGTGTGTGTTGTTGTTTAAGAAATGTAATTCCAAGTTTACTCAAGAATCCCATAAGCTTTCTAGTGAAAGAAAGACTGGCTGCGATACAGTGATTATTTTATAGAGGCAATGGAGAAACGGGGCTGGATTTTGAGAACTAAGTTCCAACAAAAAGCCATCAAAATTGAGCAGATTTAGGAAGTATTCAGGTCCTGTTTTGTCCCTTTGATTGAAAGCATTTTTTTTTTCCTTTCTGCCAATTTCAAACAACCTTCTTTTATTTGCTGAGCGAAGTCTTGGACTACGTCTTGAGAAATTAGCCTGTTACAGCTCTGTTGCATATTTATTCTTTTCTACTGATTGCTTGAGTCTGCAGAGCTGAAAAGATAGATTACTGATGTTAACACTATGGAAAACTTCAAGTCTATGCATATCTGAAGATGAGACTCTGTGCAACTATTTAAATGAGAACGTTGATGTGTTCAGTACATTGAATTATTTGAGTTAGGTGTGCTGAGATTAGGATCTCCTGGCCAGCCGATTCTCGTAGATCTACATTTTTTGTAGATGCTTATTGACAGCAGAATTCGGATGTAGTATGGCAGTCATCCTGATGTCTTTCCTACACAAATAAAGGTTTACACTTAACAAGGTGATAGGAATTTTTCTGATAATCCAGTATCTTGAAGTCAAACGGGCACTAGATGTCACTGTTGCTGCTTATTAGCCAAAATCAACCAGCGCTTCCTCAGCAGTAGAAATCTTGGGTGGTCTTTGTTAACATGTCCATTCATGTGACTCCTTTTTGTGATGGAAAAATGAGTAAGACTTGCCCTAGTCAGTGTAATCAAAAATAAATGCAAGTGCTATTATAGAACTTTTAACCTTTCATTCTGTGTAGGAGATGTATTCATGTTTACTTGGTGAGTGTTTACCTGCTTGCACCAAATGTCCTTCAGTTTATATGGTGCTGCTTTATTATACTTTGGAAAAGAGTTGGCTTCACAAGATCATCACCATGTGAGTTAGGGATGTCTTGAATATGAAGCAATGATAGCTGCTTCATACTAATTTGAAGGTGTCTAAATACACAGTCATTTTTTTTTGTCTGTTAACTGCTGTGCAGCAAGATGTTGCAGTCAGAAGACAGTCCTGGGGTGCAGAGCATGGTTTTTATGCTAGCTTCATTGCTGAAATGATCTGGGGAATGAGATGATCTTAATTAACATTTTGTTACTCTAAATATAGCTGCACAGCTGAAGTCTCTGCAGTTGCAGTCTGACCGAAGTAAACATCTATTTTCAGCTGTGCATAATTCAGGTACAGAATCTTGTGATCAGTTGCAGCTTAGCAGCACAGCTCTCTAATGGCAGAACATAACACATATCAAGGAAAATCTTTGTAGCTTTCTGATTTCCTTTATTATTGCGGTTTTTCTTTAGAGTATACTAAATCTTAGTTTTCTCTGGGGTAGCAAAGAATCAGTTAAGTGGTTGTCACAGAATTTTTCTGGCTCAGATGGGCCAAAATCTTTGCTTGAGGCAACTATTTCTGCAGTGTCTAAACAATATTGCATGAATCTTGACAGTCAGGGGGAAGAGCCAGTTTTCTTCCTCCTGCCTGGAACTGTCTCTTGCATTGAGGAGCTGAGTTACTTCTAGAAATCCTGCTTGTACATCTGGCTCTTAAGGGAGCACTTTGCAAGTATCTCTGCAGCTTTCCAATTGTGGAACAAGAGCCTGGCTCAGCGCAGCTGCGGATGCCAGGGAATATCTAATGCTGCCTTGCAGTTCTCACTGTGTAGTAAGTGCGCGTAAACCAGGGTTGGTGGCCTGCGCAGCAAGGAGGTTCTTGCTGGCTCACTTCTTAGGGTTCTCAGTTTGCTTTTCTGCAGTTACAGAAATGTCATGCTTCTATGACAGATCTGTTAAAGGGGTGCTAGTTATTTTATATTCATATTTTATGTTTAAGTTCTCTTACATTCTGCTTAACATTAGAGCTTGAATTCTGTAACTATATTTTACAAGGACTCTTACACCAAGACAGTTTCTGAAAGTAGCCGGTGGTCAGGGTACCACAAAGGTACTAACTGAACATGGTTTTTAACACAGAAATGTCTTTTGTGGTCAGCATTCTAGCCTTACGTGATTGACAAAGCCTGTTGTCAGATGCCTTGTTTTATGCAGTTATTTCGAATGTGGCTGTTCTTGAAAGGGCAGTGAAAGAAGCTTCTTTAGGTTCTCACAAAAAGGTTAATTTGAATAAGAAAATAAACTTTACCACCAAGCAGAAATACTTTGAGCTCCTTTGCACTTCTCAAATAACCTTTCTTAGTAAGTATATAATGTCACAAAACTACTTTGGTGACTGAGTTTTAAGTGAAAATGGGTTTGTAGAAAATCTTGATGAGATTACTTATTTCACATAAAAAGTTACTTGTGCTCAAGAAATTCAGATTCCTTTATGCCATAGCTTTCTGCAGTGCACCATGAGTGGATAGTAGCACAAGCCAGAAAATTGGTAAGATTTAGATTTTACTGCCACAATGGACAAACGGTGTGTTCCTGAGACAAATACTGCTGGCTTCCTCTGCTGTCTGAAGCTTCTTTTTCCTTTTGTCATCTGAAACAATTGTTCTGTTGTTGAAAAATGCCCTTACGCCACCACTTGCCTTTGTTCTTATTTTTGTACTAGTACCATATAGGATCGAAAGCTAGCAAAAATAAGGAGATATAAGTTTATAATGCGGGCAGAGTCCTGCCTGCTGCACTGATATTTGGAGCACAAAATTGGAAGCTGAAATTAAAACATAGTAATGACCTGGAAAAAAAAAGAAAGATGAGTTTAGGTAGCTTGCACATGAAGAAAACTGGGGAAATATGTAGGTTTAGTGCAATTTTTCTGCAGTTCCCAGTCAGCTGGGGTAGTTTGAGGTTAGTGTGGTTATTTTAGAGACCGATTATTCATGGAATTAATAAAGAGCCTGTTTTCTGTTTTCATGCCATAAAATGACAAATGTCAGTGAGTGTGGTTGAGCATTGCAACAGTGCTGATTCAAGAAGGTACTATCAAAAGCACATCCTTTGTGGCCTGTCCTAATTATCTTGCATTTTATTTTAAAGCAATAAAATAATTTAGTATTTTCACAGCACTTTTTAGCCATCGGAACACCTCACAAATGCAAACTAAGATTAGGGTCAGGTTGTTGATAATTAAGCTCAAGACTGAAGTGGGAGGGATGCTTGCTCTCTTAATACAGCTTGAAGACATAAATTTAAGCAGTAGGAGGAAAGCTGGAACTTAGACATATTCCCTTTTTGCAGAAGTCTCATCAGTGGGCAACTTCCTAAGTTATGTGCTAAAGCTATTTTATTTGACTGTTTTATTTATAGCACTTCCCTTGTTATTGACTTTGCCAGAACTTCAGTTTTTCCCACCACTGTTACATGCCTAAAAAATTGAGGGTCTTTATCCCAGTCTGCACAGGTGTTGTGGGGTACAAGGAAGGAAACAGTCATGTGGGAGAACCTGTTTACTTGCTTGAGATGCCCTAAGGTGACTTCATCGTGAAGGCTTATCTTGTTAATGCATTGCAAGATTTGTGGCTGGGTACTGAGGCACTCCAGAGATAAGAATTTTTTAATATACATTTGAGTGGTTGGTAATGAGTAGTATGCTTTATTGTTGCTTTAGTGAAGAGATTTACAAACATACAGGGAGAATCATAAAAAAGGATGGAGGAGAGATGCTTTACTCTTCTAAATTGGTAAATATGTCCTTGCATATTTTATAACAGAACCAATAATGTACGCAGTACATTTTTTGGTTAGTGCTAGCATGGATTGATGCCAAGGTAAACCTGAAACAAAATGAGTTGTAATGCAAGGCAGTGGTGAGTTTTGAATGGTGTTTGAGGGAGGCTTGATCATGCAAATATGTGGAAATGACCTGCAGCATGAGGCACAGTGCAATGCATAATGTTCTCTAAGTCTTCCAGAGGTTTCTCGGCCTTATGTAGAACATAGAAAAACAAATAAGAGAAAACTGAATTAATACATGAGGAATCTCTTAGAGCCTGTGGAGGTGTTAATATGCAGTTAGAAAGTGCTTGAGCTAATCTAAAACATGTTTTTGCTAAGGAAAAGGGGTGTTCTTTCACCATCTGGTCCTGCCCCTGCTCTTCTGCTGACACTGGTGATAATTTAACCCCTCTGTGTGCCAGTTTGTCTCGGTAATCCTGCAGGAAACTTTGAATTCTTCTTGCAGTGATGGTTTTATACAGTGAGAGAGGCTCAGCTGTGCTTGTCCCCTCCAGCTGAACTCACCTTGTCTGATTTCAGCCTGCATGTGGTCACTGGGAGTTTCTTCCATAACTGAGTGGAAGTGGAGCTATCCTGAGCTAGGTCTGCATAGTAAGGAAGAGCAGAGAAAATGAAGAACAACTGTTTAGTCTTTTTTTCCCTGCCCTCTTGAGCAATGTCAGAGTGATCTTGCTGTCTGTGCTTGGAGTCAAGGACCTACCTTAATGTTCCTGCACACTGCAGAGGTTGTGGGCCTGGAGTTTTCAGTATGCAGAGAGACGTGGAGTGTGGCTTTTCTCTTGCTGCTTGACTGGCAGGAATCTGACAGTCTTTTGGCAAGCTCTCCTCCCTTGGAGCCATTCTTGAATGTTTCTTTTGGACAATTGTATTACAGTGAGGATTCATTAAATCTGGGGATTTTCTTTGACATAAGGCACATGTACATACATCCATCAACAGGCATCTATTTCACATTAGCAGGGGTGGAATGCGAAGAGCTGCTGTGCACTTCATTCCAAGTCCACAAAATCAAGGAACTACTGAAATTAAGCCAAGGAAAATAAGTTTCTGCTGCTGGAATTCCCAAGCAACCTTAACAGTGATGGTGTTTCTCCTTACCTTGCTGTACTGGCAGTAGGCTTTTCTCTGCACAAACACATGTGGGTGTTTCATGTGATTGCTTATATTGGGAAGTGGTAGCTTGTGAGCCAAAGGGCAGTGGGGAGGCCTGTGGAAGGCTTTGAGGTACACGGCTTGCACTATAACAAATACTGAATTCCTCTGTGGTGTCGCTTATTTGGTTTAGTATGATCACTAAAAGACCTGACATTTTTGACTGTGGTTTTTACAAAGAACGGCATCATACTTGGAAATAGTGAGAACTCCTGACATTTGGTTAAAAAGCTATTATAATGTGCTAGATGGTGGATAAAGTGCAGTTAGCCGTGTCCCGTAGGGTAACTCGGTGGTGTTTGAGCTGTTTTAACTCCCAGGGGGATATGGGACCATTTCCTAATCATTGCTTCCTGAAACAGTCAGTGTCTTGCCTTGAGTGTTTTGCACATTTGGCAGGGAGCAGTTTCGTTAAAAGGGTATTGGTATAACTCGCCTTCTGTATCTCATTCTTTAGAAATGGATTGCTTTACTGATTCTTAACTCAGTATATTTGAATACAAAAGATAAATGCTTTTATCATGCTTTTTTTTCCTCCATAAAAATCAGTGCATGTGCATTTACTTTCTGGTAAAGCATAACGTGCCTGAAAAGACTGCTTAATAAATCAAACATGCTTCAAATTGAATTGGAGTGGAAATGGAGAATGTATTTGAAAAGTGTATGTTCTGGACAGGTTATTAAAGTGAGATTTGCAATGGCTAAGGCTTGCAGCTTTGCACTGCACAGTTCAGTGTGGAGGCAGCTGTAAACATTGCTATGTGGGGTGGGGAAGACCAGCCGTGTTCTGTTCTCATACTCTGTGCCTATGCTGTTGTTGCAGTCCAAAATTTCTGACGCTGTTTATGTGCGGAACCTGTCAATGGCTTATGCAGGCTCCCGGGAGAACCCAGTCCATGATGTACTTCCCAGCAGCTCCTGCTGTTCTGCAGGCACAGGTCTTTTGGAGTGGCACACTGGGCATAGTGTGCAGTTGAGTCTCATCTTTCGCAGCATCAGCTTTTACCGGGACACTTCCCTCTACAACTGAGGGAGGGTTTGTGCCGTTTAACAGAGTGATGCCCTCTCCTTTTCAGTAAGTCAGCTGATGAGAGATTGCAAAGAGGAGGAGGGTGGGAGCTGATTGCTGCCTTGTGATCGTGGCAGTTACAGTATGGAAGCTACAGGTTTGTGCTGATAGTGGTGAGACTAGCATGGAGTGAAACCTGAGCAAGTGGATGTGGTGTATTGGTTGGTGGGAGAAAATAAGAGGTCATGCCAGATCTGTGTGGGAACTGGAAAGGCAGCAGGTCCAGAAGACACCATCTTGAAAGAGAATTTTGACATATGGTAGAGAAGCTAGAACTTTTTGTGTTTTGGAACAAGCTAGGTAATAAGAAAACTGTTTCAGATCTTTCTGTAAACTATGGATTGCTTCCCAGGACTTTCCTTTGCAACGCTGATTTTAAAAATAATACCAAAAAATACTGTCATGCAATGATAACCAGCCTTCCTGACTCTCAAGCCTTTACCATGGCTGTGCTGTGTGATAGAGACCTGGACTACTCAAGGTAGTTTGAACCTGAGCATTCTTCAGGAGTCCCAAATCCCCAGTGTGGGCTGGGTATCTGTCTGTTTCCCTTTCTTAATGAAAAAAATCAATAATGGCAATACCAGACACACATTTCAGGTCACTTCCAAGCATCTCAGTTGCCAAGCATAGCTATCTCAAGAGTTGTGGGCTGATTATTGTCCTATTATATTATCTCTGGTTAAATACAACTAGATATTTTCAGAGTTCATATTTTAAGATTTAGCCATTTTAATAATTCAGTACTGAATCTGATGTTGACAGAGGCAGGCAGATTTTGCTGACTGATATATCATCCTAAGATAATTACAAGAAGAGAGCTACCTTGCTCTTTTATTGTAGTACACTGTGAAGCATGCTCTTGCACACCATTACTCATATTACTCGTGATATGTGATTGCTAGCACAAGTCTAGGAAGATGTGCTCAATCCTAGAGCAGGATTTTGCATGCATTAGCAAGTGAAGTATGTATCCAGCTCATTTCAAGGGTTGGAGTTGTGGTACCACATGCCATATGGCAGCTGTGTGGCAGAATTTTGTTTATATAGACATAAGTTCAATCAAAAGTTCTTCTAGTTTGGAATTGCCTGGTACTCTGACCAGGAAGGCAGTTTTTCCGAAGTCACTCTGGGACTGTTGACTCTTCTGACTTAAATCAGCTTCTGCTGTTAAGTTTTTGGGAGTGAAGATACTCTCTTTGGACTTTGGACTAGGATGTAGCCAGTGTTCTGGTGTAACAAGGTTAAGTATTTGATGATAACCATGTGCCATTATTTTAATCTTTGTAATGACAGATATTTTGTATTATATAGCATCTGTTATTTTATCTTATTTAACTTTTTTTTTTTTGCTAGATGAGGGCTATTACCAAGGTGGAAAGTTTCAGTTTGAAATTGAAGTTCCTGATGCCTACAATATGGTGGTGAGTATTTGTCATTAATCTAATAGTTGTAACTTTAGATTTCCTTTCCAGGTAATAGGACTGCAGAGGAAACTTGGTATTGAGGCTAAGAAAAGATCTTCTTTCTGTTACTAAAATATCATGGGTTTGTAGAAAAATCTTGGTTGCCTAGAGTTTTTGGAGGTCATCTGAACTCCTGCTTAAAGTTGGAGTAGTATTAAAAGTTAGATTTGCTGCTCAAGGCCTGGGACAGGTAATATTTCAAAATTGCGATGGAGAATATGCAGCCTCTCTGGGCCTCTGGTCCAATGTTTAATCACCTTTGTGAATTTTTTTCCTATATCGAGTCAGAATTTCCCTTTTTGCAGCTTGTCTTTTGCCTCTTGTTTTATCACTGTGCACTCCTAAGAAGAGCCTGACTCCATCTCCTCTATACCCTCCCATTAGGTAGTTATAGACAGCAATAGGGTCCCCACCTTCAGCCTTCTCTTCTCCAGGCTGAACAAATCCAGGTCGCTCAACTCTCCTTGTACTGCATGTGCTCTGGTCTCATCACCACCTCGGTGGCTCTGGGCTCTCTCCAGTTTGTCAATGTATCTGATATTGCGAAGTTCAAAATGGGACATAGTAGTTCCGGATGCAGTGTCATGAGTCCCAGGGCGTGGGAATAATCATTTCTCTGGCTGTTCTTTTGAAGTCCAGTGTTTGTAACCAAACAGCCTTGAGGCTTTTATTGCCTCAATGATATTATTTCTTAAGGAAAAAGTAAGTATCCACAACTGTCTGGCCGAGGCCACTCAGAAGCACAGATGAGTCAGGCCTGAGAGTCTTCCCTGCAGCTGAGGTTCTGTGCTCCTCTGTTCTGTTAGTTATTCTTGAGACCTGCTCTTAATGATTATTCTCACCAAAAAACGGTATAAGAGAAAGAGTAAAATAGGTAAACAGAAAGGAAAAGGTTTTTTTTCTTTTTGTTTCTCTGGGGTGTTCAAACTGGTGCTTATAGTTCTGATATTGGACATAGGTTCTTAATCCCTTTTGAGTGCATTCAGTGGAGGGACATGGAAAGCACAGATACGGCAACAAGTGGCCTCCTTTAGTGCACTCCAATAGTTCTACTGGTTGTCTCCCAGGCTGTTTAGTTAAGTGTCTTTTAAAAATAACAGTTTCAATGGTTATTAAGCAAACGGCTTTCCAGAGGACGTACCAATGATTGCAATACCTTATTGTAGAGAAATGGAAAGCTCCAGACAACTTGGCCTTTTCAAGCATGAAAAACATTGATATTTCATTATTGTACTTTACTAAAATTGTAGAACCTTGCAAGGGAGGAGAGGTGCAATTACAGTAAAAATAACTTCAGACATTGTTTTCAGAGTTTAGCTGTCAAAAGAACAAGATTGACTCCAAAAAGGGAAAACAATTGGGGTACATGTCTGGTTCTCAGGAGTTACACCTGCCATTCTGTGTCCCAATAGTTTGATATGTAAGGAAACTAGACTCTTTTGAGCAATTGAGGTGCGATATTTCCATTTGGATATATGAATTGCAGGAAGAAGGAAGCCTCATTTTCTTTTAGTTTTAATAGTTTTGATAATTTTACTAGCTTTTGTAACTCCTTTTCCCACCATTCTGCTTTCTGTTTTCTTACTTTTGGTGTTGCTAGTTCAGATCTCTCCTCTTAGAGAGGCTGAAGAATGTATAGGGGAGGATACTGGGTAAATGTTTCTGGGAAGACCTTTGGCTCATGAGTTCAGATGCACCAAGTCTAAGTTCAGCATTATATATATATATGTGTGTGTGTGTGTTGTAGTTGCAGTCACAGCATTGTTTATATACAAATATGAAGGAGGTGCAGTGGTCTGGAATGTAATAGCTTTAATTCCCAGACTGAACTGGGAGAACAGTGCATTAACACTGCTAGCAGAGTAGAAAGGTTATGTTTCTGAGATTGGAGGAGTTGGGTCTGGATTCTAGAAGATGTCTTCACAAGTTTCCTAGTACTGCTTTATTTATAGTCTAGTGGTACATGCACTCTGTCTTATAAAAAGTTCATGCTTGTGGAGGACTATAGTGTTTCTGAAACAGCTTTGAATTTTCCCCCTCCTTTTTTTGATAGTCTTGCTCTCCTTTCATAGTAATGCTGTTCAACTATTATTTGCTTAAGCTGGTTTTATTAGGATTTATGATCCTGGCTGTCTTTATTGATATACTTCTCATAGTAGGTGTCAGTTTTATAGATAGTGTTTGTAGTTGGATGGTTTTGGTTGTGGGTTTTTTTTCAAGTTTCCTTAATGTCACCAAATAATTTCATATTGTAGTATAGGCCACCCTTACTAGCTTGTGTGTGGTTACATATACACTGTAAATACAAAGATGGTCATTTAAGATTGACTACACCAGTATAAAGGGGGAAACCCTGTTGCGTTCTATGCTGTCTGATATATTTTTTTTTCAGTCATCTTCAGTAATAGCAATTTAACCACTGTGGCAATCCTGGGCACAGGGGAACATAGACAATATATATACTCATTCTAATTTCTTAAATTTTTTTGTTTAAGTTCATTTAAACAACACTGCTGCAGGGAAGTATTTGCTATGTGTTAACAGGAGAGCTAGATGTTAATTTTGGTCAGCATTTTTTTGATTCTCAATTGCTATAATTAAAAAAACCTTCTGTTTTCTTATGGTTCCCTGCTCAGCACTGGCAGAAAATCCAAAGCAAATGTTAGAGATTTTTAAATTCTGAGCACCTCTCATTCAATAGAAAAGTAAAAAGTTTGCCTTTGTGCAATTTAGAAAAAAATGCAGTAAGTTAAATGTTGGATTATGGTCAGGTTATTAACGAAAATGTTTATTTTCACAAATACTGAGATAATTATGCTGAGGCCGTGGTTTGTTTTCTGCCAGGCAGAGTAGGACTGACAAGTCATGGCAGTATTTTTAATAGAGCTCTTCAGACCTGCCAGTGCTTTTTCAGCCCATAGGCAGGGTTGGGATATTGCACATCTGCATCAAGCTCCTTGCAGTAGTGCTGAACATGTTTGTGTTGGGAGTAAAAATACTGGACAAGGCTGGCAAGTCAATATAGCTCTGCTTCAGAGCCTGCGTCCATTTTCTAGCTAATCCTTTTAGCTTGCAGAAAAAAAGAACATCTGTTTTTAGAGCTACAAAATACATAATTTATAGTATAGTTCCTCTAACGGCATCCCTTAATTTCTGTAGCATGCTGTTACCAAAATCTTGTGTGTTTTCTGCTCCTCCGGAAATTCTTTTTTTTGCCATTCATTCCTCATAAGCAAGCATTCAGCTTCTGCTCTGGGAAAAGAAGTGATGTGTAGAATGGTGGTGTAGTGGAAATGTGTAAGAATATATAATTGAAGAGGAAAAACTTGGAAGATTTTGTGTTGTGGACTGCACCCATGACATACTACTCTGCCCAGGGAGTAAAGCATTGGAGGCTGATTTGGGAAGTAGTGGGTCTGTGAATACAGAGAAGTAATGTATTCTCATGCTTCAGGTGTGACTGACTAGAATGTACACCGTCTTTTGGTACCTGGGCTATAAACTTCCTTAGTGCCAGAGATTCAAGAGCCTAAAATGTGGGACGGATGCTTTGCAGCATGGATGCTTTGGAGCAAGTGCTACTGAAGTGCTGCCTCCTGCTTGTGAACCGGCACACAGCTGGTTAGGGTTTAATAAGACTTCTGTACCATTGAGCTGATGTAGTGAGTATTGAAAATGTTTATTATGCTTATCTGTAAGGCAGTAAAATATTATAAGGGTTCTTCCACTATATCCATAATTAACTGAACCTATTTAAACTGCTGGAGATGTGGATAATTCTAGAAGCATCCAAGCTTGAGACCTGAAAGGTTTCCTAATTTTAGTCAGTTATTGGAGGCATGAGGATGATTCAGATAGATTTGCGCTACAGTGCTAGTAGTAATTTGCACCACCCTACTCCTGCAGGCTCTGTGTCACTCTGTGCTTTACAGAAAGGCTGAAGAGAGGTAAGAGAGCTCACCATGGGCTTTTCCTAAAGTAGCGTGTAAGCACCTGATTCAAGCTGGCTGCTTTTTGGAGCCTTGGGAGAACCTGGCATTGTGTCTGCAGAGTCCTCTGCTCAGATCCAACCAAACTCTTTCACAGCCAAGATTTTCTTGATGATTTTTTTTTTTATAGCACTGTTTTAGGGGCATACCATAGATGGAACCAGTAGCCTTGAGCTTTTGATGTTTTCTGGACTGAATGTAGTTCTTCCCTTAAGTACTGTCCATGTCCTGAGTATAAAAAGAAAAAAAGTAGTTAATCCTGAGAGTCCTATTTCCCTCTAAAGTTGGAGCTAACCTGTGCAGAAAGATACTATGGTGAGAAAAGCAAGGGGATTGATATTTAAATTTTTTTAGGGGGCATTAAAAGTCTTTGGAAGGTCAACATTTAATTTTTTCTGTTCTGAATTGTTTTTAAAAGTTTCAAATTTTTTTTCTCAATTACTGTGTAAAGACAACTGCTGAAGTACTAAAAGACATGTCAGTCTCTGCTAGTATATGAGGGCTCCCTCCTGTCCCAGGCAGGCTCCGCAGTTCAAAACATTTCATATTACATGATATTTGGGAAGAAAAATGGCTGATCCCTGCTTGCATATCCATACGTGCATGAAACTGCTCTTAATATGTTGCATATTTTCCAAGTGTGCTATTCTTTATATGGTTAGCAAGTGTACAGAGCGAAGGAAAGACTTTCTTAACAATGTAACATATTATTTACCATACAGCCTGTGGACTGCTTTCTTTGATGGTGATGGGATAGTGTGTCAGAACAGAAAGCAATTGGTAGTGATACAGATGTTGCAGAGGGATCATGAGAAGAAAACTGGAGCAGGGTTAGTAAATTTTGTAGTGTCTCCTCAAACTGCAGTGCCATTAGAAATATTGAAATCTGTTGGTAAACCTGTCGCTTGGCTTTTTAAAGTATTATTCTTGTTAGGAAACAGGCTGTGTTCATGAGCAAACAGAAGTTTGCTAGTGTTTGTGCTTACAAAACTTGGTGGGAATTTTGCTGTCCATACAGACATCAGAGGAGGCTGAGAAAGGACAAGCAAAACATTTAATGGTGTACACAGCAAATGCCTTTAGTGCCAAGTGCTGCTGCCTGACCTCTGTCTCTGCAACATCTTTTTCCCCAACCACTGTGGTTTTTTTTTTGGTTGACCAGCTGCCCAGAAGTAGAGGTTAGTTAGAGATGGGAGCAAATATTATAAATAATAATAATAGTAATAAAAAAATATCCAATGGTGGGGGGAATTGATTTAAATATACAAACCAACTAGCTCCTTTTCTGCCTTGTGGTGCAGTTGATGTAATAATGGGTGCTACAAGATTGGGGACCTGGTGCTTTAAGGAATTGAACTTGATTAATGGTACAGATCTGGCCAATATATTGTGGAAACAGCAAGCAATTGAAAGGGATTTTGGTTCCTGAAGGATCGGATGTCACAATTAAGGGGCTTCCATCTACCTTTTTGGTGACCCTACCTTATACAGGTCTTGAATTGGAACCAATGAAATGGGAATTGGGCTTGTGCTCCCTCATGCCTCCATATGGAAATTGTGAGGTGGTGCAAGGAAGCTCAGGGACCTGAAGTGCTCACCTTGGGCAATTCCTTGTCTCAAGGCCCACTCTTACTGTAAGGCAGCTCCTCTTGCACTTATTGAGCTGGGTAATCCATTCCATCGAAAGCACAGAGCAGTGTGGCTTTGTTTTCTATGACTCATTTCTCTGTACTACGTGCTTAGCTGTGTTTGTTCACTTTTCGCTGATCCCCAGAAGTTCTTTAGGAACTGGCAGTGGAGAGTGGCAAGAAATACCTTAGGGCTAGCTTGTAGCTTGGTCTCTGGAATCTGTATTCCTGTTAATGCCTCTTTTGGGGAATTATGTTTTGTAGAAACCATAAAGAAAAATATGGTGTCATAGTTGCAGGGCAGTTTACAAGAATGCCTTGGGGCTATAGGGTCTAGAGAAAAATTCTCTAGGGAAAGGGTTGTGAAGCAAAAAACTGCAGTTACAGGATGGATAAACCATATCTATATTAATACACTTGTCACGTTAGAATGGCAAATTGATCAAGATCTGAAATTGTTAGTTGAGTTCATTTATTGATTAGCACTTTATATATTTATATAGAACAAGAGGAAATGGCTTCAAGTTGCGCGAAGGAAAGTTTAGATTGGATATTAGGAAGAATTTCTTTACTGAAAGGGTCATCAGGCATTGGAACGCGTTACCCAGGGCAGTGGTGGAGTCCCCATCCCTGGAGGTATTTAAGGGTCGTGTAGATACCGTTCTTAGGGACATGGTTTAGTGGTGGACTTGTCAGTGTTAGGTTAATGATTGGACTGGATGATCTTACAGGTCTTTTCCAATCTAGGAGATTCTGTGATTCAATCTCTCGTTTGCTGAGAATAATGGAGGGGAGAGATTTCTTTAAAAATGCAGCTAATAATGAGACAAACTTTAACTGAAACTCGTTGTGCAAAACTTCTACCAAAGTTGAGGTTGGTATAGGTGTAGTTCTCAAATGCTTGCAACACTTTGTTGTACCATCTGTGTGTATTCACCGATGTGTTGAAGTGGACTGAGAATGGACATGAAAGCCGGACAGTTTCCATTAGCAAAACTAATGAGAGATCCTAAAAGATAAGTGGCTGCTTAGAAATGGAGAAGAAAATCAATTTGTTCAGTGTTGTGACTCCCAACTGAGGTTGGATCTACGTCTGTAGCTTTCAGTATCAGAGGCAAAGGATGATTTTGAGCAATGAAATAAATGCATTTTGTAAGCTTTGTTGTGCAAAGTGTCATGTGTACCACCTGGAGATGGTTGGAGGTATTCAAGTGAAGCATCACCTCGAGGAAATCTTGTGTGGATTTATTGGTCTAAGGAAGACTCAAAAGATGACTTGGAACAAGTTTGAAGGATTAGTTTTGTCTGAAGATATTTTATGATAAATAAATTTAAGAATTTTATGATAGTGCTGCACAGAACATAAATTTTATGATAAAGCTGCAGTTGTCCTGTCTATAACAGAGGAAGAAGACAGAAAGAGAAAACCTGTCAGGAGAGGGTTTTTCTAATTTTTAGTGATGAAAAACACTGATGAAAGGATAAAGGAATTCTTTTGTTTTCAGGATACAAAAAAGGAGACATCCGTTAATTCACTCTGACTGTGAGGATTTGGGGATTGCTTTTTGTTTTAGAAACATTTAGTTTGTGTAAAACTTAGTTTTTTCTACTCTTCAATACAAGCCATGTTTGAAAGTGCATATGGTAGAAATTTACTCTTTTATCTTGATTTATCAACATGGAATAAATACTGCTGCTTTCCCTTTCTTAATAACTAGACATAATATTTCAAAATAACATGAAGGTGTAGCTAATGAAAAGCTGTGCTGTTAGAAAACTTCTGAGAAGAACATTTGTTTTGAAAGTAAAAAGTTTGAGACTGTTTTCTGCGTGCCACTTAATTTTCAGTAATGCTGTGATCCAGCACTGGGTCAGTCAGTATCCCTTGAGTTATTGGACAAACATGAAATAAGAATGGAGAAAAGTCAACATCTACATTATAAGTGGCAGATGTGTTGTGGTGATAGATGTTTCTTCTTTTAGTGCTGGATGGGTATATTATAGGTACCATGCATATTTTCTTTTCTCCAAGGAATCTTAGTTAAAAAAAAAAAATTACTAAAAAGATAATTGGGAAGTTGAGAACAAAGTGATGAGACAAGACACATCATGCTGCTATGCAAATACAGCTGTTCAAGCTATTTTGTCTCTTGACTGAAGACTTCATGGGAAGCAGTGGAGGAAAATAGCTTCACATCTATAGTATGTGATTTAATTGAAGTTATGAAAGGTACTGGTCTGTGCTGATGTATTCCAGTACACTTACTATAAGAAATAATCTGCTTGATTGAAAGCTGCAAATTGTAATTTGGAGAGCATGGATGGAACGACGTGCTGTTGCTAAGCTACGGGAATTTGCATGACCTGCTCTTTATTTACTTCACAAAACTAGAGCTAATGAGACTGTATTTTAAGACTGTATTTCAAAACCCACTATGGAATTCAGAAATCTGGTGATCTTGCCTGAAAATAAGTTTGGTGGCTTTTTATGTTAATGTCTTAAGTTCAGGTATGACGTGCCCTCTTGATGCTTCTTGTGATACTTCCTATTCAATTGTGAACAGGAAGGTCTGCATTTAAAAGAAGCTGTTCTTTTGATGTAGCTATTATCACTGCATCCTCTGCTGGTTTTTAACAAACCCTGGACTTGGATAAGCCTTGGGGGAAAACGCATAGTAGTTTTCTGTTTTAAATTGTTGTCTTACTGGTTAGGTATTAAGAAACTGAATGACATAGAATGTTTTCTTTCCTGTGCAGTAAACAGGGTAGGAAAGTAAATTTTTTTGGCTTTCTTTAAAGTTATGTTTTTCTAAGAAAAAGCCTAATACCAGCCCAGCTTTTGTAAAAAGTTGAGAGAGGCTAAAAGGGCAGAGAAAGCTGGTGTAACTCCTGTAGGTTATATTATTGGTGTCTTTAACATACAAATGTATGCTGTGAAAAACAAATATGTTTGCCTTTTTGAGTTTTGTGACTTGTAACAGTGATACATTTTTATTTTAAAGGACAACGTCATAATTTGTTTTCTCTCCTGGCAGCCTCCAAAGGTAAAATGCTTGACAAGAATCTGGCATCCGAACATTACAGAGACGGGAGAAATCTGCCTAAGGTAGCAACACCATTCTGTTTTTTTTAACCTTAGAGGTTTTTCTGCATGATAAAACATTGTATATAATTTTCATGCCAGTATCTCTTTCAACAGATTCTGCAAATCAGTGGCACGTGACCCTTAGGCACTTAGAACTACAGGAAGTATTGTGCTTGCTGTGTGTTAGAGACCATATAGAGCTCTCTCTAAGAGTCTTAACTATTCAGGTTAAGATTTAATGTTTTGTTCTACTTAGAGCAAAAATGTAAACTCCAACCTAAACAAAACTTAGGGTCTTTTTTTTTCCTCCCTTCATAGATGAATAGTCCTCAGGCCCTGAGAGCCTGAGGGTTTAAGGGTTTACTTGTTTTAATGCCTGAACATGTTAAGTGCTTGAAAACCATTTATATTTCAAAAAGGAAGGAAAAAGTGTTCCTTAAACTTTGACAGTAACTATTGTATATTTGCTGTTTGTTTATTTTAACATTTAATACCCACTATAAGACATACGTGTCAGTTATAACAAAACGGAATTGCAGGGGTCTAAGTCAAAATATGAAGCCCAAAAGCTTTACCAAAGTGAGAGGCTTATGTTGCTGGGTGGTTTTGCTTGATAGTAAATATTTCCTCTTCAAAATCAGTTTCTGAAACTTTGCAATTTCAGTGTTTCATCATGAGTACCTGATGGTGAAATTAGCCGGAAACCAAACATAAACTGAAGTGAGAAGCATTACTATTGTTTTTCAAGTTGACAGGTCTTAAAAGGAAAAGCTAGATGAAGCAGAAGAAATGAAAATAAGTGAGATTGAAAGCTGTTCTGAAAATCCAGAACAGTTGCCACCATGTGTAGCAATTTAGTGCTTAGGAAAAAAACAACTAAATTTTTCTTCTGGATTTAAAAATCATTTTAATGTTGTGTTCAAGGTCTTGGTGAAAATGAAGTTTTCACAGGGTAACCTGTTACTTCAGAGGCAGGTCAGGTTCATCAGCAAATAACAGCTAAACAGCTGAAGAGCTGATATCAGTGCTTTTAGCCACAGTTGTCTGCTTCAGGCTTCTGAGAAGCTCATATCATCAAAGGGTGACAGAAACCAGCCTGGGGAGGCTGTAGTATGTTCCTTGTGCTCGTTAGTTTGAGACTACTGCAGCAGGAGCACAGGCGGCAATGGCTAGCATTCATAGACTTTACCTCACTTCAGGACTGGAGGATTTAAAAGCGGTGGAAAGTCTATTAAATCTTCTCAGATTATCTAAAAATCTGGTTGTCCGCAGTTATTTGGAACTGTATGCTGGCAATACAGGAAGGCTGTTTTGGGAAATACATATTGCTACTTTTACCAAATTTGTTAGCCCTGTGGTATTTTCAGTGCGTCCTAGGACTGTTGAATTTTACACAACTGAACTTGTCAATTGACAGTAGGGAGACTGATTTAAGGATCATGTTTTAACAGTTTAAATTCCACCAGAGTCCTTGCAGCTTAGTCAGTGGAGAAAGCTTAGACGCTTTGAGTCAAATAGTGTAAGTAAAGGAATGAGTAAGTGAGCTGTCTGGAACCAGGGAACAAGAAATACTAGACACCAAACAGTAGCTAAAAGTTTAAGCTCTGACTACAGTGCTATGTATTCTGAGGTTAAATAAAGCCTCTTCCCATTCTTGAGGATATTTCACTGTTTCTTGTCTTTAAATGTTTTTAATTATGAAAGATGAACACAGTGTTGGAACATCATAATTCTACTTAATGAAGTCATTTTTTCAGCATCTGCACTGAAACGTCAGCTTTATTTGATTGTCAGATACTTTAACATATCTAACCTTTGAAATGTCTTACCGTTTAGATGGGAAAACTAAAATGACTTAGATTGCTTTATGCCTGTTATAATGGAGAATGCACTCTATATATAGTACCTGCAATCAACTTATACAAGAGTCTTTTAAAATAGCTTCAGTTATTTTTAAAAGCAGAAAAAAATTCCTAATCAGTATTTTTTCCACCTGTCTTCTACTAAACATACTTCACACTATGGTATGCGTTGGTTTGATAATCATCCTTGAATTAAAACATACCAAATTATTAAACTTTTTGTCAAGTATATTAGTTTTGGGGAGGAAAAGTGTTGTTTCTCTGTGCTTTATGGATTGCAGTTACACTGGACAATGTTAATAATGGACCATATTAAGTAGCTCTGGACCGTACTTGTGGCTATTGCCTCCACTGCACATTTGGATAGAAAACATCAAGATATCTAGAGTGGATATGCTTACTTACTACATACACCACTCGACTACTTTCTTGACGATGTGTAATGCATGCCACTGACTACTTCCCCCCCCTCCCCCCGCCATTGGTGTGATCTCTATCAGAGGTGATTTTTTTTCCTCCTTGATCGCATAACCTTTTAGAGTAGTTTAATCACTCAGAAATTTAACTGCTTTTCTGCTATGTGGTGAGGTGGTCAGTGTTGTTGGATGTGTCTTTCATCAGTAGGTGTTGATAGTTAAGATTTGGTCACTTCATGATGCAATATTAAAAGCTAAGTGTTTGAAGACTGATTAATTGTATCACCTAGTGTAGCTCAGTGTTACAATTTCTCCAGTTATAAAAGCTGATTTATGCTGATTCCTTGTTTCTGTTTCCCAGTGCCGTTCCCAGTCTCCTCAGCTGTGGCAATGCAGAAACAAAAAGCTCTTTAGAAAGACTGTCTACACCTATTGCTCTGCTCATCCAGTCTATAGTATGGCCTCCAGAATGGTTGTGCTGGTGGAGCTGGGTTGAGCAGGGAGGTGAGCAAGAGAGTAACCCCTGTGATGTGTCCCTGCCAGTGGAGGATTTCTGAGGTAGATTTTTCAATTAGAACTTACCTTGAGTGGTACTTTCTGCTGGTAAAAGGAAGGCAAAAGCTTTCTTGGAACTGGCATTTTATGTTGATAAATGTGTTCGTCTGAGATTTTTACATAAAGCAGACTTTTCTCCTGGACTGATCTCCGCATTACAGTAATTCGTAGTCATTAAAGCTGTAAATCACGTCAGCTGGACTTCCAGAAAGTTTTAAGCTTGCTAGAGCCATGCAATTCCCAGTTCAGTAGATGTTTTTGCAAGGTCTCTTTAGGATGCTGTGCATTTAAAAAGAAAAAAATCCTCAAAGCTTTTCTCCATGTAGAAACTACTCACAGAATGAGAAATTTGTGGAAGTGAAAGCTGAGCAGCTGGCTGATCACATCAGTGGCTGTTTTCATTACTATAGCTTCAAAAATAGTGTTTTTGCAGCCTTCCCATAGGAACTTGGATCTAAGGATTTGAAATCATGTTCTGGGAGGTCTCCCTTGATACAAACACCAGATGTTAAGGCGGGGTTATCAGTTCCAGTCCCCCCATGACTGAGGAACTGCTTGGCTTTTCTCATATCCTACTACAGCTGAAGATAAAGCATATGGAAATAATGCTTTACTGTCCTTCCCCATTCCTGGTGAAGTTCCTCACCTGACAAACTCCTGCTAGTGCCACGGCACTTCCCCTCCGGTCAGCTCTGCCACCTCTTCCCCAAGGTATGCACTCACTCACCAACTTTAGTAATCTGAAATGCTGCAGAAATTGTACACTTGGTTGACCCCTCTCTTTACTTTTTCAAATTCATTCTCAGGCATGGCAAAGGGAAGCTTCTGAATGTTTATTCAATTTAAATAGTACTAGATGAGCTTTCTGGCACTCCTGGCAATTTTAGAATAGTCACTTCAAATAAACAGGTTTTCCTGCCCATCGGGTGTCCTGAAACCCTGGTAGAACAGGCGGCTTTTGTGGTGTGTCTGGCAGCTCGTCAAAGGCAGCCTCTTGAAGTATTGAGTAGGTGAGAAAAATTCTGCTGGTTGTGCCATTTGAGAACTTCCTAGTAGCCCAGCTCCTCTATGGCAGCAGGACCTGTGGATGGCATGTCTTTGGACAGAAGCTACATGTGGAAGCTTGTTCATCTGCTAAACTAGTTCATGATGGGTTTTGTGTATTTCTGCTCATTTAGGTGTTCATTCTGCTGTTTGTGTATGATGCTCTGAGAGCATACCACTCATACCTCCAAAATGCCTGGCAGTTATATCTAGGTCATCCCTGTGGAGAGCACAAGATGCTATTTCTCTAGACACACTGTGCTGGGAAAAAGGTTTTGATTAGGAGCCTAATGATCATTCCAAATCTGTAGCAAGAAAGAGGGGTGCTGCTCTAAAAATGAATTATATCAGCAAATGAGAAGTACTAGGCAAAGGTACACTTACCTATCTTCATTGCTCTTCCGCCAGAGCTCTGTAAGAGTTATGAGTATCTCCTCTCAAGTCTTGGCTGCTGTTGTCCTCAGCTGGAGATGTGCTGAGAGAGCTCTGAGGCTTTGGGAAGCTGGAAAGGTGTTAATGAGGCTTAGATGATATTGTTAGGCACTTTGACCTCTATCAGTGGGTATTTTTATGCTTTTTTTGCGTGTGTTAACTTATTCCTGGCCCTAAAGTTTACAGTGAGGTATATGAAGAGGCAAGAGTACTGTAGCACAATTTTATGAGGAATAGACAGAAAGCAAGATAAAAAGTCCCTTATTTGCTCAAAACCTGAAAATCCTGGCTCTTGCCTGTTAAGCAGCATTTTTGCTTTTACTTTTGTAATATGAACAAAAATCGCAGCCACAAGATGCTATTTTTAATGTTCTTGAAATTAGTTTTAAGCTGCAGTAGTGGTAATGGCATATTTTATCTTTTTAAAGGCACAGAAATGAGATTAGCAACACAGTTAAGATGGAATAGTCTGGTCCAGTATCATCATCCTGTTCCTAGCCTCTCCACATTGAACAAGGAGTAAGGCTAGTTGTAGTATATTTCCTTAGACTAAAAACTTGGTGCATTTAATAAATAATTCTATGGATAGCCTATATCGTCCAGTCATCTATTGTAATTCAAAAATGATTTAATAGATGTCATCCTGAAAGTTGGTAAAACCTAATAGTTTAAGACTATTTCCCTTTGACCCTATCCTGCTTTAACCCAGCATCAGAAGCTGCTGGCAGTGATGAATTTTTGTGCTTTGCAACTTTGGTGTATGAGTTTTCAGTTTTAGATTGCTTCTTAACAGAGGAAGACACAACTGTGAAATGATGCTTTAAGGAGTTTTCCAGACTCTTTCTTTCTCATTCAGATTATTACTTTTGCTTTCACAAATGTGAGCAAGACTTCAGCTCATCTCTCAATTATTCTCTGGTCTCATGTTTTTACTTCTCATAACTGCTGATGCTTTGACCTGAAAGGTCCAGGAATGCCTAACCAACTCAATACACCTTAATATTTTCAACTTAAGTCCAGTAAAACTGTTGACCTATTAATATGTAGTGTAATATGCAGGTCACATAGAATTCCTATACAGTATGTGTGTATATAGGAAAGTCTGTATCTTAGTTATTAATATTCATATATGTTTATATTAAAATTCAGGAGCTTGTATTATAGTCTATAAGGAACTCTTTCGTCCTCTAAGCAATCTCTCTTGCTCAGGGTAGTCTTCATAGTGATTTCAAGTTGGGTTTGTATGGTGTTGAATTTGTTTGTAAAGCCTTAAAATACTCTGGAATATAGCTCACCTACTGTAAGGCTCTGTGACTAGACTTTCCTACGCTGTGTCACTGGAGGCTTGCGATGCATCTGCTCATGTCACAGTTGTTGTAGAACCTTCCTGCGCAGGCAAACCCAAACTATTTCACTTCCCTATCCCTGCCTCTAAGAAGCCTAAGTCCTTTAACATAAGACAAGATGATAATTCTCGTTCTTGCTAATTAGATATCACACTAAAAATACCCTTTTTGGATTGAATTCTGCCAGATTTGGTGAGAGATGGGTCATTCTGCAAGCCTGTCTCTTCACCAAAGATGAACATATTCTAAAGTGGAACCCATGTGTCTGTTTGCTCAGGGGAAAATAGAGGTTCAATGTTGAGCCTGTCTCACATGGATTTCTGTCACACTTATTTTGCTTGATGAAAATAATTCAGATTTTTTGACAAATATTGAGCTCAGATCAGGAGATCTCTAATGACACTATGTAGAATGTGATTCTAGGAGGGCATACCAATTTTTGTGCTTTAAAATCCCAGTACCTAGATATAGTGCAAGAGGTAATTCTTGTGTTGCAATTACTTGCTAAGTTCTTAATGTTTTCTGACAAAGGTTGTTTAATTAGAAGTTGCACTGTATAATGTGTGTGTCTCTTTTACAGTTTATTGAGAGAACATTCAATTGATGGCACTGGCTGGGCTCCAACCAGAACATTAAAGGTACTGTTTCATTTTAGATGCATACATTGAACTAGATACATCTTTTAAAATACTTTTATGGACTTGGAAAGAGACAGATAATGTGGTTTGCTCTAGAAACAACTGAGTTTTTTTGTCTTTCAACAAGTGTTGGTGGCAATATTGAAACACGTACAGTACTAACAATTCTAGAAATGTTTGCTAGTTTTAACATAGCTGCACAAATACTGGTTTGACTGATAAAAGATTTTGTAGAATGGTATGACTACAGGTGACCCTGAAAAAACATGCTTGGTAAGATTGATCTGCTTTTGTTTACCCGGACAACAAATACAAGAGCATGACACGAGCAGGACTAACAGTAATCCACAACGCTTGTAACTTCCATTGTATTGACATTCCAGATAAAACAATAGTCAGTCCCCATCCCCATCCCCCCATGTCTCCTTTCCCCGAGCAGAACTTGGAAAAGTGAAAGGCAAGATGCACTTGGGAGAAACACTATATGGAACAGAATCAGGGTGTAGTTACTGCACTGTCTTGAATTCTGTTTCATCCTGAGTGTTGAAAGGGGGATCAACGCATCTGCACTTAAGTATTGCATAAAGCAAGGCACTCTTGACTATTTTAGTCACTCCAGTAGGGAACTAACTGCCTATTCCCTTTAACCTTGCCTCAGATGTCATTTTACTTGAGTCACTAAAATGTAAGTGAAATCTGGCCCCTTTAAAATTGCTGGTAGTTGTAAAACTCTGATTGCAGAATGACTTCAGAGGCTGGTTCCACCACAGCTTGGCAGTGTTAACAAATTCAGAGTCATGGTGCCTATATGAAATACTCTTAGGGAGATTGTCATGAAGGATGTGCGTTTCAGCGCAGTGACTGCTCTTGTCTTGCTATGGAAAGTGGTTGGTTGTCCATTTACTGTTATGTGATCTTGCTGCCAGAAGAGTCTTGCAGAGCACTGAGCAATAATCTCCCTTTTGCTTTTACCAGGAACCCTGCCAGAAATGTTTCTTAAAGAATGTTAGCTACATTAGTTAGTTAAAGGGTACACATGTCAGATGTTTGTTTCTTTTCAAAAGGCAAATTGAAAATGAGTTTTATCTAGTATTTGATTTCCTTTTGGCACTATGAATGAAATCTGTGACTTTCTTCATCTGTAAAATCTCTTCATGAGCATCTGACTTTTTGGAAAGTGAAGTATATCAGTGTGTGTGTTGTTTTGTGTTTTTTTTTTTTTTTTAATGCCCTGTCCCTATTATTTTTCTTCATCGGCTAGTATGATTTTGGCTTGACCTTGTGTTTCTGTTTTTCATATTAGGTTAAATCAAGATACTGACTGTGTAGTTAAGTTACACGATCAGGAACAGAACCAGTTATTTCATTCCCAGATAAAGTTTTTTGAACTACAGGTTTTAGGCTTTAGCCATTAGAAAATTAGTACATCAACACTGCAACTAGACAAGAACATACATATTTTTATCTGCTCTCTTAGCTTTGCTCATGGTATCTTATAGAGATTAAAATAGGGCTACTTGTTAAGACCGTCCTGGGAATAACTGTTGACATTATGTGTGCTTAACTTCCTATCCTCAGCAATGATGGAAGATGTGTATTAATCTTCTTCATTTTATTCTTGCATCAGTTTGCTAATAGCACGTTAATAATTTCATAGACGAAACATCCTGGAATCTCAACTACCAGGAGACTCAAGTTACTGAATATTATGAAGGGAGGTGATTCTTCTCTTCTATCCTACTCTGGTGAGACCCCACCTGGAGTACTGCATCCAGCTCTGGAGCCCCCAACATAGGAAAGACATGGACCTGTTGAACTGGGTCCAGAGGAGAGCCACGAAGATGATCAGAGGCTGGAGCACCTCTCCTCTGAAGACAGGTTGAGAGAGTTGGGGTTGTTCAGCCTGGAGAAGAGCAAGCTCTGGGGAGAGCAGCCTTCCAGTACCTAAAGAGGACCTCCAGGAGAGCTGGGGAGGGACTTTTTGCAAGGGCATGTAGTGATAGGACCAGGGAGAATGGCTTTAAACTGGAAGAGGGTATATTTAGATTAGATATTAGAAAGAAATTTTTCACTTTGAGGGTGGTGAGGCACTGGAACAGGTTGTGCAGGGAGTTGTGGAAGCTCCATCCCTGGAGGTGTTTAAGGCCAGGCTGGATGGGGCTTTGAGCAACCTGGTCTAGTGGGAGGTGTCTCTGCCTATGGCAGGGGGTTTGGAACTCAATGATCTTCAAGGTCCCTTCCAACCTAAACCGTTCTATGATTCTATGATTTTAGGGTGTTTTTACCTTCAATAAGTTGGGGGAGGACGGACTCCACAACCCCAAACAAAAAAAACACAGGAACTTTGTCTATGGATGTTGAAACAAAAGACTGAGCAAGGGAAAAGGACATAGCTTAACTTCAAAAATAAATAAATCCAGGATTCCGCTTGGATTTTGGTTTTTTTTTGCCATGGGCACTGAAGCACCACAATTGCAAGCTCCCATTTTATAGCTTTAAAAAAACCCCACCCCAAATTGGAAAGTTTTCATTCCTTACTTTTTGTCTTCAGAGTCTCCATTTTAAATAAATGTGCAGTTTCAGTAAGTGTTCTCTCACTTCTCGTTGTTGTCACTTCATGTGATTTGAAGTGTCATCACAAAAAATAAGTACCACATGTTGGTCCGAACTTCCAAGTTGTACCTCTGTAGAAACAACATTGTTACCGTGTGCCTCTAGTACAAAATGAACTTATAAAAAAAAAAAGGCAAGCAGAAATAGCCATTGGGGATGTTGGTAAGCTGCAAGCACTATTGCCCAAACGGTGTTTTTGCTTGGGATACAGATTGTACTTAGATGTTAACTAGCATCTGGAGTGAGTCTGTTCTTTGTTGAAGATATTCTTCATCCATTCCAAGCGTGCTCTTTGAAAGGACTAATAAACATGGGAAAGGAGGGTCTTGGTCAGAGCCAGGGTTCCTGACGGTTGCTCTGTCAGGTGTTCTTTCAGATCTTTGGCTGACTTTCACCTGTGAACCTTCATGCATGCCTTCGTATGCGTTTTGAAGCTTAATTAGTGTCACAAGTCCTTAGATTCCAGGCTACACATGCTTTTGAGATGGAAAATATGGAATTATGCTGGTTTATCAACAGCATAGCCACACAGTCGAGTTACTCGTCAGTGTGCATTAATAGTTGTAGTAGGTACATGTTAGCCATAAACCACAGAATTCTGTGAAACAGTGAGTGACCAGTAGCAAATAAGAGCCATGAGATGTGACCCAGTTTACTTTTATCTCTTAACATGCCACCTGCACCCACTAATCCTTTGTTTCCAGTATGCCACGGTGTGGGTAACCTGCTCGTCTCCACAAGCAGAACATTGTCTGAATTTGCACAATAGTGCTATGGATAGCATCTGGTCTTGGGCAGTGATAGACTTGAAAGTCAGTATTTCATATTCCATTCATCAATAATATGAAGGCAGCCTGTTTTTCTGGAGGAACAGTACCCACATTTGTCCAATAAAGCACTCTTAAGACACTGCTAAAATATTTAATTTGAGAATGGGGATGTACCATATGTCAGTGACAAAAATTGTAGGTATTACTGATGCAGCCATTCTGAGTGCATTATAAAAACCATTCAAATAGGTAACACACAACCTCAAAAACCATATGCGCAAGCCAGTTCTGCTGTATGCTACTGCATGCATTCATGTCATGTGCTTAACATTTTCAAAGGCTTAAGTTTTAGAAATTTTAGATTGTCTCATCTTCTGTATCCTTGTGGTGGCAGCAGAGCTCTTACATGAAAAATCCTTCAAAACAAACTGCTGTGACCTTTTTAACACTTTCTTTAGTATCAAATGGGTAGAAATTTGAAGAGGCATTTAAATTATGCCTTTTAACTTTCTCAAATAAAAAATAAAATCTCCTAAATACTCTTTAAAAGTTAGCTGTTAAAATGTGTTTTAACAGTGTAGAGAATTCTTAAGGGGATAAAAAAAGCTAACTCAATTTTATATTCTAGCATTTTGTTGCACTCAGTGTCATCTCATCCCTAATTGAATCCTCTTTAAGTTACTAAGTATCGAGCATTATCTTTTCTCCACTTCACTTGTACCTGCTACATTTCATGTACCACTGTGAACAGCAGTCTGTGTCCTAGTGAAGGCACTAAAGAATGTGCTACTTCCAAATTCCTGTATTAGATGCTTTTAAAATCAGGTTGTGAAGAAAGTTGGCTTTTAACCCTGAAACAGATCATTGGCAGGTTAATGTTTTAAAACAACCTCTATATACTTTTTTACTCACTGTTCAGGCAGTTGTAAACATTTTCTTTATCCATAGAAACACCCCTGAACCCTAAATTCTTAGATAACTTCTGGTAGCAGTTGGATTGTGTAAAAACTGATGCAATGCTTTCTAACTGATCTTTGTGTAAACGTTCACTTCTTTATAGCTAGCTATGAGTTAGCAACAGGAGCTTATTTACCCTTCTGTCTCCATTCTGTTCTGTTCTCCATCATTTTACTGCATACTTCTTTCCTCTCTAAAACAGAGTATTCATAAAGTGAAGAACTGCTGAAGTTAGTCTGAGCAGAGGTCCAAAATATCTGAGCTTGCTTTTCTCCTGCTTTTAGGCCTGATGATCAAAACTGAAGTTTTGCAGGTGGGAAGCAAATAGGTGGTTTTAATTCCATTCTGTTCTCAGATTTTTGTCACTGAAGAAACTAGCTTTTAAACACCTAGTATGAAATAACACTATTGTTGCTCTGATACCCTGCCTCTACCCCCTCAATAATGCCAATTTCAAACTCAAAAGTGCTTCAGCAGCTCCTGTTCGTCCTCAACATGCACTTCCTTGTACCTTATGCGCCATGAGTACTGTCTTCCTAGTTAAGATAGGCCTCCCTAGTCTTCATCAGCTTTCTCTCAGATGCTTGTTTTCACTTTGCTATAAAATTATCTCGGGTGATTGATTTTAAAAAAATAAAGGAAGAAGTGGATCTGTGTATTGTGATTGCCTAATTGGTTCTAAAAGTCAAGCTGTGCCTTCTGTAATTATCTCTAGCAAACTACAACTGGAAATTGGTCAGTGACAGATTTATGAACCATAAAAATAATCAAAGCACACTTGTGCAACTCTGCTGACTGACTCTGCATAGTAATGTTAAAACCGGTATTTTAAAATGTATGCTGATGTTCACAAGGAATATTTGGTCCTCTTTTTTCTTTTTTTTTTTTTTTTGTAACCCTGTTCTGATGGAGCTACAGTGGGTTTCAGATGATTAGAGAACTATTTTCTGTAGGATCTTCATGTTTACTGGTAAGGTGTATATGCATTTCAATTCTTCATTGAGATATTAAAGAGCTGGGTTTTGTGATTTTTCATGTTACTGCTTACAGGAGAGAAGGGAGTGACAATGAAAACATCAAGATAGTCTTAAACTGTAGATATGCAGACAGCTTTTTATACCCACTTAAAGGAAAACAATTTTTTTTCAGGAATTCCCTTCCATGATTTCAGATGCTAGGTTAAGATATATGTCTGTGCTATTAGATAATCTAATCTGAAATGAATTAAGACTCATTTATGATAAACTATTGCTATTTGGAGTTTATCCATAAGAGGCTTGCTTATTTAATTAGCATTTAATACTAAATGGGAAAATATGCCTTGTTACCTTGGTTCTGCTGTTGTCTTCAGAAAGTAAAATTACTTGAAATCATGCAAATGTCAAACTGTAATCTCTTGAAGAAAAAGATCAGAGCGTCTTGACTTAATTTTTCGGGTTATGTTTAAGTACAAACCTGGGTGGGTTTTAAAAAACTTCAATATAAGCACACAACTTTCATTCATCATCTTAATGAAAACAGGTAGTCTGCTGTCAAAATTATATGTAATTAGCGTAGAGGAATATTTTAAACAGACAATAACTGTTGGCTGTCTTCAGGATGAAGGGAAAAAAGTAAACCTGTATGTTCTGTGTTGTTAGCATTAATTCTTGCTGCTGATACAATTTTTTTTTTCTCAGCCAGTATTATGGTAACATTGTTCTGCTGTTGAATTATTCAAATCCTATTTCAGAATGCGTCTTCGTCCTGTATGCAGAAATGTCAAAACATGTGCTTGTAAAAGCTGCCTTCCTGGATGGAGTATATTTGTCCCCCATGCTGGTAAAGGAAAGGAAGACAAAGTCATCAAAAGAAAGCTAAAGGCTTCATGGTAGTGGCAAAGAGCACAAATGCCAGGACTTCCTGTGCAGAAGGAGGAATTACTGGGAAGTCAAGCATAGCTTAGCAAAGAGATTCTTGATCTTATATGAATTTTACATCCATCTCCTGTTATCTTTTTGGTTATTACCACCAAAATTACCAAACTGAGCACCTGAGAGATTGTATGTATGATCTCAAGGGATGGACTCCTGATGTAGATGGACTCCTGTCAAAGTGTCTGCTGCCTCTGGTATAGATCAGTATAGAGCCTCTGAGCACTGGGGGAAACAAATTGCCCAGTTTGTTCAATTGGTCACTGCATACGGGTTTCAAATACTACATTAAGGAGAATAATGCCTGCTTTTTCAGGCGGTGTGCCTTCACCAGTCTTCTCTGGTATCATACAGGAATTGAGTCAGGTGGTTGTTGTTTCAGGCAATGTGTTCGTCCGCCCCTGCAGTGTGGCCCACTGAAGACTTTTTGCATCACCTTATTCCTCCTTGTGCAATTTCCAAGAGGCATGGTGGTGCCTGTCACCCAAGCCTGATCCCCACCCGGAGAAGTGTTTGGCACAGTCAGAGGGAAGGAGAGGGGTGAACTTAATTCTGTGCCTGCAGCAGCTGTTCCAGAAGGACACCCTGAAAGAACTGGCACCCAGGCATGTGGGCTTTCTTTGTCTGAGGAGCAAGACATACAGAGTTACTTTCTGGGAGTCCTCACCTCCTCAGCTGTGCTGTGTTTGGCTGGCTATAGCTTTTATGGGTGACCTTCTGGCTGAAACACTGTTCAGAGGAGGACTGTGCCTGCTTACCTCTCAGTACTCCCTTCCTCCCTCACATGTAGAGAGCACTTAGAGGTCCAGCTCTCTGTGTTGATCTCATGAAGGCTCCTAGGACCGTATAGCACAATGTCTCCTGCTGCCAACATCTTTATTCTTTTGCCCACTCAACAAAGCGAGTAACAAAAAACATACGCTTGCAAGTAGATAGCTTTAGGGAAAGGTCACCACAGCAGCAGGGAGTTATACCTGTAGCTTAACAGAAACAGGTCAGTGCAAGTGTTTAGTCCTATCCTTTATTCCCTGAAGACTTACTCTTTATTTGCTGAAAGGGTGTGAGATGAGCACTGTGGGTCTTGGTCAAAGGAATCTGTGAAGGAGAGAAAAGCAAGCCTGTTGGCCATTGCATGTCCCTGAAGGTGTGGGCACTGATCTGCTGCAAACTGCTTTGTGTCACAAATAATGTAAACTCTTTCAAAGCTACACTGTTCTTGCCAGCACAGCAGCAGCAGAACCCACAATGCTGCTGCCCAAAGCGCTGCTGCTGAAGAGAGCAAGGCCATTCTTGCATTCTCTCTCTCAAATACATACATATATGTGTATATATAATCTTTCTAACTTGTTTCTGCTGAAAGACTTACTCTCTGGACACCCTAAAGATGCATACAGAAAAGTGGTATGCTTTTGAAGTCAGAAGTGGGAGAAGTGCAAGGGGGTTGCTGATGCTAGCTGGGATGAAGAGCAGGCTGATGGCATATCCCTGTATGTGTCCTTGAAGGGATTTCCTGCAGGATAGGAGGAGTATGCTTAAGGTTTCCTCCAAATTCTCCTGTGGTAGTGATCTTAGGGCATGGATAACTAATGAGCAAGAAGCTTTATCATGCACTCCCAACTAAGATCTCTTTCAGATCCTCTGTAGTGAGGTGGTTCGTGTCACCCTCCCCAAACACCTGCAGTTGTCCTGAGGCTTGAGAGCAAGGCCTTCCTCTTTCATCTACTGTGATTATGTCCTCTGATTATCCTGATCCTTCTTGGCAATCATGAGATCATGAACTGCCTGTTACTGCCGCTGGGGCCTGGTGCTCGAGAAGCTTTGGACCCTGTTGCAACTCAGATTTGTGGTGTCCCTTCTCAGGGCCTAAGCTGCACGCCATCTTGTGTTTTCTGGGATACTGAAAGGGATGCCAGTGTTGCAGAAGAGAGCTCAAGGGAAGCAGTGAAACACAAGGGGATAAATACAGAAGAAAGTAATTTAGCAAGAGGGTAGGGAGTAGCAGTAGAAGGTAGAAGCAGGTACAGAAGAAGAAAGATTTTGAACCAGTAAATGGGTAGATGAGGAAGGACAAAAGAGTCACAACCATTTGAGAGCTGTTGGTTTTTAGCAAACATGCACCGTTTGTCTTTTCCATAATGTAAGAAGTACTGTCATGGTTTCAGTTGGGATAGAGTTGACTTTCTTACTAGCAGCTGGTATAGTGCTATGTTTTGGATTTGGGACGGTGAAATAGTGTTGATAGCGCACTGGTGATTTCGGTTGTTGCTGAGCAGTCAAGGCCTTTTCTGCTCCTCACACCACCCCACCAACAAGTAAGCCTGGAGTGCACAGGACAGCTGACCTCAACTGAGCAAAGGGATAATCCATACCATATGACATCAGGCTCAGTAAATAAAGTGGGGGGAAGAAGAAAGAAATGCAAAAGACTTATATTCTTAAATAACTTTGCCCTCTGAAGTACTTAAAATGTCCATTGTTACTGCTTTCATTTCTTTGCCTTTTTTCTCCCCCTCTAAAAATTGAATAAACAGCAGACAAAAAAACTTCAGACTCAGCATTAGTAAAGAGAAGTTATAAGCCACAGAATCCAATCTTTTATGTAGATCTGACATTATTCTGTTTTTATTAAAATAAGCTTCAGGAAGTTTTTCTGCAAGGTTATTTTGTGTTGTATTTTGATTTTCAGAATCGGCTTTATGAGTTTTTTAAGAAGTGATTTTTCTTTTTTTTTTTATTTTTCCCTCCCCTCTGCATATGCCCAGGCTGGTGAAAATACTTACATAAATCAATGTCTTGTAATAATCTTTGCTTCATAAAAGGTTTGCAAAATTTTTCTTTTTCTCTCTCTAATGGCTAAAACAAAGCCTAATTCTTGTTTTAAATACAGTAGCTGCTATTACTAGCTTGTTTTTAAAGAGTGATTTAGTAAAACAGTGGAGTACATTAGTAAGTCTAATTATACCATGCTTGTTTTCCCCAAATTGTTGAATATGCAATTTGTGTCAACTTTAATCAATTGAGTAGACTGGTCTCCAGAGGACGATTGCTTTAGTGTTCGTAATCACTGTAGTGTAGTTCATTAAGAAGCTATCACAGAATTCCCCTGGGAACAATTTATAAAAGATTATCTGCTTGCTCTGAAGTAACCTTGGGGACAAATGTCAAGGAGTCAGTAACAAAAGTAAGGGATTTTAGATGAGTGCTCCTGCATACTTGGCAATTCACAACTGTCTTAGTCTGGGAGAAGAACAGACTATAATTGTTCCTGTTTTCTTCCCTCTAGTATATTTGAGCACAGAAGAAATCGTTTTCCAGCCTTCCTCCTTTTTTTGTGTTTGCTAACTGGAGCAGTTCATGCCATTTAAATTACCCAAAGCCCTCTAAATAAGCTACTGTTGTGTTGTGTTTGGGTGGGAAGCATGAGCTAGGATTGCAGGCACATGGGAATTGAGATGGCCTTTGTGGTTGGTTAAAGAAAGCTGGCATTCTCTTCATCACCTTATTCCAGGTGGAAATGGTGTTTTACCTGCTGCAGGAATTTTGCAAGATACTGTAGCGGTGTTACATGCAAGATTAGAGAGGGAGAGGACAGGGAGAGGAAACATAAAAGAGAACATCTCATTTGGGAGAAGACTGTTTAGGAGGGAAGCAGTTTTTTGGTAAGCGTGAAAGTGCCTACCATCTCTGGCATGGAAAACATCCTTTTTTTTTTTTTTTTTTTTTTTTTTACCCTCTTGGACCAGTGATAAGTCTTGTGCAGTCAATTACACTGCAGCGCTTGCAAACGGGCAGTTAGTCCACGGGGAGAAATCAGAGATGTTTGTGGAGGTGTGTTGAGGAGGCAGAAAGAGAAGCCCAATAGGGCCTGGGGAAGGTGGGTCTGGGTGGGATGAAGGATGCTTGGTTTTCCAGACTGCAATGAAGAGAGAAAGAACCTAGGCTTGTTTGTAAGAGATGACTGAAGAAGGTGAATGAAAATGGAAAACCATCTTGAGCTGGTGGGTAGGCAGACAGGACAACAGAGAGCTGCCCCAGGAGACAGCCATGCAGCGGCCTCATGTTCAGCACGCTGAGTTTTTGTGTGTAATTTCAAGCCCTTTTCCAAACTGTGATGTACAAAGCTTGGCACTTGTTTTATTGCAATTACTGCTTTGGTTTGTAAAATGGGTTAAATTGTTTGTATGTAAAAAATGGCGTAGCAATGAGCTTTAATTTAATCAGTTTATTAGATCAGAAGTGCTCCTTGGATCTCTAAAGAAGTTTCTTTGATTGGAAGTTCATTAGCAGCTTTTGTCTGGCTTGTTCTCTACTTAATGTATTAAATATATTTTGCCTGTTAAAGGAAAATCTTAATTTACAATTTACGTGTTTACTGTCTCTTCAGAAGAAGTGCTGTGTGGTTGTAATTCTAAACATCAGCAAGCATAGCTAAATGCTTGTCTGTTTGGTTTCAATGGCACTGCTTTTGTTAAGTTGTGAGAACTGTCACTTGGGAAGATTTGGTGACTAAATGAATTAGGACCTCCTACAAATGCAACGCTTTGAGACTCTCTCAGCTCAGGAGAGGCTATTTCAAAAGCTGTATTTAGTATTTTGATTCATTGCTCTTGAACTTTAAACATTGCTGCAGTGGCAGATGTTTTTCCTCATTTGGCGAGCCATAAATAAATCTGTGGGCAGGGGTTTAATGTAATTTTCACTCAAATGCAACACAAATACCCAAGAATGAAAATGGGTGATTATAAGGGGTTATAAATAACAGTCTGTTGATCTTCTGACTTGCTTGTGTTGACTTCCCATACTTGAGCTCAAAATAAGTTGCTAAACCACTATCCATCATATCTGAGAAGTCATGGCAGTCTGGTGAGGTTCCTGCTGACTGGAAAAGGGAAAACATAACCCCTATTTTCAAAAAGGGAAATAATGAAGACCGGGGGAACTACAGGTCAGTCAGTCTCACCTCTGTGCCTGGCAAGATCATGGAGCAGATCCTGATGGAAACTCTGCTAAGGCACATAAAAAACAGGAAGGTGATTGGTAGCAGCCAGCATGGCTTCACCGAGGGCAAGTCATGCCTGACAAATTTGGTGGCCTTCTGCAAAGGGGTTACAGTGGCAGTGGACAAAGGAAGAGCAACCAGTGTCATCTACCGGGACTTGTGCAAGGTGTTTGACACTGTCCCACATGATATCCTGGTCTCTGAATTGGAGAGACATGGATTCGACAGGTGGACCACTTGGTGGATAAAGAACTGGCTGAACGGTCGCACTCAAAGAGTGCCGTCAATGGCTCAATGTACAAGTGGAGACCAGTGACGAGTGGTGTTCTTCAGGGGTTGGTACTGGGACCCATGCTGTCCAACATCTTTGTTGGAGACATGGACGGTGGGATCAAGTGTGCACTCAGCAAGTTTGCTGATGACACCAAGCTGTTTGGTGAGGTAGACAGGCTGGAGGGGAGGGATGCCATCCAGAGGACAGGCTGGAGAGGTGGGCCTGTGCACACCCCATGAAGCTCAACAAGACCAAGTGCAAGGTCCTACATCTGGGTCGGGGCAATCCCAAGCACAAATAAAGGCTGGGCGGAGAATGAATCAGCATCCCTGAGGAGAAGGACCTGGGGGTGCTGATTGATGAGAAGCTCAACATGAGCCGGCAATGTGTGGTCGCAGCCCAGAAGGCCAGCTGTATCGTGGGCTGAATTGGAAGAACTGTGGCCAGCAGGTGAACGGAGGTTATGCTGCTGCTGTACGCTGCTCTGGTGGGAGTCCACCTGGAGTGCTGCGTCCAGCTCTGGGGCCCCCAACATAGGAAAGACATGGTCCTGTTGGAGCGGGTCCAGAGGAGGGCCACTAAGGTGATCAGAGGGCTGGAGCACCTCTCCTATGAGGAAATACTGAGAAAGTTGGGGTTGTTCAGCCTGGAGAAGAGAAGGCTCCGGGAAGACCTTATAGCAGCCTTCCAGTACCTAAAAGAGGGCCTCTAGGAGAGCTGGAGAAGGACTTCTTACTAGGGCATGTAGTGATAGGACCAGGGGTAATGTCTTTAAAGTGGAAGAGGGTAGATTTAGATTAGATATTAGGAAGAAATTCTTCACTGTGAAGGTGGTAAGGTTGCCCAGGGAAGTTGTGGAAGCTCCATCCCTGGAGGTGTTTAAGGCCAGGCTGGATGGGGCTTTGAGCAACCTGGTCTAGTCGGAGGTGTCTCTGCCTATGGCAGGGGGTTTGGAACTCAATGATCTTTAAGGTCCCTTCCAACCTTAACCATTCTATGCTTCTATGATAGTGACAGTGCCAAGGATTAGAGCATATTTCCTTCATTATCCCCTCTTCCATAATGGATTTAACCAGGTACTGCTCTTTAGTTCAAGTATGATACTTGAATCTTCTGAACTAACATACTGGAGGGGAATGAGAAACGCTTGCTTACCTGAGACCTGCAGTTGGCTTGCAAAGGCATCTAACCTTGTGGGTGATGTCTGTGCTGATGCAAAGCCTCTGGGAGACCAGGTGACAGAAAAAGTGCCTGCCTGGGCACAGCTGGAGCAGAAACCAGTGAAAGAGGTTTAGGGAATTCTGCAGCCTTTTCTGCGGGGTCCACCCCAAGCAGACTGTGCTGCTTCATTACAAAAAGTGCAGGAGGTCCTTGGTTTTGCTCTGAGGTTACCCCTCAGTAGCGGGTGTACTTGTACCCTGTAACTTTGATGTTAAGTGTGTAGAAGAAAGTAGACAAAAAAGAAGCATTGTAAAGGAAACGGGCTTGTCAAGTATTCACCATGTGAACAGACAGATCCTTATGACTGATTCTTCTTTCGCAAGCAGATTCTCCCATTGAAGTGGAGCAGCATAAAGGTGTGCTTTATTAACATTTTAAGGTGACATCTGCCCTGCTCTTAAGTGTGAAGATAACCTTTAAAAATTCTTGCACATTGAGTTAACTTTCTGCTTTCAGGGTACTTAAGCTAGAAGTTCAGTAAACGTTTGAAGCCAAGGATGATGCTTTATTACATTAAAAGAAAACTGAATTTTTTGAACTGTTAAATGTGACAGGATCTGTTCTTCAGTGGGCTGCAAATCCTTTTAGTTTGGCAGGAAAATGTGTAGCAAGTGTTCTGGCAAATGCTTATCTGCATGCAGCAAGCACCTCTGCTGAAGTCAATAATGCAAAGTGATTATTTTTTCAATGCAACAGTGTCAAGTTTTTCAAATATGAAATACTTGCTTCACTTTTGCTCATCTGTTCCATCCCACTTCCTTTTCTCAATATCATAGATTTAAATCCAGGCTAGCCTCAAAACTAATTACAAAAAGTGTTGCCCTCTGGTAGTAACTCAGCATTATTTTTCATGAAGCCATGCAAGGGTGTAAAATGAATCCAGCAAATCGTAAAACTTGAATAGGTGGAAACAGAACAGAAATGATATTAAGAATTTCACACAAGTTATTCAGTAATAATAATAACACTTTTATGCTCTTTGGTGTCTAGAATGGCTGTGAAAATGTACAGCATTCTGAAAACTCACAGCCTTACAGAGGTTTTTGCTGGGTTTTTGTGGTTGTTTGGTTGGGGTTTTTTGGTAGAACTCTGCAAATACAGCTTGAATTAAATGATGAGTTAAGTGTCTCAAAGTCTTAAAACCAGGGTTCAGCAAATGAGAATTTGGGAGCAGTTTAGGTAAACTTCAAAAGGGGGTGTTTACGGAATAGGAAAATAATTTTATATGATTTACATTTCTCTTTTGAGTTGCAGTGTTTACTTGTGTAAGGTAGAGCTTGTCACTGCTTGTATTGGAGCAGAAGCTGTTTTGTCTGGAATGACAATCTGCAAGTGTCCTGGTGGGAAGGCTCTGGGAGACCAGAGGCACACTATTAAATGTAAAGAGAATGTGAACTCTTCAGGAGTTCAGAATCAATGTGATTGAGTTGGTCTTTTGTTTGTGTCTTTTTAGCCATGCTGGTAAGTGGTTGAACAGTTGTGAACAACTTACAACCCTGTGAATGCTGTTTTGGCGTTCAGGCTGAATTTGGAAATGGACTGACCCTAGTGCGCTAGTGTGAGCTCCTCATACCTCTTTTGGATGTTTTTTAATGCTCGATATAGTAATTCTGCAGCTACAGACTGCTGTCACATGGTGTAGATGAAAGACAACCCTTAAAAAGTTAATATATTCCTGCTTCTTCAAGTGGAATAGAACAAATTACCATGCTTTAGTAAGGTCCCATTATCAAAGGTTACGGGAAATACACAGTGGGTTAAAATCAGATGCAAGAAATTCTTAACACCCCCAAGACATTCACTCTGCCTCCCTGAAGGACAATACAGCCTTTGAGGGCAGCAGTGTAAGGGACTCCTGATCTTCAGGGGTCAGAGCATCTGTTAGGGCAGAGTGGCTGGCTGGAGACCCAGGCACTCTCAGCTGTCTGTGGTTACACACTCTGCATCAGTCAGTCCTAGGGCTGCATCCATGCCTGCGACAGCTTCCATAGGGGTACCCGAGCAGAGCAGATACTGGGAGTGGTCACACCATGGCAGCTGTGTTGTGCTGTGCACCCTCTCATGCCTGAATGCAGAAGAGTGAAGTGGAGGTGGAGACCTTCATGCCTGTTCCTACTCTACAGGCTCTTCACACCACTGAAATTCTCCTTTAATCGGTGACTTTGGCTTATTTTTTTCTCTAGCAGCTCTGCACTGTACAAATAGTTTATCCTTGGGGTTGTTTAATACAGGTTTGCTTAATAACCTCTGCTATGCCCTGTTTCTGTGACAGTAGTTGTAGTTGAACAAGAAGCACAAGATTGAAATAAAGGATAAAATGATAGCTTTCCTCCATTATTTGAAGTAGTCCATTTTCTCTTACTTATTAAGGAACTGACAGTATGGTCGTTTGAGAGTGGGGATGGCTGCTCAGCACTATAGCCTTAAAATGTATGGATAACTATAATTCTTAGGTGTCTCGGGTATGTCCTTTCTTGCAGTTTATGCATCTGTGCTGCCATTGAAGGTGATGAGTGCATTTGAGAGAGTTGCTGTCTTTGCCCCACCTGATGATTTCAGAAGCTCCATTAGGAGAAGATGCTGAAACTGAAAACACTGTCTGACAATATCAGTTTTGCTGTGCAGATTCGCGTTATTAAAAGCAAATAAACTGAGTAGGTTGCTTGTGCAAGATGAAAGGAAAACTGGATCGTGAGAGGCTGTTGTCCAGATAATGCTGACATCGTGTCTTTTTCATTAGGGCATAATTGGAGAGCGTTCTTAAGGGATATGCATTTCTGTGATCCACCACAGTCGGCAGAGGGCCCGGAAGAGGAAACAAACTGAAATATGCTCGTTTATAGAAGTTCTTTGCTGTGGATAGGAAGTTTTTACTTTGAGGCTTTATCTTTATTGTGAAAGATACATTTTAGCCATGAAATGATTAATGTACAGTGTTTGTCCCACTACTGGAAATGGGGCAGTGTGACTTTCTTGGGTAGGCAGTCAAGTGCTGTCAGGCTGTGAGGGCAGGAGGTGCAATGTTGATCTTACTTAATTGTCTAGTAGGTGCGAGCTCCAGTACCCAGACTTCACTGGGATTTTGCAGTCGGGTAGTTTAGTTATGCTGCTACTAAAGAAAATAGTCTTTCCTCTAGGCAGAAAAGCTTAGCCTCAGAGTTAGTGGTAGGTGATGCTTTTAAGTCTCTTCCTGTAATATTTGGATCTTGTGCATCTCCTTATTCTTTGAAGGTTGTCGCTGAGGATGTGGGCTCTTCGATCGGTGCTAGTGGAACATGTTTGGAGATGCCCATCCCCAAAATCAGCTGTGTTTGATTACACCATTTGGAGGCAGATTACCCTGAAGCTTCCTGTTTGCACAAATTGCAAACCCTTGCTATTCAGCTGTGTTTAAATAGATACTTAAAGGCAGTAAAATGATTTGAGACACATGCTCATATAAGAATGGTATTTCTCCATACTCACACAACACCTAAATCTCTTTTCTCTAATATTTTGTTTGAAATATTTTTCTGACACCATTTTAATGTTTTAATTTTAAGAATGAATTGTTGATTTAAGTTTTATATCCACCCTTTCAACTAAGCAGTGCAGTCAGTTGGTGGCATATACTAAGTTATTATTCCTATCCTTGAGCAGAGAAGCAACAGGAATAAGACTCCTATACACACAGAATCATCTGAACTTGTATTTGAATATGCAGTATTTATTTTTTGGTGACTTCTAAATATCAAGGATCCATGAAAGAGGAAAGCTTTTTCAATACTTTGATTTAAATTAGTATAACATCACCCTTAATCTAGATTTGATTTCATGGATTAATAGATAAATAAAGTATGTGAACGTGTTCAAAACACCTGAAATGCATGCCTAACTGACTGTGCTTTTCCTTTGCAGGATGTTGTCTGGGGGTTAAACTCTTTATTTACTGTAAGTAAATTAATATTTTGCATATCCACTTTCCTTTTTCTTGCCTGGTTTGCTTTCAGCATCACCTAATGTGAACCTCATCTATTGCCTCTTACATTTAATGTCATTATTTGCTTTGGCAAATTATTTGCTTCACTGGGTGTTGTACAAGTATGAAATCAGTATGCACTTTTGTTTGTATAACTGCAAGACTCATACAGATGGTCCGATATGTGAGGTTTTTTGTACATCATTTTTACTTTTGGTTACGAATCTATTAGAGATATTTTGGTAACAAGTTACTTGGGATCTTCCACACAGTATGAAATTCTTTCTTCTAGTTTGCAGGAAATAGAAATTCATATTGTGCTGAGCAGGAATTGTGTTGGTGTTATGTTTTTTTTTAAATGATGTTTAGGAATTAATGACTGCCTTGCAGTCTCATTCGTGTTTTGAACACTTATATTCCTGTTCAAGGGCCTCGGTACCCACCTGCAGAATTTGTGTAAACCCCAACTTGTTACAGAAATGATGTGATTTTGTTCAGGGTCCCATTTTCCCCATTTCCCTTAGACTGCAGGAGCTAGAAACCTGTGCCTTGTAATTACAGGAGCAACTTGAAAATGGAGGAGAGGGCAGAAAGCTGCAAGAGGCAGGCAGCCGCTTTTGCCCCAAAAGCGGAGAGAGGCTAAGTCTTTAGTGTACAAAAGCTGCCCTTTTTTAGGGCGTCCAGGATTATGGTCCCCTTCCACAGCCATTGCTGTGAAAGGTCAGGGCAAAGCAAAGAAAGCACTTCTTGGTCACCACGTTTATCATCGACTCTGGAGAGAACTACCCCAGCCACTCCCAGGTATACAGAGGAGGCCGTGCAAAGCTTTGGATGAGGAGCATCACTGTAGGCTTTGCTAGCCCCAGCCTGTTTTTGGAGAGAGGAATTCCTTCCACTGCTGCCTATAGGAGGAGGGGCAGAGCAGTGACTGTGCTCACAGCACTATCACCAGGATCATGGTGCGTTTCTAAAACCTCTAGCATAGACTGTAGCCAGTGACTGGCTACAATCTCCTAAGCTTTCCTGGCATCCAAAGGCTTGATTTGTTTCGACAACATCTTTGGTGAATTGATTTAGAAGATTGGAAAGCATTTGCCTTTTCAACAAAGAGTAATTGCATTTCACAGTTAGTCTCTCACTGCATGCTAAGTAACTGGAAGAAAGTGAAATCCACTGATGTACAAAGAAGTGCCTTCAGAGGCAGAACTGCATGTAAAAATAATCTGTTGGGCAAACAGCTGCAAAGAGCGATGGTCACGCATTGGAGACAGCAGGGATTTGTCATGGCTGGTAAGAGCTGTGCTTCCCAGCTTGCCTCTTAGATTCCCCTCACACTGAGCTTTTTATAAATAATTAGGCTTTGAAAAGTTGGCATTGGATTGGCCTTGCAGATTCTTTGGGGTTTTCTTGAAGAAAGTAAGTGAAAATGAGGTGGATTGGTGTCCTGGTTTGAATGAAATGGGAGGTTTGCTGCTTGAAAACAAGTCGGAGAGTGACACGAGCCTTTCACACTCATGAAATGATAGCATTTCACTGCTGTGATAGGCTAACCTTAAACTGGGGAAAGTGGTCTGGGCTGCAGGCAGAATAGGGCGCTTTGTGATTAATTTTTTTTTTTTATGACTCCCCTTTTATCAGCATCTTAGTTTCCTTTGGTTTTAATCCTAGACCCTCTCTCCTTCTGAAATTGATATTTGAGATTAAACTGACAAACCTGAGATTTGACTGTTTCTGCTCCTGCCCCCATGTGCTCTTTGCTCTTGGTCTTTGCACTCCCTTTCCCCTGGGCCCCGTTTTTCCCATTGCACTAAAACCTTCCTGTCTGTCAGGCTCCAGTTATGTAGTTTCTTCTCAGAGGGCATGAGATTGCTTGGCTATTGGAGATGGTATTAAGGAAACGCTTCCTGCTTTATCACCAGGCTGTTTGCATGTCTGAACTCTCCTCTGCCCTCTGCCCTCTGCCCTCTGCCCTCTGCCCTCTGCCCTCTCTCTTTTTTCTTTTCTTTTCTTTTTAAAGTGTTTACCCTTGGGGAAAAAATCAACAGGAATTGTGCCTTCTGAAACTTTGAATGTTCCTTCAAAATTTGATTTAAAAGCCATCTCAGTTTTCAAACAGAAATGCATCACTGCCAGAGAGAACTATCATGGGACATTGTGTGGTATGGCACCAGAGGAGGTTGAATGCCTTGCTGCTGTTGTCCTTTAATTGACTTGTGATTTGGTGTGCAATCATCAAACTCATTTGCATCTACCTTTGGTAGGCATACCTATCAAGGTAGTGAGAAAATGGCATTACACTTGCTGGTTTTGTTTGCTTTGTTCCGTTATCTTGTTCACTGTGGCTTTCGATTCCTTGTATGATGCAGTGAGCAGGATCTCTATAATGTTATCTGTTTCCTTTCCAGGATCTTTTGAATTTTGATGATCCTTTGAATATTGAGGCTGCAGAGCATCATTTGCGTGACAAGGTGAGTCAGTGGTTTATTTAAAGCATGTTGCTCCTAAAGAACTACACATACTGTACTTGTTGATTCCCAGTCAGTCCTTTTAAAGCATTCGAGCTGGTACTTCAGGCAGCCGAGTGACTCATTGTATCAGCAACCAGTTATTGAAACAAAATGTGCTTTGTCTGGGAAGGTAAACTCTACACAGTAGCGTTACTCACCATATGCTAGAATTGTTGACCATAATGTAGTCATATCCCCAAAATAGAGGATCTTTTTCTTCTTTTTTCTGAGATTTTCCCTGAAGTTGTACATGTTCTGTGTAGCAAATGGTAGTGAATAGGTTTGACACAGTTACGTGAGTAGCCTTTACCTTAAAAGGCCCGCGAAAAGATCTCATCCTTCTCTGTCTCTTTCAAAATGCAATTTTTTTTCCTCGCAACTGTTACATGGTGTGTGCTTTTATTAAGCCAGGAGAAATCTGGGTATGTTTGAAAGACAGGAGTGGAAACTTTATTTTCTTTTTACTGATCCTGTTTGTTCTGTATGTGTTATAGACTGGGCAAAGCAAAGTACAGTATTGATTAGTGGCCTGATGAACATCTGTGAGATGTACCTCAACTGAAATTGAGCACGGAGGTAGAGGTGAACAAAGTACTAACTTCCCCCTTGTATGGATCTCTGAAGTTATATCACGTTACATTATATAGATGCATACCTCAAAAGTTACAATTAGCATGTTCAAGATCTCGTTTTAATTAAACTCTTCTAATACTTTTGTTAAGTTAACCTTAAGGACTGAAGAAAATTTCCAGGTAAACGTTGATTTGAAGAGTTCATTGAAAATGCAGTCAGGCAGTGCGCCTAATTTATCTCATTTAGGAAACATGAGGATTGAAAGTTCATTTTTGTAGCTGTTTTCTGGTTTAATGAGATATTGTAGCTATTCTGGTATTTCTCAGTGTTTGCAGGGCTGGGACAAGACTGTAAGCCTAAGGTGAGGAAAAATTTAGTAGACACCTACTCTGGAAGAGTTTTTTTTAATGGTTTTGTTACATCGTTTTGGCAAAGAGTGCCAGCAAGCCTTCCAAGCCATAAAACACTGAAAGTAGTCACAGAGGGGATACAGCTAGAGAAACAAAACCAGCGTAGTGAAGGTGGCAGGCTGAATCATTTTCTTTGTTTGCATTGTTAGACAGAGTTATTTTCTAATATCTTGCCAGGGAAATTTGTAGCTCTTTGGGAATGTTGAGGCTACGCACCTATTTCTGAGTGTCGAATTTGGCACTTGATTTCTTCTAACTGCCAGAGGGAAAGCTGCTTGTCTGGTGTCTGGGTAGGTTTTTGTAAGGAGAGATGCTGCCATAGTACTAGTACAGTCTTGTGTCAGATGTACTGAGGCTGTGGTAGGTGAGTCTTACCAGTGCTTTGAGTAAATTGTTAGACCTCAGACCAGCCAGACAGTAATGTCCTTTTCCCAAAGAGCATTGAAATGCTAAGAAATTGCTGTCCTGTTATCTCTCAACCTCATTCAGAAATTGGAAATCTTGGGAATTCACACAAAGGAAGAATGTTACCTGCTTTTACAAACACACCTCCCTTAAAAACGGAGAGGTGAGCACTCTAAATATGTACTGCTACACTAATAGCATGAAAGTTTTGTATTGGGTTTTTTGGGGTTGTTTTCTTTTTTCAGATAAAAGCAGGGGTGGGAGAAGTGAAAGGGAAATTGAGTGGGTTTTTTGAGAGTCTCCTAAATTAAAAATATTTTTAAATGAACATTTTTTTTTATTTGGTAAACTCTAAGTAATCTTTACAGGTGTCTGTAAAATTCATGTTCTGCCATATTAATTTTTTTTTTTTGAGCTTATCTGAATTTAGTTTAGGTATTTCATTGATAGTGACAGCACCAGGTAGTGCTGGATTTTCCTTAGTTTCCATAGTTGGTCTTACAGAAACATCAAGACAAACCCAGTAATGCTTGTCTGGAGAGAATAAATTACACAAGGGAGAGAATGGCTGCTTTTACAATTGGCCTCAAATGATGCAATTGCAATGTAAGTTAGTTTTTGTCTCTCCCAGGCATAGATGTCATGTAGCATATAAGCACTTTCTTGTGAAGTGAAACTGCTGTGGTCCTGCCGTGTCTCTTAAGAAAATACTTTCAATGCACGATATGATTAATATAAGAATGCTAAAGAATCTTCCCTGAGACATTTTTGTGTAATACAATTATACAGATAATGTGTATGTAATATATATGCTCACATGCACAGTCTATATACAAACAGATGTGCAAATATATCTGTATACAAATAGTTTTGTATACAAACGTCTGTGTCTTAACAGATACTGTCAGAGAATGCCTTTGGTCATTTGACAGCGTGGGAGTATATGGCTTGTAACAGCCACAACAAATGTACATTGAGCTGTCTTCCATGGTTCTCCTGGAGGAGATGACTCAGTATTTCATTGATGTCATTTCAGATTTCAAATCCTGGGATCCCTTTGCTGAACTTCCAGGCTAAGTGTGGCTGCCTGAGAGGTTAACAGCTAATCTGAAGCATGCCTCTGGTTATTGAAAATGCAAAACTGGAGTTTGTTCAGTTCCGTAGGCTGGTATTAAGTCATCAAAAGTGACTGCTGCCTTGCAGATGCTGGAAGAAGTCACATCATAGATATCAAATCCTTATTATTGATTCTTGGAAAACAACTGTGCTGTGAATGTTTGTGTTAGAGATCAGGCTGTGAGGGACAGTTATGGTCTCTTCCTGCATAAGGAACCTCTTAATTTTTGCATCAAATCTATGGCTTATACCTGAGCACGTGGTTGTAGTTTTGGGGAAAGCAGCCTTGTTCTAGGATGTAAAAATGGTACAAAATTCAAAGCTCAAGTTATTCAGTTAATTGCTTTAAAAAACTGTGTCTTATCTGAGATCTGAGTGAGTGCAGCTTCTGCTTCCAGCCCGTGGGGGCCTCCTTCAGCTCGAGGAAGGAGCTGTCAGTTCCTGAACCTCTTCCCTTCCAGCTTTCTTCAGCCAGTGATCATCAAGTCACTTTTAAACAAATTATTTTTTAAAGTGCATTTGATTGTTTATAAAGCTTCTTTCACACACACTTTGCAAGATGTCAGTAACTTTTTTGGAAGGTTCTACAATAAATTTGGGCAGAGTCATCAAATGTCCATTTTCACAAATGCTAGATAAAGAGATTATTTCAGTATTCAGGCTTGCTATCCCTCTACTAATGTATCCAAAACCTACCTTCTTATCAGCCACAGAATTGATCTGGAGGCCTATGTTGTAATTGGTTGTGCTCATCAAAAGACCTTTTCAGGGACAGAGGACGCTGACTGACACCTTGTGTGACTTTAATTGTTTTTTCAGAAATAGGACCGCTGTATTTGCCTGCATTATATGGTACTGTTCAAGTGATTTCATCTTTGTGATCAATTTTGTAAGGCTTCAGTTTTGCCAGTTGTGAGTTTATCTTATGATTGTCATCAAGTGCTGTTGGATGCTCCAAACCTTAGTTATCCACATGGTAATCTTTTTCCATATATACAGTCAGATGTTCCCCCCCCCTTTCAGCTTATGAGCTCACTCTCTTGTTCTCTTGTTGTGCACCTCCAAGAACGCTGTGTCCTCTTGGTAACATCCTCCTCAGTATTGGGGGGCTGCTTTTAGGTCCCCCCCAAAGCCTGCTCCTCTCGACCAACAAGCCCTGTTCCTCAGCCTCTCCTTGCCCCAAGGCCTTCCCAGCAGAGGTGTCCCCTGCTGGGCATCTGGGACTGTCTCTGTGCAGAGGCTGAGTGTGTCCTAGGGGCAGGGCTTCGCATTTGGCATTGCCGAGCCTCCTGAGGCTTTTCTCCAGCCCATGCAGGCCCCTCTGGAGGGTGGACTAGTCCTCTGGTATCCTCTTTAGTGACTGAATTTCTGTAGACATGGTGTGAACTTCCACACTCAGCCAGTTTTTAAACTCAAGCCTTCTTGCAAGTTTGACTGTGGTTTTCAACATTTAATAAAGCATTCAGATAAAATCGTTGTTTCCATTCACTCTTATTCACACACACACACCACCCCACCACCCCCCACCCCCACTGCCTTTATTTAACTCATAATTGTTTCCATCTTAGGGAAAGTTTGCATTGTTCATTTTTGTAGTGTTACTTTTTAGAATGTTCCTGGTGCCGACACTACATTGCAGTTAGGTCACAATCACAGGAAGATAAGCAATCATCCTCTCTTGGTTTAAGAGCTCAGTAAATCAGAATAAAAAGATGATTGATGTCTGTATGTAAACTAAGTAAGGTGTTTCCCAACACTGAGTCTTCTCACACTGATACAATCTAATCAGTTTGGTAGTATGAGTTTTCTTGTGGAATTTAAAGAACTGCTTACTAGTTAATTAGCTGGGACTTCTTTGAATTGAGCAGAGAAGTCACCCTGTCAGTAATTATGTAGATGACCAGAGCCATTAATTGTCAATAGAATTGATTCCACGGATTCCTAAGCAATGAGCAAGTGTTTAATGACTGCTCACTTAAAAATGATGTGCTGAAAATTGTAGGATTTTCTGGTTTGTACAGTGAACAAATAGAGCTCTCTTGATTTGCTTTCTGTGGCAGCCAGGTAGGCTGAATACTGAAAGAACAGGGATATGCCTTGGTAATACAGAACCAAATCAACTTAGTAGTTCAGGACTTCTGTATTCTTTAGCCAGAGGTGCTATGGGCACTGTGTCTGCTATTATTAGCTGAAATCTAGAAAATTCTTTCCGTACGTACATCTGTCATGGTTGTTTAGAGGTACTATCTCAGGACATTGCAGTTTGCTGTCTTCCTTAAAAGCCCTTATATTTCTTAGTAGTGATTCTCTTTGGGAAAAAAAAAAAATCGAAGCCATACGTGCAGTACACAAGAAAATTCATTACACTGTTCATGTGGCTTAAAGTAGAAATGTTTTTACAAATATTCCTTAGCTTTCTTCCTCACTGAGGCCTGCCAATCAAGAATACTAATTCTATGTCCTATTTTAATTGTATTTACCTGTTGTATTTGGTGCAATTTAAAATACTAAAGCAATTTTTGTCATCCCACAGACTAGCAAACACTCATTTACTTGTTCATCCATGCAATCTTGAGTTGTTTTAATAGGAGAAGCTGAGTAACATCACCCTGTGTTATTTTCCTGCACAAACTTTGTCTTCTCAGTGAAACTCATCTGTCAGTATTCAGTGCATGGAAACACTTCCTGCTGTGTCATTGTGAAAGAGTAAGATAGATAGTACTCTGGGAGGGTGTTTTTCCCCCCTTTGTGAAAATCTAGCACGTCTGTCTTTGTGGGACTTTAACCAGCAGCTCTGAAGTGCCAAAGCTGAGAAATCTAAATGGAATAAGTATGCATTTCCCAAGGATCCATTTTAAACACAAACTTTTTACTGAATTCAGCAAGCCCTGATTTTGTTTGCATCTTCCTTGGAAGGCAGTGTTATATGTTTCTGATTCCAGAGCAGAGGAATGCACTGAATAGTAGGAGTGTCATCTCTTTGCTGCCTCCAGGTAACTGGCGATTGCGTGAAAAGAAATCATTAATTACAGGCTTTTGTGGACCTCTCCTTGCTTGTCCCATCCAGAGGAATGAAGGCTGTTATCAGACTCAATGTAATTATTGCTGGAAATGCCCTGTTGCTCCTGGATGTGGAGGGGTCAGCGTGCTGCTTCTAACAGGCAGGCCAGGTGCTGATCATCCTGATCTGTACCTGTGTTGTATTTCCCAATTGTCTGCCTTGTCTTAAAGAACATGAAGCAGAACAACCCTGTGTAAAAAGGGTCTTGGTATTGTCTTTTTTCCCCTAGCTATATTCTGCTGTTATCAGGAAAGGGAGTTTTAATCTTTTGCCTGCCTTTTCCATGGCTAGATCAGTACCAAAGCTTGTAACTGATGGTCTGATACTTTAATGATTAATTATTTTGCATAGGTTTGTCAGGTGGAGTTTGGTTCTGGCCCAAGTTTTAGAAAGCATGTGTTTACATATAGCTGATGAATTTTAGCAGCTCTGGTTGTCACTGACTATGTTTCTAGTCCATCTGTTTTCAGGTAGATTTATATGCTGTTATGATGTTGTTTGTAGACGTTGTATTTTTACTCTAAGGGAGGGGGGATTGTACAACAAGAATTTTAAGGGGAAAATACAGGAGAGTTGGAATTTGTATATAATGTACTGCAGTTGAACATGACTCTGGGCTATTTATGTTCTTATGGCTGTCTTTAGTCTTAATAGATCATCCTCAGTTGCAGTTTCTAGTTCTGCTCAAATCATGTCATTCTGATTCCTCACCACAGTAACACTAGCACACTAGCAAAAATTCTCCAGAAGACACCAGGGACAGTATTGCCAGCCTCATTTCACCTGGGATAATGCTATATTTTCATGAACTACACCCTCAGGGAAGTCACACAGTCAGTGCTGGCACCAGCGATATGTGAGGCCAGAAGCTATGGGGGAGGAGGAGTGTTGGGGCAGACTTTTCCTTGTGTCACTTGCATGCTGCTGTGACAGCTATTGAATCTTTTTTCTTTTCTTTTTTTTTTTTTTTACACAAGAAAATACATTACTGCTTGGCTTTTGTTATTTTTATTATTCAAGACTTCTCTTTGTAATAAAGAAAATAAGGTTTTTATCTCAGGATTGTTTCTGTGGAGATGGATTTATAATGTTTATGATGTTATGGCATCTGAAGCTGCCTCTTAAGATTTCCTCTTAGGATTTTAATTGCCCTACATAGCCTCAGTTGCTTAGGAAACTAGGCTTAAAAAAAACGTATCTCTCCTCTCAATTGCTTGCAGTCTTTGGAGGTTGTTCTAATGAGTCTTCAGGGATGAACATTTTCCTTGAATTATTTGAGGACTGTCGTCTTGTCTTTGCAAGTGAGAGCACTGATCTAATTCTATTAGAAATTCCATTGATAATTAGGAACAGTTGCCAACTACATATTTCACTGAAGAGCTTTTATAACCTTTAATAATTGTATGCAGGTTTTTTGAGTCCTTAAATAGCAAACAATTTAGGATTTTCATAGAAGAATCTTAATTTTTCAAACCCTTCCTTGGGCAACTGGGCAAGAACCAGCATCACTTGAAAAAATGCCAGTGCCTGAGCCAGATTCTGGAGAGGACATTAATGTATCTTCTGAAAACAGGTAAGTTGTGGAAAGAGAAAGTTGTCCGTAAGAAGTCTGCCTGTAAGTAATGATCATAAGTAAGAAACAAATACAGATATGTCTGCAGAAGATCTTTCAGCATCCCTTTGGAAATACAGTAAGTTGAATTTCCCCCAAAATTGTCCCTCTGCATCAAAAACTGTCATTGCCCAGCATAGCCTCTTTAGTTCTGGATCCACCAAGAACCAGCAATAACTTTGAACTGTAAAGCTGCTTTTTTACCAAGAGTGATTTCATGCTTGCTGGATTTTTTTGTTTGTGGGTTTGGTTTTTTTTTACATCAGAAACTACTAAGTCTGTCTTCTAAAGCACACTCTCAAAGTGGGAAGGGGTTACTGTTCTTCTGTCTCACCTCAGGTTTTATCAAACACTATAAACCAATCTGCCACACAGACCAGGAGCCCTGTGCTTTCCTTTCTGAGCGACCCTGCAGGGTGCTAAATACAGAAGCTGGCAGACTTGGGATCTTTCATCTCTGCTGAAGTTTAGAGTAATTTTGTCCTCAGACTGATGCCTTCAGACATATAAAAAGTCTCAGAACTCACTGCCTGTGTATCATTTCAGATTTGATCCTTCTAAAGACTCTTCCAAAAAAATGTCATGGCCAGCTGTACTTTTATCCTCCTGGCTTTTTATTTCTGTGCTTATACATAATAAGGGTGTAATTACATTCAGATTTAAGACTTCTTTGAAAATCCATTTTTCTGTGTGGCTGAAGAAATGCATTTATAACTAAATAGGGTCTTCAAATTTCGATCCTTCTTGATCTCTTGCAATTGATCACTTTGAAGTTAGTTTACTTCTATTAATGTAACTTCATATATCAAAAGATTAGTCTGTGAAATGTTATTTGATGCATCTGAATGAAAAGAACGATATAAATGCTAGCATGTCGCAAGCGTGTCGATCCTCTAAGCAGACAAAGAGTAACACAAAATAAAATTAAAACTTGGAAAGTTTGGAAAAAAATATTCATTAACTGTATTTCTTCCTCAGGTCTTCTGGTTTAAAGTAATTCATTTAACTGATCTTGCAGTAACTTCTGTGTTTCTCTTGTCATACCTGCTCTCTTTTTGTTACCATTTTTATATCAAATGCATTTGAGTATACATTTGAGTATTGAGCTCGCTTAGCTTCCTGTTCAGAAGAGACCAGGTCTTTTCCCTTGCCACTTCTCCAGAACCATCCCAAACTTTACAGAAACAGAGCAGCTGGCAGTGGCTGCCAACCAGGACAGGCTCCTTTACAGATCAGCATCTTCAATACAGATCAACACCTTTGCCTACTGAAACAGCTGAGTAATGTGAACTATTCCTTTCAGTCAGACACTGGCTAACATCTGTGTTGGAAATGAAGCATCTGCAGGAGGATTCTAATAAATAGTTTTCTTTTTTTCTTACCTCCAACCTGCTTAGACTCTGCTTTTTTGGTTTTTATCTTTGGCTTTGTGTAAAACTTGAGAACAGAGTGGCTTAGTTCTCCGAGACTTAGGCTGCAGAGCCCAAGAGCAGAGGTACTGTGACCATTGTATGGAATGCATCATTTAGTGCATTAACTTTTCTTGCCTGAAGCATTTGGGTTGGTTCACTTCTTCATAAATGAAGACTGAATGACCTGCAAGAACATTTCATCCAGCTTTGAGTTAATTTGTTTTGCGTGGCTGGCAGCAAAAGCTTTCCTAGGCATGTTCTTCCCTGGATTTTCTGCTTGCTAGATGTAATAACTAGCAGTTAAATATTTTGAAGTGAATCTGTCTGAGAATTAGGAATCTGGTCTATAGTGACTGTTGGCGAATTTGGGTGCAAAACTGTTTGGATAGTATTCACCAAAATTGTCCAAGATTCTGTAAAAAACATTTCAATATAAATCATTTATACTATATAAAATATTATAAATAAAATTTCATGGTCCACAGATGCTGCATCTTTTCACTATACATTTCAGAGGAGATACTACCTGTTGTAAAAATCACTAGAAATTGCTGTAAACAAGCACTTTATTTTCCAGGTAATTATGAATTATGTGAAATAGCTGTGTTCCTTTGATGGGTAGTGTTCCTTAAAGAAACTGAAAACAGTTGAAATGGTTTTATTTTGCAAAGTAGTCAAAAGCATATGGGTAGGTCAGAAGTCAAATACCAGCTCTGTATTGCCCAAGTTTATATCCTGTTTCTATCTGAGTACTTGTTTCTTTATTGGATTGGGTCTGCGCAATGCACTCCAAATCTTTTAATGGCAACCTGTCATTCCTAATGCCTTCCCTAAAGAACTTTTTAAACATAATGCTCATTTAATTCATTAATGCATTATTTTTAGCCCAATTCTCCTTGCCAAACTTGTCAGCCTTCCCAACACTTTCCCATCACAGCCATATACCTTGTTAAAATTTTCCAAATGTACCCCTATGAAATTTTGTATGCAAACAGTGCCAATGATATTTGAAGAATTCTAGTCATTACTATTTTCTTTTTTTTTTTAAGCTCAGATGCCTAAGGTTTAGTGATGGCTCAAGACAGCTGGAGAATTAGCTTTTGAACAGAAAAATTCTTTTGAAAACATTTACTTGAAGTTCATTTAAGGTGGTCTTTATTATTATTAATGTGTTTGAGCTGGTGCTAGAGGGAGCAGCCATGCATGGGGACGGTTGTGCTAGGTGCTCGTAAGTCATGAGGAGCTGTTTCTCAGCTGCTCACTGCCTATTTAATTGCAAGAGGTGGGGAGAAGTGATGGAGCATGCAAAAGTGACTTGCGTTGTCACATTACACAGTACAGAGGGAAAAACTTTGCCTGTTCCTGAAGGTAGTTCCTGAAGTTTGTCTGGTTTTTCTTTGCAGTGCTTCCCTGAGGCTTCAAGTCACAGGGAGGAGAAGAGATGCTCCTCTGAGTCAAAGCTTCCCCAGAGCTGGCAGTGCTCTTCCCCCACTGCAGCAACTGCAAGAGTTGCCCCAGGGAAGCAGGAGATCTTAACTAGATATCAGGACTCTTCTTTCTGTTTGTGGGAGGCTCTTCAGTCCTTTCTACCAGATTTTACTGAAGAGCCTTCTCACTAAATTATCTTTTACACTTCATTGTAATAACCTTGACAATTCTGCTGGGTGGAAATGCTTTTGATAAAAGTGGAAATTTTTGAGTTTGCAGATTGGATAAAGAGGCAGTTGTGTTTCTTGATAGTTCTTCTATTCTGTGTTGCGCTTGCTGCTTTTTCACTAAGTACCGTTTCCTGCATACACAGTCCAAGTGAAACCCAGTGGGTGTTGTGGAAACATCTGGCTAGGTACTCATGTTTAGAAGAAAGCATTTACAATGACCCTGTGTCCAATCTGGAAGTCATCACTGCAGCATGAATGTTTGCAAGTGGAGGGCTCCGAGTTCAGAGCCCACAACTATTGCCTCTTTTATTACTGTGCAGGCTCTTTCCTACTTGTGGGACATAAGTGGGGATTTAAAAAGTCAGTACGGCTCTGTGATCCTCCCTCCCCCCAGCTTTACAAGCTTACATATGCAGGTCAGAATACAGTTCATCTTCGAAGATGTGTCTGTCTTGTCTTTTGCTTAGTTGAATGCCAGGCTCTGTCCTGTAGTCCCTCACTGAAAACATCCAACTGTAAGGTGGTTTGGAGTTTCACTAAGTTATTTTTAAGACGTTGAAAAATGGGCACATTCTTGTGTCATTTTCAAAGTTTGTTCCCTAAATCCTGGCCAGTAACAAAATGGTATAACAAATGGAAAGCTGAAAATGTTTTAATAATAAACCCCTACTTTCATCTGTCAAGCCAGCTGAATGGAGAATGTAGACAATCAAAGCATTATTTGACAGCCTTTTCAGAATATTGGGAAAGTATCTTTATCAATTATTGGCAGGGCAGAAGGATCACATTGGAGTTTGACACTTCGTGGTAGCCTGGAAAACACAAGTAAGTCATACTGTGCATCTAAATGTGCAAAGTGCTGGGTGCCCCAAGTTTCTCCTTCAATTAAAAAAGAATTGAGACCATTCAGAGCTTTTCAGGATAAGTATTTAGTTTTGCATTGATCTCATAGTAGCTGTTCCACAAAACAGCATTAGCTAACTGTTCTTCCTCCGTTTCAGCATGGCACTTGAAAATGTATTAACTATTCCTGCAAGATCCAGGGGTGTAATGAAGCACAAATACAGATTATCTGCTGTTCATTCCTGTCTCTGATCGCAGTATGGAGAGGGATTGCAAGCTGTTAGTGACGTGCTGGGTTAACATACCTAATGTAATCTTGCATAAATGAATGGAGATAAAACCAAAACTTTGCTGTTACTGGAAGGTTGTAATACAATATCCAGCCCCAACGTGATGTAGGTAGCCTCGTATTTTGCGAATTGTGCAGAGAGTTATGAGATCTGGCATGTCAAGTTACTGGCCTGTTTTCTGCTGTGTGCTTGTCAGTTACCTCAAATTCATGACTGACAGCTCTGTGCTGCTTGCTTGAATTTCTGCCTTCATCCGATTTATTTTATAATTTATTGAGACACAGTAGCTTCCTGCTCTAAAATGACTCAAGGAGCAACAGATGGAGGCACACCTGTCACGCAGAAGCAATGCAGGAGAATTTTGGTATGAACACGTCAAAAAATGGAGTCAAGAAACATCTACCTTGTGTAGAGCACCAGGTGGTGCTGGCTGTTTCTTGATTAAAGGCAGAAATTCGTTAACTGTACTCTTCTGTATCCAGAGCATGAGCCTCTGCCAGCACTTTTGGGTATGGTGGCTGATGGCTCACTTGACACAGCATGAAGGGATAATGTCTGGCAGCATCTTGCTTGTTTGTGTTCTTAGCTATGAAACCAAACTTACATACATGTCAATCAAGGGAGGATAATGCACTGAATAGTTGTCAAAATAGTCTGAAATTTCATTTGACCTGTTGAATGTGGCATAAAAAAAGTGGTAGATCAGCAATAAAAAAAATTTTCTGGAACCCCTTTGCAGCACCATGCTGGTGCTGACTTGAAATACTACCTTATTCAGCCTCGTGTTCATTTTGGCAAGGTAAATGGAGAGAAGTGGGTTGGTTACAGCAGCCAAATGAAGTGTTGTCAGGGAGTGGGTCTTTTCTGTGGATTCTAGCCCTGTGTTGGCAGACTTAGGAGGAAACTATCTGAAAACTTCAGCTTGTCATCATGTACTGATTACCGTGTCAGTAGTGTGAATATCCAGTAATAAAATCTATAAAGCCAGAGTATCTTTTTTTCTGGTTTCTTGAAAGAACTTTATTTCAATAATAAAACATTTACCATGTAACCTGTAAATTTCTTTCCATGTAATATTTTTTATTACTCAGCAGAAGCTACAAATAAGTTACTAATTTTGAGCCCATGGCTTTCTGTTGAGTGTGTGGATTGACCATAGCCATGATACTTATACGTATAAGTCGTGTGGCCAGCCCTGTCCATTGCAGTCAACAGTTATTAACATTGACATTAATTTCAGCAGATTTTGTACTCACTTTTAGCACTAGAAATCAGGCTTTCTATGAGTTTCATGGGAACAATTTAGAGCCATGTCTATCCAGAGCCATTTAATCAAGCATCCCACTGGATTTTCTCGTCTGAGGATGTTGTAAGGATGCTGGTTATTACATGACTTCTTCTCTGATTAGGTAGTACTCTGCCCGATGTCAGCTTATGGTCAGGCACTGTAATACTGTGTTTAAATTGCAGATATTTATCCTGGAGGACTGGGCAATTGCTTTTACTGTGTTTTATTTGGCTGTGACAACAGAAGCAACTTCTAATGGTGCTGCTGGCCAAAAGAACCTGATGGGGTTACATACTCACCAGCAGTGAAATCTATAGAGACAAGATACCAACGGATGCTGTAGCTACAAGTAGCTGGGTTTCTTGCATTGCTGCAGTGAAGCACTGATCTAACTCTGCTGGGGTATTAGCATATCACTCAACTAAAAATAAGTCCTTTATAACTTCCAAAGTACTTACAGTGCTTGTTGTAGAAAACAGCTGCTTTTGATTCTTTAGTGTCATTGAGCATATGAACCCATGAGCTGAAATCCCTCTTGAAAAATTACATTTAATAGGAGGAAGAGGCAGTAAACCAGGTTTGGACATATTTTGAATATTCTGTTTATTTCATATTGTCTGAAGATTTGCAGATGTCTGTCTGCAAAGCTTAAGTAGGTAGATAACTCTGAAAGATTTAACAGACAACAACAAAGATAATTCTTTGGTTTAAGATTCTTATTTGCTTCATCAGGAATGAAAATTAATGTTTCACCACTGCAAATTTGGGTTTTTTTTCCTCCAGTGGCTGCAGTCAAGCTAAGCTTTTCACCTTGTCTTGATTTTTCTTGTAATGATTAGTAGTAATCATAAGTGATTTTATTTTGATATCTTTAATAATAAACTGAAGAGGTAGATTTAAAGAAAAATAGAGTGTTTTTTTTTTTATTACTTTCGGTATCATGAAGCTGGTTAATGTTGGTTGAATATGTAGATATGTTTGACACTTGTTTTTGTGTGGATATTATAGGATCTGGTGTTCACGAATTTAGTTTGATCATCCAGTATCGCAATTTTGAGTGTCTTATAGATGGGACTTAAAGTTTTACAAATTGCCAGAGCCCTGAAGCAGATGAGGACACATTATCATGGTAAGAGGATGTAGTTACCTCCTCTCACTGCCTACGTGGCAAGGGGCCATAGATGTTTGGGCATTCTCGGTTCACTCTAAGTCACTGTTAAATTTGAGATCTCATTTGAGACACTAATCTTATTTAGGGGTGGAAACAAAGCACACGAATGGAGACCTCATCGTGTTTTTGCTACTTTACAGGTGGGAATGTAGTGATGTAGAGAGGGAAATTATTTACCCTGGGTAGGACATTAAAGCAGTAGGGATCTGGGCGTTCGTTTGGATTCTCTTAGTCCTGCATTAATACCCTGGCATTTAAATTGCATTCTGCTTCTTATCTTTTACTTAATTTTGACCTGAATGTGTCTAAGTCTTGCTGTAATGTTCCTACACAGACAGCCTCTCTCACCTATTTTATCTCTGCTCTGGCAAGTTCAGTTTTGAAGGAGTAAAGACAGACCTCTTTTCTCTGCTGTGTTGCCCTTCTAACTTGTAGGTGCCAAAGATCCCATTATATAGAAAAGCTAAAATGCGCAAGGGAAGCAACCAATTCTGTAATCTAAGCTTGACATTCTACTTTTTTATCTGCCTGCAAAATAAATCCCTGTTCTGGTTTTCAGAACTGATATTGGACTGTTGTTTAAATCAACACTGCACTGCCCTGACTGCAATCACAGCTGAGATTCTTGTCCTAGGTGTTCTTCCTTACCTCTTAGAAACTTCAACCTTACAATCAGCCCATGTTTGTGTTAAACAGAGTAGAGAATGTTTGGCAAGGAAATTGGTGGGAGTCTTAAGATCGAGTCCCTAACAGTAACTCTCCTGTCTGAATTGGTTCAGATACCCATTCTCCCTTGAGGAGCCACTTTTTGGCACTGTGTAACACTGACAAAAAGAGGTTTCACATGGATTTTTGAAAGCATTCTCCTTGAGCTGCTACGAGGAGAGTTGCTCTTAATGGCTTGGCAGTGGCTCCACACCATTCACTCATTCTTATGATGAGTGGTTACTCATCCATGATATAAATTACTACCTTCTACAGACAGTCCCAACTATAATTCCTTGGCTGAAAGGAAATTCTCTCTTGTGTGTGATTTAAGTCAGTGGCCATCTTTTTAAAAATAAAAATAAAGGCTGCCATCAGGAAGATAATTTCCTGAAGAAGGCAGCACAGTACAGATAGCTACTAAAATAGGTGAGAAGGAAAAGAAAGTTTTTGCATCGATCATTAGAAGTAATCAATATAATTAATGTAAATTATTGTAAGTGGGAAGAGATACGGAACTGCAGGGCATTTCAGGTTTAAAGTAATTTTTTGATTAAAGTTTCCTAGGCTGTAAAAGTAATTGGGTAGGGGAAGGAGGGGAATCCATCTATGTGTTATAAGCTAAACAATCTAGTCTTGAACATATAGGAATATGAGATAATAATAATTAGGTGTAGAACAAAAAGGTTTGTGGAGCTGAGAGTAAGGGAATTACTCAGTTGACAAGCCCAACACTTTCCTCCTCCGTTCTCAAGACTAAAAATCATGCTTTTAACAAAATATTCCTGTTTGGTGTATCACTCTTGTATGGATAGATGTGTCAACCTCAGTGCCTTTTGTTTTTGAAGGATTTCTGTTTCCTGTCCTTTCACTTCTCTGATGAAAGTTGGATATTGTTTTGGAGACTGTCAGTGTAATATTCTTGTAACAGGAGTACAATAATCTGAAAAAATATAAAGATGAAATTGAGTAAGGAGGCACTGGAAAAATTTGTTAGGCGGCTGGCAGGTTACATGAAAATAAGCTTGTGTTTTAATGTAACTGAAAGTTAAAGGTCTTGGTAGAAACATTTCTTTGTTCTTTCTTGCTTATGCGCGGCATAACCAAGTAAACTGATTTTGAATCATATTAGGAGGACTGTTTGTCCTTTAACTGTAAGTTTTCTAGCCGTTCATCCTTGAGACGTTTTCAGAAGGTATTTCACAGAATCACAAAGTTGCTGAGGTTGGCAGGGACCTCTGGAGATCGTCTAGTCCAGCCCCTGTGCTCATGGAAGAGTCAGCTTGAGCAGTTTGCCCAGGACCATGTTCAGTCAGATTATGAGTCTCTCCAAGGACAGGTACTCTGCAGCCTCTCTGGGCAACCTGTTCCTGTGTTCCACCACCCTTACAGTAAAAAAACCCTTTTTCTAACGTTTAAAAGAAAATTCCTGTATTTCAGTTTATTCCCATTGCCTCTCACCCTGTCACAGTGCATCACTGAGAAGAGTCTCTCTCTCATCATCTTTGCACCCTCCCATCAGGTATTTATATCCATTGATGTCCCCCCAAGTCTTCTCTTCTCCAGACTGAACAGGCCTGGTCGGTTGCTCAGTCTCTCCTCATATGACAGGTGCTCCAATTCATTAATCATTTTTGTGGCCCTTGGCTAGGGTCACTCCAGTAAGTCCCTATCTCTCCAGTCCTGGGGAGCCTGGAACTGGGCCCAGCACTCTAGATGTGTCTCATCAGGCCTGAGTGGAGTGAAAGGAATCACCTCCATTCACCTGCTGCCAGTGCTTTTCATAGTACAGCACAGCGTCCTAGTCTTTGGTTCATGGTCAGCTTGGTGACCACCAGGACCCTAAAGTCTTTCTCTGCAAAGCTGCTTGCCACCCAGAAAGCCCCCAGCATGTACTGGTGGGTGGTGTTACTCACAAGCAAGACTTTGCATTTCCCCTTGGTGAGCTTCATGAGGTTCCTCTCTGTCCAATTCTCCAGCCTGTCAAAGTCCTTCTGAATGGCAGCACACCTATCTGGTGTATCAGCCAATCCTCCTAGCAAACTCTGCCTCTTCATGCAGGTCCTTAATGAAGAGGTTAAACAGTATTGGCCCCAATATCAACCCCTTAAGTACTCCACTGGGACTTTGTACCACTGATCACAACTCCCTGAGCCTGGCAGTTCAGCTGGTTCAGTCCACCTCACTGTCCATTTATGTAGTCCATACTTCGTCTGTTTGTCTTGGAGCTCCACTGTAATGAACCCTTAGCAATTACTTGGCTTTTTAGTCTTTTTTTGTAAAGGAATAAGGCTTATGCAGTGATGCCATCCATCTGTCCTCTTCCCTTATCGCAGCCTCCCCCTCAATCCTTGTAGCTTTTGAACACACACATCAATTTCCGTCAAATTTGACAGAGCAGCAGGGTCTTTACATCCAGTTCCTGTAACTGTCACAAAAACTGTCAGCAGCAGCAAAGAGAGTATGGTCTGTGAGTGAGCCACTAGGAAAGTCTCCCATGCAAGCTCAGCCAGAACCTACTTGGCGTGGGCTGCCATCGGGCCTGTGTGGGCATGCGTAGCTCAGAGCAGACCATGTGCTTTGCCTTTCCCTCAGCTGGTGGTGAGGAGACCCAGGTGCAACCCAGGAGGCTGCAGGGAGGGTGAGGGAACTGCAGTTCTTGCTGGGAGAGAGGAGGTGGTAAAGATTATCAAAGAAAAGCAGTATTGGTGGGGGAAGGGAGAGAGAATAATAATGATAGTCTGTGAATCTGTAGGCAGTCAGATTTTGCTATCTTTGCTTGCTGAATGTGTCTTTTAAAGCCCTTTCTTGTTTGTGCTAGATATTCCCTAGCTGTATGGGTAAAAATGTGGGGGTTGCAAATAGACTCTTGCACACGAAGTGAAGTTTTATTCTGGTAAAGAGAACTACCCTCAAGCTATTCAGACACTGTGGGGAGTTCCATTACTTCATAGTAGTCACGAGATCTACATATTTTTACTTGCATTTCTCTCTCTTCCTCTTCTGTATTTAGCCACATTTTAAGTAATTAGTAATCAGGCTACTGTATAAATCAATTTTTAGGGGATATTTGTACAACTCTCACTTTTTTCACTTTTAGTACTGCTGGCTCTTACTCTGACATAGAAAGAAATATGCTATTAAGATTGCTTATGAAGTAATTGAGGTCAAGGCTTTGAAGCTACTGCTTCTTCATCTTGCATTATTAATTCTCAAGGTTTACAGAAAGAGTGGTATTTGTAAAAACCCATTGTAAAATTCTACACCATATCATAGAATGATTGGAGTTGGAGGGGACCTTAAAGATCATCTAGTTCAAACCCCCTGCCATGGGTAGGAACACCTTCCACTAGACTAGATTGCTCAAAGTCCCATCCAGCCTGGCCTTGAACACTGCAGGGATGGGGCATCCACAGCTTCTCTGGGCAACCTGTTCCAATGCCTCACCACCCTCGCAGAAAAGAATTTCTTCCTAATAGCTAATCTAAAGCTACCCTCTTTCAGTTTAAAACTGTTAATGCCACTATAAGGTCTCGCCGGAGCCTTCTCTTCTCCAGGCTGAACAACCCCAACTCTCTCAGCCTGTCTTCAGAGGAGAGGTGCTCCAGTCCTCTGATCATCTTGGTGACCCTCCTCTGGATTTGCTCTTACAGGCCTATATCCTTCTGATGTTGGGGGCCTCAGAGCTGGGTGGAGTACTCCAGGTGGAGTCTTGCCACAGTAGAGTAGAGGGGCAGAATCACCTCCCTCAATGTGCTGGCCACACTTCTGATGCAGCCCAGGGTACGGTTGGCTGCTTGGGCTGTGAGCGCTCATAGCTGGCTTGTGCTGAGCTTCTCACCGACCAACACCCCCAAGTCCTTCTCCTCAGGGCTGTTCTCAATCCATTCTCTCCCCAGCCTGTATTTGTGCATGTGATTGCCCTGACCTATGTGCAGGACCTTGCACTTGGCCTTGTTGAACTTCATGAGGTGTCCACAGGCTCACCTCTCCAGCCTGCCCAGGTCCCTCTGGATGGCATTCCTCCCCTCCAGTGTGTTGACCGCACCACACAGCTTGGTCTCATCAGCAAACTAGCTGAGGATGCACTCAATCCCACTGTCCAAGTCACCAACAAAGATGTTAAACAGCACCGGTCCCAGTACCCACCCCTGAGGAGTGCCACTCGTCAATGATAACCACTTGGACATCAAGCCATTGACCACAACTCTTTGAGTGTGACCAGCCAGCCAGTTCCGTATCCACCGAGTGGTCCATCCATCTAATCCACGTCTCTCCAATTTAGAGACAAGGATGTTGTGTGGGACAGTGTGAAATGCTTTGCACAAATCCAGGTAGATGGCATCAGTTGTTCTTCCCTTATCCACCAACGCTGTAATGCTGTCGTAGAAAGCCACCAAATTTGTCAGGCACTATTTGCCTTCAGGGAAGCCATGTTGGCTGTCACCAGTCACATCCTTATTTTCCATGTGCTTTAGCACAGTTTCCAGGAGGATCTGCTCCATGACCTTGCTGGGCACAGTCGTGAGACTGACTGGCATGTAGTTCCCCAAGTCTTCCTTTTTTCCCTTTTTAAAAATTAGGTCTTCCTGGTCAGGTGGCCTGTAGCAGAGCCCGACTGTGACATCACCTGTCCCTGTCCTCCCTTTAATCCCGACCTGTAAACTCTTAGATGGCTTCTCATCCATCCCCTGGTGGACCTCCACGTACTCCAGCTGGTCATTGACATAGAGGGTGACACCCCCTCCTCGTCTCCCCTGCCTGTCCTTCCTGAAGAGCCTGTATCCTTCCATTCCAACACTCCAGTCCTAGGAGCCATCCCACCACGTCTCCATGATGCCAGTAAGATCATAGCCCTGCAGGCATGTACATGTCTCTAACTCCTCCTGTTTATTCCCCATGCTACGTGTGTTTGCATAGAGGCATTAAGTTGGGCCCCCAATGAAGCTGATTTACTGGCTGGAGTGGTTGGTATTTGTTTGTGCTGCACTCCAGGTGCTTTCCTGCTGACCTGTGACCCTTCTGCAGGCTCTGGGCACCTATTACTGGCATTGGCATCATACTGGTAGGAGTGGGATGGATTGAGGTTCCCCTCCCCCGGCAACTCTAGTTTAAAGTCCTCTTCACAAGCTTGGCAAGCCTCTGACCAAGGATACTCTTCCCCTTCTTTGACAAGCGGACTCTGTCAGGCCCTAGTAGACCAGGGTTCTCAAAGCAAGTCCCATGGTCTGAGTAACCAAACCCCTGGCTATAGCACCAGTCCTGTGCCATTTGTTGATTTGCTAGATTTGATTGGCCCTATCAACCCCCTTCCCTTTGACCGGGAGGACTGATGAAAAAACTACTTGTGCCCCACAGTCCCTGACTGCTGCTCCCAGGGCTATGTAATCCTTCTTGATATTCCTCAGGCTGTTCCTTTCGTACTAGCTGCTCTGCTTGCATATGTTCTGCTATCCTTTTTGTCATGTCTGAACATCTCATTGGATTACCTCTTACCATTTTTAGTTGTTTTCAGTTCATCTGTAAGCTGGATTTCTCCTTCTCTACTTTCACTCTTCCACATGATCTTGGAATTATTCTTCTGCTAAGTCTTCAGAAGAAATTGTAGTGAAAAAGAAGATTCCCGAGAGTTTGCTGGGGCTAAGGAAGAGAAGAGTTTGAGGTGATACAGATGATTCTATATACTCATATAAACAATAACAAGATATTATAATTAAAACTTCTTAGCATAAGAAATGTTTTGCGAAATCTGATGATTGCTACAATAATTCAGGAATCCCTTGGTCTTTTACTGGGTTTCCTGATGCTTCATCTCCAGTTGAGGTATGTCAGGAGATTTCAGGACAGCTTTCCAGACAGATCTTTCTATGGAATGATCCAATTAATGTTCGCAAAAGAAATGCATAAAAACATGGCTAGATTATAACTTGACCTCTTTACTACCTTTCTCTCTTCTGTACTATTTTGTTTCTTCTTGGTATCTGCTTATTTTACCAGGGATCTCAGCTGATTGTCCCAGCACTTGTACCACTGATATGTCATACTTAAAAGTGTGAGTAATTGCTTTGCAAGGTCATCTTTACAAATGGTCTCTGTAAGACTTGTAGCATTTAAGACTGGAGGGCCAACCTCACCTTTATTTCAGTGCTACCCTTTGTACTGCAAGCCTAGAATCATAGAGTGGTTTAGGTTGGAAGGGACCTTAAAGATCATCTGGTTCTGCAGATTTCTCCAGCCAGGACAGCTATCTCCCTTTGACCCATTCTGTGTGCATTTTCTCCCACTGCTCTTCCAGAGAGATTCAGAAAGAGCTACCAGGGTCTAGGCCTCCAGGAACTCCTCAGACTTTTGATTTGTGATCTGAGTCTGAGAGTTTAGGATGCAAATTAGTATGTTTTCATCTTCAACTTGTACAGTGCTGGACTTTGTCAACAGCTCGGTTGATGCAGTTGGCTCTTAGCTTCAAGGAAGGGTAGGCAACAGAAAGGCTGTTTAGTACTTGTCAAGACAGGGATATTGTTAGAGCTGACAAGGGGAGGCATGTCCAGGTCTTGCTCTCATGTTTGCTTCAGGCTGGCTTTGTCAGGGCCTCATATTTTACATTGTTTGCATTGTAGGATATTTGAGTCAATGTGTTGCTTAAATTAGCATAGTCTTATCCTTGCTATGCTGTTTTACTTGCTCGTGTTTGAGCTTCTCTTGGACCGGGATCTGTCTTTGTCTGTTGTCTAGTATGAGGATTTCCACTCTACCTCGTTCCCTTGTTTAAATTGATAGCCCTGCACCAGCCCTTGACATCCTGAAATCTCTCTCCCTAATAGGAAGTAGCTGGTTCTGAACATTTTCAAGAACGCCGCTTTTTATTTCTAACAGTACAAAACTGTGACGTGCTGAAAGTGTGAGGGTTTTTTTAACCTTCTTCAAGTAAAATAAGAAACTCGCATTTATTCCTGGATACTGCATTGAGTAGCTATTTCCTGATTCTTTCTAAAAGGGGTTACAAAACACTGAAGAATTGTTCTAATTAAATACAGCCACAAAGTGTATCTGAGGAAATGAAGTATATATTCACCTTTGGCCAGACAAAACTTTCATCTCTGTGTAAGCAAGCTTTTTTCCCCCTTATTTGTAATGAATCCCACAGTACTCATAACTGATCCAGAACTTGCAGTCTCGCTTTCCTGACGTACGCTGCCACTGCTCAGATGTCAGCTGCTCCACGCACCAGTTCGATTGCATGCCAATGATGGGGGTGTGCGCGTATCACTGTGACACCTGAAGACATCAGCAGGGCCATAGCCGACAGTCAGTGCATGCATCATTGCCTTTGCCTTCTCTAGCCCTCCAGACCTCTGGATTTGGAGGGCTAGGGAAGAAATCAGAGCTAGACCCCCAGCATCTTCATTGTCCTGAAATTCTCTTCAAGCTGTTTGTTTCAGACCACGGGCCTCCAGCTGGTACGAGTGCCTGTGGATGCCACACTTACAGTTTATGAGTCAGTAAGGGGCAGAAGGAGCTTTTTGAGGGAAGAACTTGATCTATTGCATTAGAGGCTAACCTTAGCTTTTCAAGCTTTTACCAGACTGGAAAAGAATTTAGCCCTAAAAGCATTTCAAACTTGATGTGGTTTTTTTTGGAAGCTGTTTAATTTTTGTTGTGGGGTTTTTATTACTCTGATTACAGCTTAACTGTCTTAAGAACAACAGTGCCATCCCAGTCCAAAAGCATCTTTTCATAAGAATTCGCCCTGTGAGTCATTGCATTTGTTTATCTCCATATTTATTGCAGTAAATCCTTCACTTCCTCTGCACACCCAACAACCCTGTTTGGTGGTGTTCTCACTGAAATTGTGGCAGCCGCAATAGAACACATATTTTGTTTTTCTGCAGTATTCTTGCATGTAGAGAACTGCACTGGGGTTTTGCTTGGGTTGCCTCTCCATTTTATGTTCTGTGTCCTTGTTACAGCCTTTGAAGCCCTTTCCCAGTGAGCATAAAGCACACTAAACAGCATGTGCAAATGAGCAACAGCACAGCTGCTAATTGTGCTAACAGATGTAAATAGGAAAAACATTACTTTCCTAATGCTAAAAGTATTTATAGAAACCATATCCATCTTTCATAGCACTTTGATTATGGACGGCGCCTCTTTCAGGTTCAGCAAAGTTGGTTAAGCTTTTGCAGATGATGTGACTTGCTGAGGTAATGATAGAAATGTGGAAGAAATGCAGATGTTTGAAAGCTTTTGTTTTACGTGCTTTAGGCAAATAAGTGGCTTAAAAGGAAAGCTTTTGCTTTGCATTCTTTAGAAAAATGCATGGCTTTAAAACAGAAACATACAGGAGGGTCGTTGAATGCAAACAAGGAATCTAACCTCTTTGAGCTGAGTTCCCCATGTGCCTCACCTGCCTGGTCAGGTTTATTTGAACATCGTTTGACTTGAGTAGAGTATGACTTGCAAAAGCCCTTTCGCCAGACCCAGGCAGCTCCCATTTCCTCTGCGCTTGTAATTTATCCATTAAGATCTCAGATCCCAAGAACATATCCTCTCTTGGGAATGAGTGGCATCCTCATGGGTGGAAGTGCATTTGTAGCACAGGGGACGTTAACATTAGTGTAATTGGGATGATTCAGGTAATTTTCTTGAAGGGCTCTCTCTGTAACCCTTTCCAACAACTGTATCGACAAAATGGCCGGTGCGCCTGGCTCCAGCCTTGGGCTGACCCCAGCAATGTTGGAGGAGCAGGGAGACACCTGACACTTGCATTGAGTGACCAAGCAATTTCTGTGTCCCTGGTTTAGTCTCCCAGAAAGTTTTCTTTGTTTTCAGCAACCTGGGTGAAATAATAAATGGTCATGAGAAAAATGGTCACAGTCAGGGCAAAAGCTGAGTCGTTGGGCTGTATGATCAGAGGACTCATAAAAGTCTCCACTGTCTGATGCCTTCAGCCAAGCTGCTCTGTAAGCCAAAGGGCAGATTTGGCAAGAGTGTCAGGACCCACATCACATTTGATCCAGGGAACGATTTTCTTTGGGAAGCTGCTTTGCCCTCTTCAGCTGGCTCAGTTCCCTCGCCTTTGCACAAAGGGGATTTAGATGTAATTACCCCTGGCTACCCTGACAGCTTTCACACCCTGCCTCCTAATCCATAACCCTTTCCTCTTCTGATAACTTCAGAGAGTGCTTTTTTCCCTTTATCTGTGCTTCACTGGCAAACAACAGCAAGTTTGTGGAAGCATGAGAGAAATGGTTCTGACTTAAGGCCTGAGCATCTTGAACAAATGGATGTGCAGCTTCACGTTCAGCATGCTAATGCTTCACTCTATCTTTGCAACACATCTTTGACTTCTCTCTGGAGCAGTGTCCCGGCAGGTGGGTCACTACTTTTCACATCAATTCTGTAACCTACCTATATGTACAGATACTTTTGAAAAAGAGGTTTAAAACTTAGTGGTTTTCTTCCTCCCCATAATGCCGCTTTTTTCTAAATGGTTGCAGTAAAAAGAGAGTAGTGTTTTTTTGATTCCCTCCCCACAGCAAGGATTCCACCATTTTTTCCCCTTAGGATTTAGCTACCAAAAAGATCTATGGAAGCAATTTTTCATCATTTTGCAAAATCAGAATTGCTTGATGTCTAGAAACAGTGGTTAAAATCTGAAGTGGAGAATACGGGCTGTGAAAATCAATGCAGTTTCGACTGCACCTCCTAGGTATCTCCCACAGGCTCCCATGCCTATGTATAGGTTTTTCACCCCCCGCCTGCCTCTTCCTTCATAGAACTACAATTTAATTACAGAGCTTGGCAAATTCTTCAAACGATGTAGAGGCTGAGCTAAATAAAACAATGACAGGGAAATGATAGCAAGGTAGGAACATGAATTGGAAAAACACCTCATACTTGAGATTTCTGTATTATTCAAAGGTTTCATTCAGCTCCTTTTTAAATGGGAGTGGGTGTGTGGGGGTTGATGGGCGTGAATACTCATTATTTCCTGCAAGATGGAAAAGAAAGAAAAGGTCACTTTAAATATAATTCGTAGGGCTAATGGGTAAATCTACCTGGTTATTATATCCTCCTCCTAAATCTTTGGCTGGAGCTGAGTAATGTCATCTGATTGTTGCTTGGCTTCTGGTGCTCTGAAGACCCCTTTACTAAACACTTCAAGTAAAACCACAAGTGAAGTCCAGGCAGAAATTGTTTGGAATTTAATCTTGGTGATAAAATTTGTATTAAAATACTGTTCTGTTAAAATAGTCCTTTTTTATTATTATTAGTTCATTGTTTAACACAAAGGAGGGAAGGGCGGAGCAATTGAGTATTTCTGTGATCTTTTTTTTATCTCTGTTTGAACTTTACAGAATTGTAAATCTAAATGATGTGAAGGTGGATCAGAGTTTGTCACAGTATCTGGGTTGTTGCAGTCGCGATCGTGGGACAGATGCTTGCATTTTCATGCAGGGGCTGGCTAGTACGACCTTCAACCTTGTGAACACAGCTCCCAAAGAGGGGGGAATAGTCTCTGGTCTCTAACATACTTGAGGGCAGAAACTGAGGTCAGTATTGTGAATAGGAAGAAGAAAAGTTTTGCCAAGTACTGCAGTGTGCGAAGTGGTACCAGTAGTGGGTATATTAAGGATAATGAGCTAAATTGGCTTTGTTTTAATTTTTTTTAATTGTGTAATTCTTAAGTATACATTTGTTTTAAAATAAAAAAAAAAAATATTCCTGAGATAAAGTTTCCATTACAACTTTTCCAAACTTCTCTGGTAGCTGCCAGAGTACTCACAGAGAAGTATTGTGTTTGCTTTGGATAACTGAGCAGATCTTCTTTCTTTTTCAAATTAAAAGCTTAATAATAGACAACTAGTTAATCAGTACAACTCAGCGCAGTATAAATTGTTGAAAAAATAAAGTCTCCTCTCTTAGAGATGCCAAATCAGGTCAAATGCCGGTTTTCAAGAAGGTATCTAGTTCTTCGGTGTGTGCTTCAATATACTTTTACAAATTGTAGACCATAATGCTCTTCTGGGGTTCTGGGGTAGCTGTTTTCCTTTGGTTTCCATAATTGTCTGTATAGCCTCTCCCAAATGTTCCTCAAAGTTACGTAATTTGTGATAAACTACCTCTCTGGCCAGGTACTGACGTTGTTTATGCCTTCAGTGTAAAATACCTTGTAGTAACAACTTTTTATAGTCTGCCTTATTTTTTTAATCTCTTGTCACTGGGGCATGTTTTTAAGACAAGCAGCAGTTGAGGTTTAAGTGAATTGTCCTGATATTACATCAGTCAGTGCTTTTTTTAAAAAGCTAATGAGATAAAGATATTCTTTTTAATATTTTCTTAATGCATATCTTTGCACATATCATTCTGTCTGGTAAGAACATACAGTACAAATGAAAATTATGAAATCAGTAAGTTGTTTGAAATTTGTGTCTTTTGCCAGAGTTCTTACTAAAATAAATACATTTATCTGCTTAAAGGTTATTAGTTAAATGTCTTTGTATAAACAAAACTTCTTTGTTTAAGTACAAAAAGTACACCCAGGAGAAGTTCAATGGGATATATGTTTTAACTTTATGGTGCTGTAACCCAATTTCAAGCTAATGATATTATGAAATATCTTGTGGCTCATATATTCCGTACTCTTAATCCACTGATGAATTTTGAATTTCCCTTTGATTGATTGTCCCCATATGATTTTCATCAAAGGAAGCGGTGATTAGGCCAGCATTACTCATGCAGCAATTGCTTCCCACAGCGCTACTCACATACTGCTCTTCTCTCTCTTTCACCTCCCTGCAGCTCAGGGCAAAGCTGCTTTGGGTCTCCTCCAAAATTGTGGAAACTCTCCCATTTTAGATGGTTTCTTCTCATACATGAGTTTTAGAACTGAGCACCTTCAGAGCTGGACTTCCACCAGGGTCTTGCTTATCCAGGCTGAGGACTGGGATAGGACAGGGACCAGAAGGGGTGGACACTCTGCAGCCCGGTGCCTGGGAGCGGTGGAATGTGGGTGAGGGTGGTGAGGCCCTTGGTCCCCGCAGAGCTGTGTCCAGGCCCATCTGTACCTCTTAGCATCTGACTGGAGCTGGGAGAGGACCTGCTGCGCTCTTTTGGAGTATACTTAGAGTTACTTTGTTTTATTTACATTTTTCTTAGTTTCCTGTTCCCAGCTGGTCATCATATACCCTTTTTTCCCTTTAAAAGGTATGGGGAAGGCATTTGTTGAATAATATAATCGGATACTTGTGCTGTCCATCCCATTACTGTGCTGTGTGATGGGATGGTCATTGTGCAAAAGGGATACTGATATTGTCTAAGCTTCAGTTTCCCATACTGTCTAATTTAGGTCCCCGAATCATGTCATTCCGTTTTGCACAGAGGAGGTCTATTTCCTGGCTTAGCACCAGGCACAGACCTCGCCACCTTAAACAAGGCAAGGCAGCAGGTACTGGTCCCAGATAGAAACCCAAGCCTCATTCCTCCCCACCACCCAGCACGTCTCCAGAGAACCCAAAGGCAGTTTTGCCAGCCTGTTACTCCATCTATCCTCTATCTTGAAATTTGTGAATGAAATACAGTACAGTGAGGTTGATGAAGGGCAAATGGCGGTAATTTAAAATTAGATTTCCTCTTTGAAAAGCTACTCCAGGTAGTATTGCCAGCGCTTACTGATGGCTTATCAGGGCTTAATGGCTGAGTCATTTCTGATGAAGTTTCAAGCATCAGTGCTTCTGTGGTAAAACGTCACAGTAACAGTCAACAGTCTCCCCCTTCATCAGTTGGCCTGACAACTCTGATGACGTGGGAAGCTACTTCAGCATAGAGGTAGGCAGCTGTGCCTAGGGATGTGGCAGGAGTCCCACTGGGCAAACCAACCACCGTCATCAGCTAGAAAAGCGTTCTGGCAAGAGCATAAATGGTCATTGACATGAACTTCTTTGATAATGGGGGATTTCCAGCAGCAAACCTCCTGACTCTTCTTCCTCTCAGCATCAAGGCCGTTGGGACGTGGTATGCTTTTTCTCATCAGTGTCTGACTTGGCATCGAAGGATGATTTGGGCTCAGGGCACTCACACAGACTCAGGGCTGGGTACAGTTTTGTGGAGTCTGATGCAGAAAGAATCAGAGAAAGAAGCTCCATTCCAGTGGGTAGACCTTGGATTTTTTAAAAAAAAGTAGATTTTTTTGCACAACCTGCCTTCTAGCCCATCTTTCTCGTAGTCCCTACACATAGGATCTGTGCTTGAAAGTAAGTTAAGAGAGGGTGAAATGCACAGCTTTGTGTTTCAGAGAGTATCAGACCGGGTATATACTGCCTGGTGATGGGTGCTTGCACACACAGTATGCACGTGCCAGGTGAACAACACATCTCCAGCTCCACTCCCTGTGAAACGAGTCGTTCTTCCCCATGGCATTCCTAACAGGATTTTGTATGCGCCTCTTTATAATGCAGAATATGTGCTGCTCTGATTAATTTTTTTACTTGTGATTATTCAGTATTGCACATGAACAGATGTGCACACAGTAAAGTGCCCCGTTAATCAGGAACTGTTAAGCCATATGGCATGTGAAGATGGAATATTACAGCTATGGGATGAGAGCCTCCTGTTCAGCAACCAGGTTCACATGCAGCAAGTACCGTGTTAATATATTCTTGCCAACGCTGTCAGTTGCTTCATCTGGCGATTCAGCCAAAGTGATGGAGTGGATTTCTGGAGCTTTCCTTCTCTGCTGAGGTCCTGTTTCAGTTAAGTCCTTGCCGAGAGCCTGTTTTCCCATTTTAAAACTTTGTAAAGGTGCTGGTGAAAAAACGTAGGATTCTCTGAGCTGCCTATACTGCACTGCTCTTAGATATTATAGATACAGCAAAGATGCAGATGGCCCTATTGCATGTCCAGTGGTGTTTCTTGGCCCAGTTTCTTTTAGTGACCTGTCTCTCAGAGAATCATCAGAGTAGGAAAGTCCAAGAAGCTTCATGTATCAGATGCGGTGTTGTGACCAACGTGCTCTGATGTTGTGAGTGCTCAAGAACAGGCTGACAGTGAGTGTTGCTGCTGCAAGTGATCAATCCATAATACTGGGAACATCCACCATAACCAGTAAGTGAGAGGTTTCCAGCATTGTTGCCATTATGAGTAATTATTCTAGTTTGCATTGAGGTAGTCCACAACATATTGGAGCTGAAAAGAAATTCAAAAGGTCACTTTTCAACAGGCTCAAGGTACCTAGAGAATCTTCTTGCCCAAGGCAGCCTGAGATCTAGGAACCACTCTAATGGACGTGTTGTAAACACTTTAACGTGTTACTCGGCTACTGGAACTGTTGTCAAAGGATTGAAGTTGCCTGGTATCTGAAATCTTATTTAAAATGAAGATGGCATTGGGTCTGTAGTATTAGTCTCTTAGCACACTTACCCATTTCCATGCTCACATAATTGTATGTTATGTTTGCAGCAGAGTTAAAAAGTCACTACACAGAATATTGCCTTTTGCAGGTGCCATATTACACCAAAATAGCTGCTCCTTTCTCTAAAGTGCAGGCAGCCTGTCTCTAAGGAGGAAGGGGATTTCTGCAGCCCTAAAGAGTTGGTTTCTGTTAGCAGTCAGTCATTGCAGGGCTGCTCTCCGCACCTTGGCTCCTACTGCCCGATGCCAAGGTGTCAAGCATCTTACAATGATTTCCTGTAATGGGTGCTTGTAACTTATGCTCTCTGCTTTTATTTCTTCCAAAGCACAGACCTGTACCTCTCTTGAGAAGAGCCATTAGTGGTGGGTGGCTTTTTCCCTAAAGCGCATTTATATTTTTGTTTTCACAGCTATGATATTTTTGGCCTTAAACTGTGCTTCAGACTTCTTTGAGATTCAGAGCACTTTGCATATTGTTCATGGACATCTCTGCGATGCACTTTATCAGTTGGAAAATGAAATCACGGACAATGTTTCTGGTGGATTATAGTTCTTCTTTGATCCCTGTTTTAACCATAAGATAACCTTTATCCTTTTGCTGGTAGAAAACTCCACTGGCAGAAAAACAAACCATCATAAAGGGGGCTGATCAGGAAGTGTTTGAAGTGTGGTATTGGAGCCAAGGAAATATTGATGCATTCCAAGGCTAACTGTAGCAAAAAGGCTGTATTACCGCTTTATTCTGGTGTGATGTGATGTCTAGCAAAAGTTTTAGTAGCAGTGTATAGCTAAATGCTGATCAAGACATGGAGGGAAATCCAAATGTTTATTTTTTTAAAAGGTGGACACACAGCTGATGTAGTCAAGCCAGAAGCAGGCAGAGTTAGCTTAAGGAGGGGGTGTTTTAGCTTTGATGATTTCTGTTTCTATTTTAAGTATCTTACCATATATTTCAAATTTCAGAATGGGTTACTGCATGCCACTGCATGGGAAGACAGCTTTCTCCCTGTTTTTAAAACAAGTTCACAGTTAAAAGCAACTACTTGCTACTTTTCAGACTACTTAGTAGTATTAGTAAAAAGTCACGGTGCATATTGTGGTGCTCACCTTTTATCTACTGTTACAAAAAAGTAAAAAAGATCTGATATCAAAGTCCCTGAACAATGAAAGGCCATTATTTACAGGGGGCTTTAAATTCATTAACTGCTGCTCTGTCTGTAAACTTGATTTTATTTAGCTCTTTGCTGAGTGGACTGTATCAGAACACTCGTGCATTTGAAGGGCATCATTTTACATATCAGCAAACCTGGAGCTGCTCTTTGGGACCAGGTATGTTGTTTAAAGTGAGAGTGTGCCTTGCTGTGATCCCTCAGGTCATGGCAGTGAGACTTTGTGCCCTTCCTAGTAAAAGCAGTGCCTTGGCTTGGTGGACAGAGGATTTCAGTGCTTCTGTGGCCCCTGCTCTCCAGGTAGTTCCAGCACACCAGGACACTGCGTTCAAAACCTCTTCATCTGTTGTGTGCATTCTTTTTTTAATCTTTTAAATTTTTTAACAGACATGAGGGCATTCATTTCCCAGGTTTTTCTGCTTTATATTCTAACCAGCACACAAAACTGGGAGGTGGAAATCAAGCAAGATGCACTTGAAACCCCCACTTTAATCTGGAGCATGGGCCACTCAGTGTATGTGTATTGAACATATTTAGCAACAGGCTGTAAGTGCGCGAGGCAAGGTTCAGACTCAGAATAACATTGCAGGAGTGTAGCATCTGTCTGACATCCCTACTTGGACAAGAATCAAATGAGGAAAGTATGTTGGGATTTCATTCAGCGTCTCCGTGCTTTATAAAGACAAACTGTCAGAAATGTCTGCTTTTCCACAGATATGGAGGTTATATAATAGTCCCATAGGTTTTCTGTGGAGGGATATAGATATGTGTTCCCTCTGAATCACTTTAACAAATGACTGACTTGGATGATTAATTTTTAATTCTCTAGGCTATAATAAATGACCAAAAAAAAAAAAAAAAAAAATCANTAATTACGTGCGAGCTGCGATATTGTGCAGTTACCGGGGGAGGCCAGAATGAGTATTTGGGACAGAGCTGCCTTAGGGTGCGCAGCTGTTGTAACGGTTCCTGCCGAAGCCTTGCCTCTTTTATCCGGTAAGGACAGCTTCCCTTGCTTCTCTAAAACCATGGCCAGATCTTTGCGGTGCAGCACGTGCCACTAGCTGGGGCCTGGCCTCCCAGCACTGGCGACCTGTCAGACGTGCTCTGTTTGCACCTACATTGATAGCTGGCAATGGCAAACTCTTTGTTCAGTTCAGTCCCCAGAGGAGATACCCAGTGTAGATACCCCAGTGGAACACAGACATCTGCTTACAAGCGGTCACCTCGGTTCTCATACGCTGCGTCAGAAACATGCACTGGGTTTCAGGCAGAGCAGCAGGCCTTTGGCTTGATGGAAATTTGACCCTACTGGTGCTAATTTAGGAATTGACCACCACCATAGTCCTGCACGAGTCCCTCTCTGACATGCTTGGGGTAATTCTGACTGTGCTTTTCTCTAGGAGGACTTTCGGAATAAAGTTGAAGATTACATTAAGCGCTATGCGAGATGATGAAGGGAGATGGATGGCAGAACCATGGCTTCCGTACTAGAGTTGTCCTTAACTTCAACAACAACAACAACAAAACCAGCCCGGATTGTACTAGTCCCGTGTCCATGTTGTACTGAAGAAGAAAACTAACTTCATAACTTGTCCATGTTAAAAGGAGAGCTCAGCATAAATACAGCAAGAAATTGTGTATGTTGGTTGAAAAAGTTGTTTGCTTATTTTTAAAAATGTTTACTCTTCTGAACTGTACTGTATATCCTGTTGATGAGATATGCTTGAGAAGTTAAAAGAAATCACTATTGAAATTGTAATTACACTTTTTTTTAACTCTTGCCTAGTTTGGAGGGGGGAATGAAGGAAAAAAAAAATAGAAAAGGTGGCGTGTTTTTGGAACACTTCAAGTTGGCAATAAAATGGTCTCCTGTGAACCAAATCACAATACTGTTGCCTTTGATGAGCAGAAACAATATGAGCCTTTTCCAAGAGTCATTCAGCTAAGGCTTAGAGCTTGCCAGAATGCAAGTGCTAAATGAAATTCTACTTCTGATATTGAAATTCTTGATGATATTTAATGTAAGTACGTTCTTGTCACATGTTTGGAACTTTCACATTGTTATTTTCAGCTCCAGTTTGGGCCACAGTATTTTTTTGTTTCTATTCAGTGTGTGAAGTAGTTAAAAGAAATATAGGCTAATCCGTAACTTAATTAAATGTGTAGTACTAGTAAATTTATATATATTATATATAATATATATTTCTGTGAAAATTTAATGAAAGGGAGATTTTTTTTAAGAAATCTGCCTTTGGCTTTCTGATCTGGATGTGGTGAGGGAGCGTCAGATGCTGTTTGATCTGATGGAAGTAAATTCAAGCACCGTTACCTGGAGAACGCCTAATTGTGTTCTTCAAACTTCTGCACTGAAAGTGAATGATTAATAATGCAGCTGAGAATAATAATGCACTGCACCCTCTTTTAAACACTTGCGCGTGCCTGGCTTTTTGGTAATTTGAAAGGATATGATGCTATAATTGCCTTTTCTGTAAGTAGCTGTATATCAAACACATAGTATGTGCAAGCAGAGATCCTTTAGACAAGAGTAGCGTGTACCTCAGGAATCACTTCAGAGTAAATGCCGTGAGAAGTCTGCTGCTTGCTGTGTGCCAGAGCTCCCACTGCTCGCCCACTGACCCAGGCGATGCCCGGGGCTGCTCAGCTGGGGAGCACCGGCAGAGCCTCAGAGACCAGAACGCGTTTCGCTCGTGGGATCACACAGAGGAGGTGCAATGGAACCAATGCAAGCTTTTATAAATAGATAAACCATAGAAATAAATGTTCGTGTGGTTTCACATGGAGCAAATGTGTGTGTAACGCTCGGGTGTTGACTGTTGGGTTTTTATCCCCCTGAATGACTACGCTTCATTCTTTCCTCTGCAGACACAGAAGGAAACCAAAATTGCCTCCATCATTAGCATGGCAGAGCTGGCTCGCAAATTTTAAGCACGGTGCAGCCTTGCTTGTTAAGTTTTTCCTACGCCTTTTCCCTTACAGCTTCACAGGCTCCTGTACACCTTACTGAAGATATAGGAAAGCAGGGAAGTGAAATGCAGAAATTGGCATGCAGGAGGAGAGCCTTACCGTGAGCTTCATCTTTGGATAATATTGCCACTGTGTATATTTAAAATGAAACATGGATCTGCATATTATTTTAAGCAGGCAACTGCGGTGAGGGATCTTTGCTGCCAAAATAGTAATGTCGGGGAAGGTAAGGAATAAAGCACTTACAAAAATAGAAAGGCTGGAAAATACGTCCTGGTTTTGTGTATTGAATCAGAAGGATTCTGTTATTTTCAAGCTGAAAACATTGAACCGGTTTGCTTTAACGATGAGTGCTCCTTGCTGTAGTGGCACTCTGGTACCATTATCACCTTCCGTCCTTCAGCAAAGGGGGTAAAAGTCCCTGTTTCTTGGGCCGTCACCCATGCCTGGCTCCCTACTCTTACCTGGAAGCCACTGCAGATGCTGCCAGGGCAGAGCAAATAGAGGCTGCTGCTACAGAGCACCAGGAAAAAGCTGTGTGAGAGCGTGCAGCAGGTTTGGGGTACCAGCAGCCTGTGTGAGCACAGAGCTGGAGATGCAGTTATCAAAGCCAGTCCCCACCTCCCAGTACAGTCCTGCTGTATACTCCCTTCACTGTGTTTTTGCTTACCTAGAGGAGATGAGCAGAACATTCAAGTTGGGACACTATTAACTACTGTACAAGAAGGCTTAAGCATCAGTTTCTTCCCATCCGGAATACACGAGGGCAAAATGTTGCTCCTCATCCTCGAAGAGCCCATTAGCTCACAGTCCAGGAAAACAAACTGAATTATTTCTTCCTGAACACGAGGAGCTGGGAGCTTTTTAAAATATATATATGTATATTTATATGTATTTATATAGGTATATTTATATAGATATTTGTATAGATGCAAGTAGTCTCTACTCTTTCCAGCCACCTTCAATTTCCACCTCCCACTGAAGTGCTAAGCTGGGGTACCAAGGTGGGCATGGTTCACCGCATATGGCCAAAATACTCCTACAGAAATCTCATGGGGAGCTCGTTGCCATCCTGCACTCTCGTGGGCCTCCTGCCACAGCTGAAGGCAAATTATCCTATACGTCCCCAAACTGTCACCTTCCCTTGTGGCTAGTCAGTGGATAGAGGCTCATCAGCAAATAATGTTTGCGCAGGAATCGGCTTCCGTAACTCCCACGCAGCTTTTGGAACAACCTGCTGTTCTTTTTTTCTGGTGGGTTTTTGTGTTTTGAGGGTTTTTTTGAGCCAGTGCCAAGGATTCGCACCAGAGATGGGCGCCTGGTTTATTTCTGTATTTATTTATTTATTTACGTAGGAAAAGCACCTTATTCCCCCTGCTCATTAACCCAGGGCACCCCCAAGGCCACCACTGGTGCCACTGTCAATTTTCACCCATTGCTCCCCACCTCCCAGGCAAAACCCGCCCCATGCAGGCCTTGTGCTGGGGGCCAGGGGAGGAGATGCCTTTCCTGGTGGGGGAAAAAAAAAAAAGACAAAAAGAGAAAGCAATGATGGTTTCATCACCCAGGGTTGCACCCAGACATGCTGGCCTCGTGGTTACACCCGCTGGAACCTCCCGAAACTGTGCCAGCACCACAGAGCCAGCAGGATTTCAAGCCCGCGCCCCCTTTTCTTTTTTATTTTTTAAAAGTTTTCCTCTTTTGGCAAAATATGATGCTGTGGAGTACCAGGAGGGAAGCAGGTGGGAAAGACGGAGGCAGTGCCAATGCCCAAGGCGAGCCGTGTTCCCCGGTACCCCAAGAGGGCTGCCCGCCACCGAGGCAGCCAGCAGCAGCCTTGCTGGTGACCGGCATCCCGTATTGCCAAACGACCCGAGTCTTAAATGATGTATTTATTTGGAAACCGCTGGGTGAGCAGCATGTGCGCAGTGCGGAGGGTACTGGCAAGGGAGGAGCGGTGGCGTTACCGTCTCTGCCTCCCAGACTTGGTACCTCCCGGGATGCTTCTCTGCTCGAGTCTTCCCAAAAAAAGGTGTGCTTTCAGGGTGGGGACCCCCAGTCCCTCCCCTGCGCTGGCAGCAGGGTGCCCCTAGACGATGCCCTCGCTGCGTTTGCTCCTCCATACCACCAGTGCCGTCATCAGCAGGGTGACGAGGACAGGCAGCAGGATGAAGGGGCAGAGGATGCCGTTGGGGGGATCGTGCAGCGCCCGGCCGGAGGGGGAGCAGTTCTTGAAATACTGCCTGTGGACGGCCACGAAGAACTCATCCACCAGCCGGTTGGGCCAGTAGCAGTCGAGCCTCTCGGCGATCAGTGCCGTGCAGTTTGTCAGCTCCCCGTAGGTGCTGCAACACAGACAAAGGCACCACCATTACATACTTTCTATTATAGATGTATTTATATGTTATTTGAGAGTGTTATCTGAGTTGTATGAATTTTTTTTGGTACTTTTTTGAGATTGTAGGTAGATAGGTATAAAAAATCTATGTGGGGATTTTAATTCCCAGCAGGTTTTGACACTTTGAGCACGCTTTAAGTGCTCACCCACAGCCAAAAGCACAAGTTTTTGTTTATAGAAGGAAACAACTAGCAGCAAGGGATGTTCTTTTGATTTGTGTTAATTTTTGCAGGATTTCGTGGCCAGACCGGTACTACTAGAAAATACCAGTTGGACACAAATAACCCTCTGGCAGCTTTAGGCAAAGACCTTCAGGAAACCCATTGTGAGCCATGGAGCAGCTCACCCGGCTGCCGGCCTGCAGGGCACCATCCCTTAGCTTGCGCAGGTTGAGCCAAAAGGGGACAGAAATAAGTACATCACATCTACTAACAATTTTTTAAATTGCCTAAAAATAAGGGGGTTTTGAACCAACAGCATGCTTTTGAAGCTCGTCTCTGCAATTCGCAATGCCACGCTTTTTGCAGGTTCGCAGCACCACAACCCATCCCACCTCTCACTAACCAGCAAGTCCATTTTTTGAGGGTTTTTTTTTCCAAATATTTGGAAAACGCAGAGCAGCCCTGAGCAAGAGGCACTGCAGGCAGAGGACAGCCCCTGTCTGTGCTGGTCCGACCACCCATCCTCTGGAAGGACAGGTATTACCATGGGTTTCAAATCCTACCTGCTTTAAAATTGGCTATGCATAAAAAAAGGTATATATGGGTTTTTTTTCCCCATCCCAATTGCTCACGGTTAATCCTAGAGAAGCAGAGCTAACCAAACCCTGACTATTCAATTAAAAACCTGCCTGGGGGAAGAAATGTTTCATAAGCAGCTTCTCAGCTACTTGCCGCAGCCTCTCTGCATCTCATCAGCTGGGTTTTTGGGCAGGCAGCGGTTGCCTTGCTGTGCCCATGGGCACACGGCAGCACCGGAGGGAGGCCCTGCAGAGTCTGATGATTTAATTAATGGGGCGCCTGGAACTACTAAAAGCAGCTTCTGCTCAGCATCCCAATGTGCAAAATTACCATTTCCCGTTCATCAGCATCCTTAGCAGATCCCGGGAGCTAAAGCATCATCAGGAAACAGAGGGAAAGAGTTAACAGAGAAGTGAATAAAAGCTATTTTTCAAACTGAAGGGCCATACAGCAGCGGGCTTAGCCCTTTGCCGGCTCAGAGCGCGCTTTCATGCTGATAAATAGCTGCTTCCATCATTATATGTGAAGACATGCAAGTAACCAGAGCAAAATGGTGTCAGCAAATGAAAAGAGAAATTGTAATTGCACTTTGCACTTAGGCAGCATCCGTACTTCAATGCTCAGATGGCTCTGTGCGCACCGGCTGGGAAGAGGATGGACCCAAGGAGAGAAGCTAAATGGCTACAGCCCCACGAGCAGTGCAGGGAGGCGAGGAGATGGCCATGGAGCTATGATCATTTGTCTAGGTGTTGAAGGAGATCCCTCCGTCCTGATGGAGGGTCTGCAGCTGTGGCTTAAGATACCCTGTCTCTTGTCCCTTTCACTTTCACATCCACTGTCTTCATTAAAGACACCCTGCTCTGGATGGGATCACGTCCTCAGCAGGAGAAGGTGGCATTGCAGGCACTGCCACCCGCTGGACCCGCACACCCACAAAGCCCAGTGGGGAGCAGGCGGGAGTGGGCAGGAGAAGCCTGGAGGGAAAAGAAAACATCTTAAGCAACAGCAAGAAGCGTAGAAGAGACAATGAGAGCTGCTCAGCTCTTGGCCAAGCGAAAGCAAGTCTGGATGCCCTTCAAGAGATGATTTTCTGCCCTTTGCTTACACAGAGCACTACCTGACCAGCCAACGAAAATCAAAGCTGAACTCTCAACTGTAGCTGAAAATGCTTTAATTTCTTCCACTTTATCTCATAGACCCTTGGCTATAGACCCATAGACCCTTGGCTATAGAATCACAGACAGAAGCTGCCAATCACTGGCCGAGTCCATCCCTGCCAGTTGCGCAGGTCCTGAGCTGCCGCGTCTCGTGGTGTTTGGAGAACAGTCCTGCGAGATTCCGTCCATCTTCTGTCCTCACATGCAGAGCACCGAGACACATGGCATGGAGGACCTCCTCATTACAGGTGAACTGTAGAGGGCTGTCAAAGGGATCCAAAGGGATATGGATAAACCAGACCAGTTGGAACCAGGCTGCTGCTTGCGATGCCTTGTCAGAAGGGATCACAATCCCACTGGAGAGAAGCAGTGTTGACGCCCGGGGCTGGTCATGCTCTTCTCTGCCACGGCTGTGGCAAACATTTGTCCCATTACATCTCCAAAGCAGCATCTGGCTCTCTCGCTCCACAAGCAGAGCCGTGTTATTACGTTAGCACTATGCCAGTGTGGTCCCACCCGGGAATTCAGCCCATGCGGAGGATGAAACCTCTCGGGNNNNTGCTCAGCCAGGCAAAGCTGAGCCAAGCTCCCGGAGATGCAGGGATGAGCATGCTATTTTTGGTGTCCAGAAAAAAAGGTGTAATCCTCAGTCACAGAGTGAAAACTTTCTTTGGAGATAAGCTTTTGGCTTTCAGACAACCCTACAGCTCATTTGCAAGCCTCCATCTCCGAAAACACCATCTCCTCCAGCTGAGCGAGGGCACAGACCTTCCAAAACAAAGCCTCTGGAGATTATATCCTTGCAAGTAGGAGAAAGGCATCACCAAATCTCAGCTCCCATGTCCAACGCCATGGAGGACCATGCGCTGTGCCCCGCTGTGCCGGGGATGCTGCCGGGGTCAGGGTGCTGCTGCCAGCTACAGCCCAGGGAGAGACCCCTCTGCTGCTGCTGCAGCTGAAGCAAAATGCAATGTTGGTGACTGACACAGCTGCAGAAATAGAGCAGCGTGGCATACCACCAGCTCTGCCACCATGGCCCTGGACCAGGGGGAGCCGCCAGGGCAGGCGGCAGGGGGAAGAGAGGGGCTGAGTGTTTAGGGATCCCCCGGGGTGCATCTGGGACCACCCTGGAGATGATGGTGAGGACAGAAACTCAAGTCGGCAGCATCAGGGGTGTCTGGGGATTGCAATGCCTGGCAAAACACCCAGACGATTTTTTCGGGGAAGGACCTAAGAGGCCTGAATGTCACCAACCCCAAATCAGACCCAAGGTGGGAGTGTGCTGAAAAATACCCATGCCATGCATCCTCCCCTCCCTCGCCCTGCAGACCAGGGGCTGGCTGCCCTCAGCAAACAGCTGAGCAGGGCCTCCTTACAGCCGTTACTGAAAGCAGGTGGGCTAACCACACCGGCCAGGCTTCCAACAAGCTCCGCAATGGCTCAGTTTGGTGGGGGTAAATAAGGAGGTAGAGAAGCCACTGGGCCACTGACCCGCACTGTGGCACATCCCCGTGGCTTTGCAGAGCGGCCAGAGTGTTGAAGGATGCAACAGCTAAGGATGGTTGTCCCTGACTTCCCAACCTGCTTGGGATCAAGTGGTATCCAAAGGAGCGGCTGTTTTTAATGATGTTTTCCAGGGGCTATGAATAGCCAGCCACAGCCCAAACCTATGCACCATGTTCTGTTCATAACAGCCGAAAGCCAGGCTGCAAAACCTGGCTGGTAATGCAGGAGTTAGTTAAGATGATACATGGAATTAGAGGACACAACAAAAGCCTTTCCATCAGGTGCCTCTGCCCCCATGGGAAGGTATCTGAAACCTCTCCTTGCCTCTCACAAGGACTGTCCAGTTGTATGTGCAGAAAAAGTCCTGGTCAGAGCACTCGGGCTGGTCCTGCTTCCCCCAGCCCTCAGCAGGAGAGCTCAGCAGCTTCGAGGAGAAATGTTTCCAAGTCATGCTCCCTTTTCCCAACTGGGATCTTTCCTGGTGCCAAAAATCACTGGCAGCCCAGCAAGGGCTGTCCCGGGAATGGCAGCTCTCAGGGGCTCGCCAGCACTTTGAGATGGAGGGATGGAGACATGCCCATGTCTGGAGGAGCACTGAGCATGGAGGGTGACCGTAGCTCCCTGCGATGGTCAGCGTGTCCCCAGAGACTGCAAGACATGGTGGGGAGAGGGAAAGGAGAAGCAGTCTGCACCAACTCCACTTCCCTCTTCTTCCACCCCCTCTTCTCCCTTGGTTTTGCCTTAAAATACTGGCATCTTAATTTAAAATCCTTAAAAATGCCTTAAAATACTAGCTTTAATTACTAAAATAAATATGAAAAGTTGTGATTATTGAGCTGATGTAGGATAGCACCGGGAACAGGGCAGGTTTTCCCAAGCCATCCCACCACCACAGGCTGTGAGCAGGGAGACGGGCCAGGGAGACAGGCAGCATGCCCTGAAAAGTACAGCTTTGCTTAGTTCTAAATATTTTTCTTTTCTCTGCCGAATGTGAACTGCAATTAAAACCATTTTCCTCGTTGCCATGGAAATGGTTTGGGTTTCAAAGATGCTGCAGCAGGAGGAGGCCGAGCATCACGGGGACCACGTAGGGACGAACACCCATGGGCAGGACGAGGATGGAGCTGAGCCACAGGTGGGAAGCCAACGAGGACTGATTTATGGTTTGACGGGATCTGAATGCTTACACTCCTGTAAATCCTATGCAATGCTTCCATTTTTTTATCACTGGAACCGAGACTGGAATTTGATCTGCCATTTATTCCACGCCAGTGCCTTGGTGTGGACAGTGTTACACTATGGATACCGGTTGGGGTTCACAGGATCACCAGCTCTCCCTTTTGCCACGAGGATCAGGATTTTTTCCAGTCCTCCCCAAATCCCTTGCTTCAGAAGAAACAAAAAAACCCACCACAAGTCTTTCCTTTTGCTTTGTAAATTAAAAGAAAAAATTAATTCTTTCCTCTGCCAGGTTGCAGGGTGAGCCTGGAAACATGTTAAAGGGGTAGCCAGAAAGGACCTGACAACTTGAAGATAATTAAGTAAATAATGAGATATTAAGATAGTGGATCAATCTGTTGTCTGTAAGACAATAGATAAATAACCTGAAGCCGCGCTGTGAGTGTGTTCACAGCTGTAAGAGCAGCCCCGCAGTGGGGGTAGCAGCGGGGCAGGGTACCAGGCGTGCTGGGCGCTGGCAGCATCGGCACATTTCTGGACCCGGCTGCAGCTGTCAGACCGGCAGGCCAAACACCACGCCGGTGAGCGCCTTCCCCGCAGGATGCCCACAGCAATGGGAAAGCATTCCCCGGAGATTTTTAGGCGTGCCACAGGGCAGATATATTTGGGATGAAGGCGCCTGGCTCAGCTGGAGTGACACCCGCAGCTGCAGCAATGCTCAGCGGAGCAAGCATCCCCCCGTCCTGCTCACTGCTGCCCAGTGTGCCATTGCCGTGCAAAAACTGCTGTGCCAAGCCACCCCGTGGCCACGGTCCACTGGCGTGCCAAAACCTTGCACGAAAAATATCTACAAGTCATCAGCTCCTGCTGATGCATTCATGGGGAGCAGCCGGCAGCCCGGCCCCCTGTAGCTGCCTCAGCTCTGCCAGCGGCGCTCCGCGTCCCCCAGAATAGCTGCCACGCTGATGAATCTGGACCTGGAATCAAAATAGCCAAGCTGATCTTCGGGATAATTAGTCATGCACAGCTGAGCTCCCAGTCAAAGCAGCTCAGCCACCACCATGAAGCAGAGGAGACCACAATGCAGCTCCAGCTTTAAATAACAGGGTAGCTGCAAGCCCTGGAAAACTAAACATCGGGGGGGCTGAGTCTAAATTGCTCTCAGGCCAGGGATCCACAGGGCAACAGCATGGAGGGGCTGGAGAGACCAGCTTGCAGCATGTGAGCAGGTAGGTGGGCAGCTCACCCAGCAGGCACTGGCACGCACGGGTCTAGCAGGAGCATCTGAGGCCAGGCCAGATCACTTGTCCTTTGGGGAGGAAGAGAGGGAAGGAAACCAGATGACCCAAGGGAAAACACCTCTCAGAGCAGTCCTTCTCCCTTCCCAGGAGACAGCGTTCATGGTGAACTTCTGGAACTAATTATTTTATTAAAAACCACCTGGCATCCCATTCCTGAAGCATGTAATGGCTCACACACGTTCCCTGGTGCATGATTTCGCATATCAAAACCATCAACTTTCCCCAAATAAGTACAGCTAAAAAAGCCAGCAGAGCTCAGTGGTGTTGGACTAACCTTCTCAGAGAGTTGGTGCTTGTTCACATGATCCAAGCCCAACCTCAGCAAACACTCCTGGTCAAGACAGACCCCCCTCCATTACATCTGAATGCAGTGATACCAGCGATGCAAGAGCTCGGTTAATACTTCTGAGGGTAAGATGGGAGAATAAACTGCAGCCTATAAATAGGACCAATAAACCACAATTACAAACTCTGCTGAGACAATTCATTTATCCAGATCTTCCCATCATGTCATTCTCAATTGAGCAGTAAATGATGGGCCTAACGGGCATTTCTCCGCTAAATGCTGCAGACGAGAAATCACAGCTCCAAACCCAATGCTGCTGATGGTACATGAGCTGTCAGAGGCAAAACCTTCTTCAAAAATTTCTCATTCTTGTGTCAGACATGTTTTAAGCATCAAAATTCCGCAGTTTGGGGGAAGATACGGAGAAGAAACAAGGCTCTAGGCAGGTGGTTTATTTCTATTTCTTCATCTCATACCTGGTGGAAGTCAAGTCATCCCTCCTCAAGCCAGAGGGGTGAGCAGCCAGCCTACGCTGCCGCCTGTATGCTCCTGCTGGGACATCTCCTAAAAATACTTTTTCTCCTAAAAGAGGATGATGCACACCCAGGGAGCAGGGGTGTCGAGCAAGGTGGCCACCTGAAACCCCTTGCAGAGCGAGTACATTTACAGCAGTAGCTGAGCTATTTCTACCTGATTTTCCCAGTGTCCTGAGGGCACAGGAGGATCAGAGGAATGTCATCTCTTAAATAACCCGAGCCTTGTGTTTGCACGGAGCAAATGGACTCACATAATCAAATTAAACGCTGCAAGTTTATCAACATTTCCTCCAAGTGCCTCAAGGATAACAAGTTTAGTAGAAGCTATTTAGAAAAAAAACAAGACGGCAGAGATAAAGAACAAGCTATTTAATACACCTCTGCTTCCTGTGCAATGGCTTCACTGAAGGCCTGGAGGAGGGGATGGATTGCATCTCATCAAGCTCGCAGATAGCACCAAACCAGGACCAAAAGCAAAGTCCTGCCCCTGGGACACACTCAGCCCCTGCACAGGGAGAGCCTGGGTTGGGGACAGCTCTGCTGGGATGGCCCCAGGTGTGGAAGCTCGGCCCCAGGTGTGGGAGCTCACCCCCAGCACAGCCGGGAGACCCAGGGAGGTGGTTATCCCCTTCTGCCACTCACCCCATCTGGATGCTGCCTCCAAAGGCATCAACAGGAGGAGGCAGGTCCCGTGGAGACACCCAAGGCAGCTGGGGGCTGGAGCAACGGCAGCAGCCCTGGCTATTTTTGAGGACCAGATGAGATTTCTCAGAACCAGAAAACCTCCCACAGTCTTTCCACTCTCTTTTCTTCCCCTCCATTTTGTCACTGATAAAGGGGAAGGAAAACCCACGCTGTCCTTTTCAAAAGCTATCTAGCTATATATGTATGTCTGTTTACATACACAAATATATATATATTCTAATTTGACGCAGAAGAAATGGACATGAAGAAGGAAATCAACCAAAATCTTACAAACCCCCTAATTTTTGTGCAAAACACTCATGGCATACAGCAACATCTGCTCACCATTTCCAACTGACCTCAATCCCCTTCTTGTGTTGTGAGAGCTCATTTTTGTCCGCTGTTTCATTTTCCCAGCGAAAAGCTGTGGCACAACAATGCTGTTCGATGTGGAAAGCCAGCTCACAGTGGAGAATGGGGTTTTATTTTCTCCTTTCAGCCCCTCACACCAACATACAGACACCCTTGACCAGTCTTTGCAACTTCAATCAAAACCATCTCGCCAGGTTGTGCTGTGATGGTTCTGAAATTTATGCTGTGATGGTACTGAAAAAATCAGCTCTGCTGATTAATAAATAGGAAGGAGCTAACCCAAAGAGAGCATCATTCAGGCGGTTTGCAATAAAAAGAGCCCAAAAGAAATGCCAAAAAAGCCAAAAACAAATCCATAGAGCAGCACAGTCCCCAAATGCAGCATCCCTGCTCTGCCTGATGCTACTTCATTAAGTAGGGTTCTCTTATCACCTTCATTATCCCCCCAAGGATGCTGCCGAGTGCTCCACCAGGAAAGCAGACCGCATCTCTGCTTCTCCTAAGTAATAAATTACCGCTAATTCTCTGACACTGATTACAAACAGGAAACTTGGCAGAAGACTGCCACACTGTACCATGCCAGCCTCTCCCTCTAGTTGCTAAGAAAAATCAACGTGCAACTTTTGGAAGTAGTGGGTGAGCCAACAGGTTCTGGCCACTGGGTGGCCTGGGATTTTCTCATAGAGAAGGTCTGAGCGAATCTCAGGAAGTTATGAGGTTTTCAAGCTGAGTTAAGGCATTTTGGACTGTCTGGAGAACCTGAGTGCTGAGACAAAAGAAAAATCTCATGGAAAATATGTCATCAGGCAGTGAGTCACCAGAAGAGCTAATGGAGCCATGACAGGGATCCCAATCTACTGCCTTATTAACACATTGATAGCCAGCATGTACCAGATAGCTGTGGTCTTCTCCTGTTGAAGCTCCACCACTGGGGCATGTGGCTTCTTCATTCTTACATAACTGTATGGAGCAAGATGGCCACCCTTATTTCCATACACTGCTTAGGTTGTCCAGATGGGTTTTGAGTATCTCCAAGGATGGAGACTCCACAATGTTCCTGGGTGACCAGTGTCAGTGCTTGGTCACCCTCACAGTGAAAAAGTGTTTCCTGATGTTCAGATGGAACCTCCCATGCTTCAGTTTGTGCCCATTGCCTCTGGTCCTGTCACTGGGCACCACTGGGAAAAGCCTGTCCCCACCCTCTTTGCACCCTCCCTTCAGATATTTATATACCTTAATAAGATCCCCCTGAGCCTTCTCTTCTCCAGGCCGAACAGCCCCAGCTCTCTCATCCTTTCCTTGCAGGAGACATACCCCAGTCACTTCATCATCTTTGTGGTCCTTCATTGGACTCTCTCCAGTATGTCCATGTCTGTCTTGCACTGGGGAGCCCAGAACCGGACCCAGCACTGCAGGGGTGGCCTCACCAGTGCTGAGTAGAGGGGAAGGATCACCTCCCTTGGCCTGCTGGAATCCTCCTAATGCAGCCCCAGATACCATTCACCTTCTTCAGCACAAGGGCATGTTTCTGGCTCAAGTTCAACTTGGTGTCCACCAAGACCCCCCAGAGCCTTTTCTGCTGAGCTGCTTTCCAGCTGGACAGTCCCCAGCATGTCCTGGTGCCTGGGGTCGTTCCTCCCCAGGTGCAGGACTTTGCTCTTCCCCTTGCTGAACTTCATGAGGTTCACATCAGCCCATTTCTCCAACCTGTCGAGGACCCTCTGGATGGCAGCATGGCACCCTCTGGTGTGTCACCCACTCCTCCCCATTTGGTGTCATCTGCAAACTTGCTGAGGGTACACTCTGCCCCATCACCCAGACTGTTAACGAATGGTTTAAGCAGGACTGGTTCCAGCACTGACCCCTGGGGTACACCACTAGTTGCTGGGCTCCGACTAGTCTTCGTCCAATGATCACCACCCTCTGGGCTCGGCTGTTTAGCCAGTTTTCAACCCACCTCATTGTGTGAGCATCCAGCCCACACTTCATCAACTTGTCTGTGAGCATCTTATGAGAGACAGTGTCAAAAGCCCCACTGAAGTCCAGGTAGACAATGACCACTGCTCCCCCCTCTCCAAGCCCACCTTGTGGCCCCTCCACAAGCTACCAGATGGGGAAGCCCCTTCAGCTGGACCGAGCAGGGGCAGAGCCAGGGCAGCATCAGCAGCAAAGCAGAGTGAAACGGCACCTTTGTTTCCCCCTCATGAAGTAAAACCCACCACTGACCTCCTTACACCCCAAAATCAAAGATGGGTCCAGGCGGTCCTGGGATGCCAGAAAGGGAAGGGCAAGCAGAGGGACCTCACTTACCCCACAGTCTCATCCCAGTCGCACCAGAGCCGCTGCCCAATGCCCTCCATGCTGAGCTGGAACTGCTTCAGGCAGTAGTGCCGGATCATCCAGCCGTAGTCCGCCTCCTGGCACGCCGTCGCCGTGATGAAGTGATGGGCTGGAAGACAGATGAGGGGCAAGCAGGGTTAGGCTCTGCCGCAGTGGGTTGTGGCACAACGACAGCCCCTTGTGCCCTACTGTGGGGTCCCCCCACAGCTTGTCAGGCAGAGGATACCTGCCAAAGCAAAGCTGGCCATCAAAGCAACCCCACTCTCAACCAGCTTCTTTGAAACCTCCTTCTCAGGGTTTTATTTCCCTCTTCACATCCCTCTGACCCTGCAGTACCACCCTCTATTATCCTCCCAAGCGCTTGATGCTAGACAAATCAATTATTCAAAATACGCCAGGTAAGTCATAAATAAGTAAGGACGCAGGTTTATTCTCTGCTGATCACTTGACACACGTCTTTGGACTTAAAATTCCTAGTTCTTCAGTTTACAAGAAGAGTGAGGGTGTGGAGGAAGCTGGGGAATAACCCCACGGCTCCCAGCCAGATCCCTGCTGCTGCTGAGCAAAGGACCCCTTAAAAATCACCTGCATGGTGCCACACTTGGAAACAAATATCCATCTCCAAAGGAGCGCAGGGAGAAGTGCAGTGACATTCATCTCTGGCTGCATGGCGCTCATTTAATTCATCTCAGGGTACACGGCCCCCACTACATGGTGCCTTCTGGTTTGGGACCAGAGGAGGAAGAGATGCTGCTTACGTCCCTACGAGTTTGTGCACAATTAGTGCAGTTCTGGTGGCAAATGGAAAGGAAAAATGACAGTAATGCTACAAAGGGAAGAAGAAGCAAGCTCGAAGACAAAAAAACTTTGGAGGAATGACTTACTGAGCCTGGCTATAAATAATACCTTTCCCTTGGTCCCAAAGTGCCAGCTATGCCTTTGCAGCTCCTGGAGCGCATTGCAGGCAGGCATCGCATGCCAGCTCTATTTTTTGCTACACATGAATAACTCTGAGCAAAATGTGGGGCTTTATTTTTATTTTTATCTTATTTAAAAAAAAAACAAAACAGAAATCAGCTCCTTATTTAGTGGTCTGCGTGTGCAAGCCATGGGACACCGCCGGCGGCTTCTGCCTGGGGGGTGCCTTCCTTGAGCTGCTTCCTCTGCAGCCCCCAAATCCTCAGAGCACTTAGGTACCAGCATCCTCTGGCAATGGGAGGAACTTGGGACCCGCTGGGCTATTTGGGTGGCGAGGGGCCCCTTGTCCCTTGGGCAAAGTTTCTGGATGGCTGCAGCACTCCCACGCTGCCTCCCACTGCGGCAGCCTCTTCAGTCCAGCTCAAGATGAGGCAACGTGAATTATCAAGGCAAGGGAAGGGAGTTAAGGAGCATTAAACCCTCTCCGTTGCAGTGATAAAACCGAGTTTATCATAATCTAAAGCCCTCCTCAACTGACACCACCCAGGGGCTCACCCTACAGCACCTGCGCAACACCACCTCAGCCAGAGACAAGCCCCGCTTTGATATGGGAAGGTCTGAGATGCTGAAGCACAGTGCTGAGCAAGGAGGGGGAGGAGGGAAGGCGCAATAATTTTACATGACAGCTGGACTGCAAATCTCAGTCCGGGAAGGCTCAGGGATGATTGATGGCTGGTAGGCTTCCTACCTTCCCCTTCCCATCCCTTCAAATTTGGATGAATCACGTGGACAAGCGACATCGCTGAGCGAGCGCCAGCAGCCAAGAGGGAGGTTCAGGTGCCACCCTGAAGGGTCACCCCTCGGTGAAGACCATGCACCAGACTGCAAAGGACAAGTGCCCTGCAAACATTATGCCCATCACGTGGCTGGGCAAACAGCTTGCAGAGAAAATGCCGCCGGCAAACGCATTGAGTGTGGCACAGGAGAGAGATGCATAAGGGGAGAAAGGAGAGCAGGGGAGGCGAACAGATTAAAAAGCAGCCGGAGGAGCAGCCAAGAGGAATGAGGCGAAAAGGAGGAAATGGAGCCAGGCAGAAATGAGTGAGACACACAAAGCACGGACAGAAATTGAGGAAGACAAAGACGCTTTAAGAAATTCAAGAGCGATACAGCATAAGAAGAAAAAGCAGAAGTTAACCGAGCACAGCCAGGCTGCCCTTCGCCTGCCTTCGTTCCTCCCTGCTCCAAATCAGCACGCATGAGCATAGAGACAAGTCATCACTGGTACCATAAAAACAACTATCCTTAGAGATGCCCAAAGATTTTCTGATGACCGCGCATCTACTCCTGCAGAACAGACCTAGAGGAAAACACCTTAACAGGCAGCTCCACCTTGGTGGAGAGAGAAGAAACACTAAATAAACCCTGGGGACGAAGTGGATGAGAACCACAAACTGGCTGCAATGCCTGCTTGAGCGGCTGCAAGCCACGTGTATCTGGTAGTCTGCATGAAAACGAGCCCTACTGTTAAAAGAAAAAAAAAACAACAAACCAAACCAAGTGAAAACAAAAACCCAGGGAGCTCTAAGGACTTGCCAATCAAAGCAGCTCAAAAGACAGTGCTGGGTTGGATGCGGCTGTGGGCTGAGTACAGGTGTGGGCAGCCAGGAGAGAGCCAGCACATGGGCTTCGTCATCCCCAAGCGTGTGACTCGTATGCGTGCACTTTGTTCCTGCCTCTTGTCTCAGCTCTGAAGGTCCTTTGGAGGCACATCACCACCTTTCTTCCCACCCCAGCGGCTCTTCACAATGTTCTCCAGGAGCTCCGCCTTCCCCACGAGGACTTGCCTTTTGCAGTGGTGAACACTGCGGATGCCAACAGCCCTTTTCCCTGGGGGACTGAAGAAACCAGACCCATCCACCAGTGACCGAGCCATTTCATGAGGACATTAGATTTCTAATATTGTGAAGGGCTCTTTTGTTTTACACATCAGAGGCAAAGAGCATCCAAGAGGAGCAAGGCTCAACAGAGCCTGTTGTGTAAATGCTGCAAAGATGAAGCTGGGCACAGTGAGGCCGAAAAGCTCTTTTGTTTTCAGCTGGCCGGGGGAAACTAGCTTTAGCTTTAAATGGACGTTTTAAGGTCAAAGTGAGGAGAAGCTCCTGCCACATTTCTACACGGTCCTCACTTAAAGCCATGGATATTTCCCTGCTGCTTCCCAGATTTCACATCTATGTACTTAACAGCATCCATTTGTGAAGGCTGTAAGGAGCTGCTTAAACGAGCTCCAAAACACAACTATACAGAGGCTGAGCTGCCTCCAAGAGCTCCCCTCTCGCACATCCCCCGCGCTCCATTTCCCTTGAGAAAAACAGCATGGGGAACTGCAGGAACACAGTGGTCCCCTGGGAACATCCCACTGGAGCCACGTGGTACCTCCAAAGCCCAGCTTGGTCTTTAGATGCCACCTAGCCACAGAGCAAGGGGTTATCTCTGTCTTGCTGCCTCTCCCAAGCCCATCCATTCATCTAGGTGATACCACTGTGAGCTGTCAAAAATTACTCCTTGCAGCATGTGTGCGTGCTGTCTCCTTGCATGCAAAGATGTCTTCTGCTGGAAGGAGGCACCATCTGACGTGGTATTTATCTCAGAGCAAGGACCTGCACAACTGTTGATGAACGCCCTTCCCTGCCAAGAGGAGCACTGATTTTCTGGTAAAAGGCAACTTTAAGGATCCTTAATTTGCCTCCTCACAGGGAACATCGGGACAGCAGCAGTGAGGAAGTGACTGGAGGGAAGGCTTTTTCAGGCAGCCCAGATACTCTTGATTGCCCTGGGATTGATGTCCTGGAGAGTTCCAGCAAATGTCTACCAGAGCTCAGCTTCCTGAGGGTTAGCTGCAAAAACCCCAAATCGCTCATGTATTTCATCAGAAAAACAGTGTTGGGCCTGAATTGTTATAAAAATTTTGGGAAAATCACTGGACTGTCTTCCATTGTACTTCTTATAGCTGGGGTTTGGGCCAGCACTCTGGGCTCACAGCTCAAGAAAACAACTTGGTGGACACCACCTCCTCCTTCTCCTGCCACTGCTGCAGAGTCCATGCACTTCCCATGGGGGCGGTTCACCAGCAGAAAGCCCTCGGCTTTCTCAGTCAGAAAAGTGTTGCATTTCACATCACTGTCCTCCTGCAGAACTTCTCAGTCTATGGCCATTTTCTCCTCAGTTTTTTGGGTCTTCTTGGGCTCATCTTGCTGGGACGTGCAGCTAACCCCAGAGGCAGGTGGAGGCAGGGAGGACTGCAGAGCCTGAGAATAGATGAACGTTTCAGGCTGGCATGGCACAGGAGGTCAAAGCGATGCCAGCGTTACCGGACCTCGTTCCCAGGCATCACGACGGAGCCTGTCAGCATTTTTTGCAAGCCTCGCCATCCCAGCCCTCTGCCATTTGGCCTCTGGATGCTGTGCACACATGTGCACACTGGGAATATATGGAGGCAGTAAGTCCCACGTCTAATTTTTGAAGAGATCCCACCAAGGTGGACTCACATGCCATGTGCTTCTGGGTTTGCTGGGTTTCTCCAGATGCAGCTGGAGCAGTTCCGAGCCATCGGCCACATGGCCCCTGCAGATGAAGGCTACTCACTCAGCGCCTGGACTATATCCCCAGTTTGCAGTCTCATCCAAGAATGAAGCCCTCAATGGAGGATCTTATACAGTATGGCAACTGGAGACACCCTAATTTGTGAACTCTTTCAGTGGCACCCACTGGGTGCTGTTGGAGGGGCTGCCAGACCCACCCAGCATGGCTGTAGGTCACTGCTATTCAGCAAATGGGGGAGCCCGGCTCCCCCAAGCCCACGACACCCCTTGATGGTGCTGGATGAAGGATGAAACTATTTGATTTGGCATGCAGAGAAGTCACCAGACCATCCTGGCTACGGCTGGACCGGCAGGTTTTTCTTTGTGGAAACCATTCAGTGCTTCATAGCAAAGAGCAGAAAATAGCCAATTATTCCAGCCAAAAGCTTAGAGGTCTCATTAAACCCAAAAAGATCACAGATAATTGCAAAAAGTGACACTCAGCAGGGCTGGCAATGAACAAGCCACACGTAGCTAAACCCAAACACCAGCAAAGCTCTGGGCTCAAGGAACAGACATTCCAGTATCTTCTCCTGGGCTTCTCCCAAATGCTGTGACCCTCCCTGTGAAATGATTAGCCCTCTCAACAAGCCCAAGATAAAAACAGCCTGTTTTCCCCTCCTCTTCAGTGTGGTGGTTTGTTTTTTTATTGAGAACAAACGTCGTGGTTTGGACCCCGTTGCAAAATAAACCCAACAAGAGCTGAAAAGCTGGAGCTCATTTGCTGAGCGTGTTTCAAGCTCTGCCTTTGCCACGTCCCCATCCAGCAGGATGAATCCTGCCCTGGCAGGTACCACCCATGAGATTAAACTAGAGAAAGCCCAGTTAGACGGACGTGCTTCATGCTGCCAAACCTAGCACTCACCAGCTGGGAACAATGCTGGGAAGGAGACCTCTTAGCTTGTGGCTAACCCCAAACCCGATTTTGTCCCACTGTCCTGTGGCCAACATCCCCTGGCCACCTTGGGCTTGCAGCTGTCCCTGTCAGGCCACTCACCCTGGTGACAAAAACCTCCAGTAGGGACCACAGCCCCATGTCCCCCGTGGAGATACCGCATGGCTCTGGGAGAGCAGGTTTTGAGCAGGTGGATTTTGCATGCACAGCACTGGGAAGCTGTTCTGTATGTGGGGAGCACACGTTTATTAGCCGCCCGCTGCCTCATTTTGCTGTTCAACCCTTCCCTTCCTGTTGGGACCCGCATTTACAAACAGACTCCCTGAGCCGGTTCTCATCGAGTGCATTTCTCAGCATCTTTGCTTTCACTCAGCAGAGTCGCCACATCCGCTGCTAATTAGTAACTCAACATAATTAAGCTCCAGTTTTTATCTTAAGCTTGGTGAGCATCTGGTACCTCCCCCAAAGGGGCTTGGGCACCCTTGGGAGCATCCCCAGGTCGCACTGGAGCAAATCCCCTCCTGGCACCCCAGTGCTCTGCCCGGATTGAAGCATGAAGCCATGGGAAGGATCAGATCCAGCCCCAAACTTCTTATCCAAAACACTCGTGGGAGGGTGGGGAGAGGACATGGGGGCAGGAGGCAGAAGATAAGTGTGAACAACATCCCAGTTCGCGGCCAAAAAATGGCAAATTTGGGGGGGCCAGGGGGGTGGGGTGGGCGTTTGCTTTGTTGAGTCAAAGCCAACAAGCTCAGCCCTGCTGGCAGCAGCAGATGGTTTTGTGGGGGAGCAAGTGCTCACAGGACTAAAAATAAACCCACTGCTCCCAGGATCGCTCGCACGTAAAGGGCTGTGCTGTGCTCTGGCTGGCACCCGCAAACTCTTGACGTGGGAACTGGCAGCATCACTGCAAACCTGTCCTAGGGACCTCCCTGACCACTTGCCTGTAGCTACCCACACCTTCTCCTAAGCCTGATTTTGCCCTCCCCAGATGGAGCCAGATTAGGCACGGGGGACACTTCCAGCCTGCCGCTTCGTATGTAGCCTCTGGCCCACAAGGTGATATTAGAAAGGCAGATGTTGTCTCCAAAAAGCAGGCTGAGCTCCAGCAGAAGTGCAAACCCTGATGGTGGCACGGCACTGGGCACCAACCTCCTCTGCAGCTCACCCATCCTAGGAGCACCTTCCACACCAGGCTCTGAAGACCTCCACAGGGTACAGCTCTGGATAAGGCTGAAAAACCAAACCACTGTGCAACCTAGCAGGAAGCTCAGGTCTTGTGCAAGAAACCTCACGCCAAGAAACACGAGAGAGAGGGGAAGTCACCCATGCCAGTTTGGGAGAAGCAGGAAGAAAGGCACAACTGCCCCTGCAGCCCTGTAACCCCTGAGAAGGCTCCAGCACCCTGCTTAAAAATATACCTCCCAGTGGGGCTGCTTCAGGCAGCTGCCAGTCAGCGAAGGCTTCAGAGATTGTGAACACTCCTTTGTCACACCAGGAAAAAATGAAGCTGGCGCTTACCAAACGTGTGACCCCCCCCTTCAGCTGGAGCTGGGGGACAGAAAATTGCAGATGTTGGTGCTGGGGAACAACAGGGTGGCTGGTTCAACACTGTTCCTCTATCGGAAAGGAGGGAGCCATCTGCTAACACCTCTGCTTGCTGACAGCCTGGGATGCACCCCCGCAGTCAAACAAAACCTCCGAGCCCCGGCAGGGCTATTTCTGTCCTGGTTTTGCACAGGGAATGTATTTTAAAAGCCTCTCCTCCCTGCCCAGCTGGGTCAGGCTGGGGGCACTGGTACCCGCCCTGAGCTGCTGGGATCCAGCAGAGACTCCTGGGGCTGTCGGGGCTGTGCAGCGGCTTGGGAACGGCGAGATGCATGGAGGTGTCCAAACCCTGCAGGCAGTCATGGGGCAGACAGAGACATGGCCCCTTCTCAAGCAGCCTGCCCGAGCCCCACCACCAGCACAGGATCATCCCATCTCCATCCCCAACCCTTCCCATGAAGGCTGAGCCCAACTTCTCCTCAGGCAGCTCCTCTGGTCCCCTCCTCCCTTCCCAGCTTGGCAATATTTCATCTATAGCAGCTTTCCCTCTCACTACCAGCCTGCTGCAGGGGAACATCTGTGGAGGCTCTCAGTATCTCCTTCGTGGTGAATTCCAAGCTCAGGTTAGAGAAGCCTTTTCCTCCCAAGCCTCAGGACACCTTTTCCTCCCAAGCCCAGCAAACACAGTGGGAGAAGAGCACAGGGCTCTCCAGGCTGCCCTCCCTGGGCACAGCCCACCTGCCTGTGGCACTCTCCTACCCCGAGTACCAGCTTTTAAATGTAGGGATGCAGGTGCTTGGCAATCGGCAGGCAAACCCATGAGAAGATCCTGTCCCCTGCACTGGCAACCCACAGGCATGCAGCCGGAGTCAGGCTTGGGGACATCAGGACAAGGAGGGACTCATTGGCAACCCAGAGCAGTCACCCACCACCTTGTTTAATGTGAGAAGGGCATTTCTCATCCCAGCAGTATTAATTCAGGGAGCAGCTCTGACCCAAACCCTGATGTATCTGGAGTATTCTCATGTCCCCAAACCAGGCACCCTCCCCCTCCCCTGCCTGCGGCACACCTGTTCATTTGGCATGTTGTGACACTGTCCCTTAATCTGCAGGATTTTCCTTCCCAATGCAACTATTCAGGATGTAAATTCAGAGGGAATCCATGGGATTCAGGGTTTTTCATGTGCTGAAAGGCAGCAGGGATTTTTCAACACACTGCTGGGTTGCTGCACAGAGAGGATTTTGGAGGCAGAGCAGATGCTGGGAGGTGGGGGAACATCTGCCCGTCTCCCAGCACCTGGGAAGGCTGATCCCGGGATGTCTTGGACATGCTGCCACCGCTCACTTTGGAGAAGAGAAGAAGCATCCCCGCCCCAACCCTGCTCCCTGCCTCCTCTCCGCCCTGGGGAGCTGCAGATGGAGCAGCAGAAGGAAACTACCCCGCTCCTACTTGAACAGAGCAGTCTATAAGCACGGCACAGACGCAGTTACAAAGCACGGCCTGAGCTCCCCAGCAAGGTCTGCAGATGGAGGGCTCACCCTGTATTTTACCTGTCCAACAGCTTCACTACCATGAAGCCACAAAAGCCTTCAAAGGACTTGAGGATTCGGGAAACTCGGATGGGAGAGAAGTCACTCAGGCTGGGGGGAAAAAGAAGCCTCACAGTTGGGAAAAAATGTTAAATGAAAAGAGACAGGGCTAGGAAAGCTCAATTTTAGGAAATCAGATATTCCTCCGAAAAACACGCGTGTGGTTGCGGCTTTGCTTATGCAAATGAGACCTCTGTGCCAAATATGCACCGTGGCGGGGTGGGAGGTGTCATGGCGTAAGTGCCGTGCCAGGGGTGTAAGCAGCGGCGAGGGTCACTGTAAACCTTTATTGGCTTGGGAGACAGCAGATACCTGAATGCAGAATCGGTGGAGAAAGTTAGTCCCTGCTTGACCAGGCTGGGGACAGTCCCCTGTTAGGGTCCTGGCCACGTGGAAAGCTCAGGCAGCAGGTGCCCTCCAAAGAGGCCGAAGGCTTCCACATCTTTGGGAACAAAGCACGTGTGATGGGTCTGAAGAGCAGGCTGCGGTCCTGCCAGTGCCGTCCCACCGCTGCTCCCAGAGAGGCGTCCCCAGCAGCCCCATTTCTACGGGGCCATGGCCCAGATGAGTGCGGGAGCGGAGCCAGCGTGAGGGCTGTGCCTTGCAAAAGCCAGGTTGGAGGTAGCGCGATGATGCTCCAGGAACACTTCTGGGGATAAACATCACCGGGCATGAAGACTTATTTACGGTAAAAGGCAGTAACAGGAGAAGGTCAAACGGAAACAAGTGGATCACAAATAAGCACCAGCTCCAGCTCAGCTGCACACCGGCAGCCGGATGTGGCTCTCGGCACAAATGCCAGCCCAGCAACCGCAGCAGCCCTGGTCCCCTCATCATACCTGCCAACAGGGCATGCGGCACCAAAGACCTACCATTGACTACATCCCTACCTATTTTTTTGGCAGCCCGATGGTTGTTCAATAAACGCACCGCCTATGACTCGCTCTGAAGCAATACCGGGCACCATGTTTTTACCAAAACACATTGCAGCCAAGCGTTGTAATTGTTTCCCCCCGGCCGCAGCGAGAAGTGAGCAATTGCAGCTCAGGTCCCTGCTTGCCGGAGCCAGCAGCCGGACCCCGCCGCCCCATCCCAGCTCTGCGGCCCCATCCCAGCTCTGCGGCCCCACAAGGCTGCAGTACGCTCCGCTGCGCCGGGCAATCAGCTCCGTAGCTAGGTCCCTAATTAGGGCTGCTTTGTGAGCGGCGGGGCTAACAAAGCCGGCCGGTACATGGGTCGGGAGTCCTTTGCCCTCATCTCTCTTCCCAGTGCGACACCTCCTCGACGCACCCTGGCTCTCGCTGCCTGCCAAAGGGACCACACAATAACGGAGATTTCCCTGCCCGTCCCCCCGGGGACCTGTGCCTGCCCTGCCGGCCACGGCAGTTGCTTTCCCACGGGACAAGGGATCCAGCCTGAAGCGCCTTTGGGAGACGTCCATGCTTCTCCCTGGGCATCAAGGTGTCCTGCTGCTGCAGAGGGGGTCTCCCACACCCAGGGCGGCAGCTCTGCGGGGAGGAAAACAATTTGGGAGACTGAAATTAAAACCACTGCAGCCTTCAGCCTGCCCATACAGGATTTCACTTGCCTCCCTCTGCCAATAACGCTGCCCGGCATCTGCGCAGCGGAGCTCCTGCCTTGCTGTCCCCACTGCCCATGGGCAACCCGTGCCACCCTCTCCCTACTCCCCTAGCCCAGCCTGAGTGGGAACACCAACCACCAATGAACAAAAGAACCATCAAATCCACTGGTTGAAAGTCTCCTGCCTCATCAGCTTGATAAGGAGTTTGCTTAAAAAAAATAAGAAGAAAAAGAAAAAAGCCCCCAAACAGGCATTGCTTTCAGGCAGCCAGCTCCTACCTCAACTTCAACACATAATCCACTGGCAATTATTTTTAGGCAGTTTATTTTGTGCCCTCTTGTAATGCTTGGGATAACTATAAAATGATAGCAAAAACTCAAACACCCCCATTCTGGCAAAAAACTAAATGACTACAAATCATCAAAGTATCAGCTTGATGGATAAATCACTACATTCCTTTGCAGACACAACAGGATGCCAAAATTAAAACCTCGGATACCCTTTTGGGTTTGGTGATTATGTTCAGCTGTATGCAAAATGTCTCATTAGTGCTGGCTGGAAAAAAAGCTATCTATTTATTTTGCTTTCTGTAATAAGATGAAGGGGAATAACTGTTCCAGGAGCAGGATCCCACTGGATGAAGTCCTCCTTTTCTACACCAAGTTAATAAATCAGATTAAAGGCATTTAGATTCTGCGTGGAAAGGACAACTCCAGTTCTCCTAAATATGAAAGTGATTAGTTTTTTGAGGATTTGAGGGATTTAAGAAACATGGAAGTGCTTTGGGATGGTGTAAGGCTTCCAAAGCACTAAATTACTGCAACATACAGCAACTCACAAAAGTATCAAGTGATTGCCTCAACAATCCCACAGAAAGCAGTTTCTCCAGCCCCTCTGGCTGGATCCCTGCCATGCTCTGGAGATGCTGGGGCAGCAGATACTGCTGCACTATGTTATTCCTCTTCCAAGTTCAATATTTTATAGAGCACCTCAGAAAGCAGCTGAGCCCTCCCCAAATGAAGGATAACTTAACATAGTTCTGACAGAGGTTTCCACATAATGGCTCCTGTAGGATGCAGAATATTTGACTAAAACAAACTAAATGCTGGTACTTTGCAACACATCGCCCGGTGCAGAACAGTCCTGCTTAGCTGGGTCACAAGGCATTCACTTTTTGCTCTATAGTATTGCTGGTAAATAGTATTAACTACTAAATACACTGAAATAGGCTGTTCAAAGAGCCAGGACCCTGGTCCAGTTTCTCTCCTTGCCTCAGCTTCCCACACGTATCAGCACGAGTTACGGTATGTCCTTGTTACCCATTAGTGGCTGCCAAGCACATTTCCAGGAACAGGACTTATCTTACATGTCCCTAGACTCTGCATAGGGCAGAATGACAAACACTTTTNTAGTAAGTAAAATAAAATCAAAACCAGCTGAGAAGGGGGAAAGGAGAAAGTGAATCAAAACCCAGGCATGATGAAAACCAATTGCTGGCTGACTGCAAATCAGGAGAGGGAAAAATCTACCAGGAGCAGTTAGTTATAAAGATAATTATATCTTAATGAATAGCGGGGGTCTTTTTAAAAATAATTTGCCTTGATTAAATTAATGGAGGAAAAAACACAGGTTTTAGGCACACACTGGAGATTTGGCATGGTGCAGCCCTGACTTCACTGGCTTCACCCATTCCTAGTTCAAACTGGGTCTGACCATTACCACCATCAAATACCCGTTCACCGACCTAGACGAGCTGAACCAGGGATCCTCATTTAATTCTGCACACCCGTCTTTTGCGAACAGCCTGTGCTGTTGGCAGCAGCTTCCAGGGGCTGAAGGAATGCCACCCCTGGGAACCAGATGCATCTCTCCTGCCTACCAAGGGAGAACAGTGGTTTCCAGCATCGTCATCCTGACACCTTATGCTGGTGTTAGACATGTGCTTTCGAGTTATTTTTAAAACGTCAACAAAGCATGGGATGCCAAAAGGGGCCAGATGTTGGGTCAGTCTCAAAGATGGGCTGGTCCTGTTGCAGAAAGCCAGGGAGAAACAAGCGGCCACCACGCTCCAGATCTCAAGAACGTGCTAAAAGCAAACTTGCTCTTCTCCCCCCACCCCCAGACTATTTTTTCCTTCAGCTATTTCAGTTGATTGAAGCTATAATAAGAACAGGGAAACTAACACCAAGGTTAAAAGTGCCCGGCACCAGTTTGGAGACAACACGCTTCAATCCTTGGTTCAGGTTTCAACGGGTTTGTGTGTATTAAATGTGGATTATTCTGGTACGTGGGACTATGAACCATTTTATTGAACTACCTTTGAGATAAAAACATTGGTTCCCAGGAAGATGTTATTCACTCAAACAGACTGCCTATAAAGAAGCACATAATAAATAAATATAAAAATTCATTAGGAAGAAAACCAAAATAAATCACTGCACTGTCTTGTTGGTGCATTCATCGCAGGCTGCAAAGAACAGCAGCTTAACTAAATACTTTCAGTATACAGTTTCCAGACTAAAATCTGTTGCTGAGCCACTTGAGCAGCCCGGGAACAATTTATTTTCCTTTTTAACAGAAGTTTCTCGATGCGGTTTTCTTTCCTTCCAGCTGAGTAACACGCAGAGATGGCACTTCTCTGCAACGCACCCACAACCAGCACTGCCGTTTTCCGAACAAACATTACCTAAAGGATACAGGGAAGCCTGGAGGGATCACATCCTGCCCTTGGCTGAAATCCAGCGCTCCTGGAGGTTTTCACCCAGGCTGCTGCCCGTTCCCCAGCACAGAGCCCCACTGGGAAGCTTTCCCAAGGTGTCAAGACTGTGGTTTTAAATCCTGAAAAGCTCAAGTTGTAGAAGAACAAGAGACAAGGGACTGAAACCATTAAGCAGGTTCATTACTGGATTTGCTTATTAAAAGCACCGAGCTCATAGGCAGCATTCATAGCAGCACCATGGCAGAGCAGTAGCACTCCGGGCTCAGGATTTCCCAGTAATCACCTATCCACAGCAGAAATGTGCCCAGCAAACTCTAGCCATGATTTTCTTTTGGAAGATAAAAAGGTATTTAGCTATTTAACCAAGTCTAAACACGCTGCACATCCCCTGTATAAGCAGTTTTTAATGCTCCTTTCCCCTGAACCCGGTGCTGCCCTGTGGTGTTTTCAGTCCTTGCTCAGTGCGCGGTCTGTGCTGGCAAGGGCTGCGACTACAATCATCACTTTGGGGCTAAAACCCCCACAAACATGCCTGTCAATGCCAATGGAGCCAGACTTTGCAGCCGGTTAGGGAGGCAGAAGGAACTTCCTAGCGCGGAACAGTAACTCCAGATTTCCACCCGCAGGTTTCCAAGACCTCCCTCAACTCTGTAATGACCTGATATTGATTTCCAGTCCTATGAAAATGTGAAGGATGCCAACCCCATTTTTAGCGATTATGAGGTCTATAATTTCATTCCAGGTCATAGCATTTATATTTTCATTACCCACAACCTCCCGGGTCATTATAAATGCGAGATTACAGTGTCGGTGCTTAACGGCTGTTTAATTTTACAGCATTTCAGAGTTAATAAATGCAATTAAATTTCTCAAAGCCAAGTGGCTTCCTGACGGGATAACACAGCCTGCACCCAGCTGACCAAACCCATATGCCACCGGTTTCTATAGGAATAGAGCTAGCACATATGTATGTGAAATTACATGGTAGAAGTAATTTATTTTTCACTACTCACACGCTTCTCTTTTAATGTATAGGAAGCCTCAAGTCCTCTCCCTCTCAGAGATGCTCTGAAAGGGAGGAGGAACGTTTTACTTTATTGTTAGGGATTTGTAACATGACATGCTCTAAATATTTAGCAAGATTTTCCCAGAGACGCAGTAGCCTTCAATTAGTCTTTAAAGCAAGACTAAGTATTTTTCTAAAAGAGGCGTTTGAGCTCAGATGACACACAGGCACTACTGAGTGTGCTCTGGGGTGAGGGAAGACACAAATAATCCTAATGCACTGCAAAATTTTGCGGTAGCAGTGCAGCTGCCTGTCTCGCAAAGCTGCACCCGCTCACAGGCAGAGGTTTCCCTTCCTCGTTACTTTTAGTGTTAATCTTTTCTTCTTATTATTACTATTGAGCCCAGGAAATTCAAGCGATCAGCTGACAACAGCCTGCAAAGCTTGACTGATGATATCAAGGTATAAGGTGTAATGGTTTAAGGATTGTTACAGGGCAAAAGGAATATACAGACACCCAGGCACATACAGAAAACCCAAAGCACCTCCTTGTGCTGCCATCTCCTTTCCCGGAGGCATCTTGGACCAAAGCCCAGGGATCAAAGTCGTGATGTTTATATGTAAAGTTAAGACAATTTAAACCACTCCAAAGAACTCCAAATGTTTTAAGTTGCTACCTTTTCTCCCAACTCCAGGCATCCCAGCAGCTGAACAGAGGCTACAAAGGCACTCGTAATTTCGTATTTTCCAGGAGAAATCATAAATAGTGCCAATAACTGATTTGGTTTTTAAAAAAGCATCATTTTCTACAGAATATGCAAACACAATTCTGTACAGCATAGACAGAAGATGCAGGGAATCAATATAATATTAATGTTTTACTGACCTTATTTGCAATTCCCTCTTATCTCTTTCAATAATACAGCTATCTAAACCCCAAGGAAATCAGAGCCGCATAGCACAGCACTGCGTGCCAGCAGAAACAGGACCAGGAAGCGACAGCAAAAGCCAGCATGGGGAACATCCGTCCCCACAGGATCTCCAGCCTCCCGCTACCGCGTTTGTGAGAGGCACTAAGCATCACCCGGCCCTTCCCACGCCAGCCAGCATTCCCGGACACACACGTGGATGCTACTGGCACATCCCTGCACTGCACTCCAGCAAGTGGCGCAGCAGAAGTGCCATCGGTGCAGACCCATCACTCTGCAAACCTGCATGGGGTTTAGCAGAAATAACAGGGTTTTCCTCTTAACTCTCAGCTGTGCAACCTTGACCTGGCTCCCAAGCCATAATCCTGCTTCATCCATCATCACTAGCAATAACGAGTCTCCTTGTGAAACCGAGCCCTCAGGTAACCCCTTAAACACCGAAGTAAGGCTGCAGAGCAGAGCGTGGTGCTAATCATCACCGCTCCCAGTAACGATGAGCAAGAGCATGCCTCATTCCGTCCTCTCTGAGCAGCCTCTGCAGGGAACCAGAGCCAAAAAGCAGAACAAGCCAAATTTTACCTCTAATGGAAGCAGTTATCTTGGGATACAGTGGGATCTCAGGCCTGCTGATGAGACCAGGGTTATTTTTAGGCAGTCGATACCCTGACCATTGCTTTTTTTAAGAACTCCACAGATGCTGCAAAGTCACTTAAAGCTTGAGCTTTAAAAGAAAGGCTTTTCTTGCATAGGAGGAAAGCTCAGCTGATCCTGCCAGGATCTGGACCTCAGCTTTGCTACAGCCGGGGAGTTACAGTGGCAGGGAGAAGGTCTGCGTCATCCTCTCGTGGCCTGGACTGCACGCAAATTTGGGAGTCAACAGCTTTGAGCTGCCAGGGCAGCTCTCCAGCTGGGCAGTATGGCGCTCTCAGCTTTAGGCCACGGGCTCAGTCCCCACCACCAAGAACTCCTGCACAGGCTCTGGTCACAAGGCAGGGAGGATGCTCCTAACCAGCAGCAGATGTTGCTGCGCTCAGACTTGATGCAGAAATGACCAACTCAGAGGCACGATGAAGCTTAAGGCCTTACCCTTGCCCCCTCTGTTTTATTCTGGACGCCATCCGGGCATCTCAGACACTATCTATTTCTCCTGAAACAGAAAGACGGCCTCCCCAAACCACTTCTGCATCTTGCTGAGAGCTGACGTGGCAGACCACAGCTAAACGCAGGGAGAAGGAGCTGGAGCAGGATCAGGCTTGGCAAAGGCCCTTGAGCTCAGGGTGAGCTGCCTACAGGGGTGGACATGTCTCCAGAAATACAGCTCTAGGGAGGAGACCATCATAAGCCACCGCTCAACACTCATTGTTCATAAAGCTCTCAACAATTTGCAAGGGAAGGTGCCTTAGCGACAAAGGCAGCTGTCTGAGAGCATGTCCCAAGGCAGCAGCCAGGCTCACAAGCCAGCAGTAAAAACGCCAACACGCAGTCATAAAACTCATCCTCCCTACCTGCTGCCTGCCCAAAGCAACTCTGCAATGGTGCGTGGCATGATTTACAGGAACAGAGACGATGCTCCCCACGTAAGACCTGGTGTTGAACAGAGGCACTCCGGGTTTGTCCGCCACCTCTGCGCTCATGTTAGCAAGCTCCAGGCACATCTATTAGCAGAGCTTTTTTTCCCTCTTCTATCTTTCCAAAAATTTTTATTTTCATTTTAAAGCACCCGCTTCCTCAGAAGCATCAGCAACATCAAAATTCACAACTCCACTGTGACTTTTGGGCTCTCTTAGCTGTCACCTGCAATTTCAGTGCAGCCCTGCCTGTGTGCTAGGCCATAGAGTAGAAAGAAACAAACTGGGGGTTTTGTTGGGTTTGTTTTTTTTTTTTAAATAGTGCAGAATGTGGTAAAAAAAAAAAAAATCGCAGAAGGAGGATGCAGCAAAATACAAGTGCATTCAACCACTCAACACCACGATTAGCTGTCATCTATCACGGTTAAGTGGCTTGCACAGAGGCAGATGTCCTGCTGCGACCGAGCCTCCTGGAGATGGAAAAGAACAGCCTGGAGTATCACCAGCTCCTGCTGTCTTTACTTTCAAAAGTTACTGTGCCCAAACCAAGAGGAGGAAGGGGTGGGAAAAGGGGAAAGGGACTTGGAAAACACAGCAGAGAGAAATCCAAACTAAGCAGGAATTAATGCTCACTGGCAGCAACATCAGCGTGGGACTGCTCCCTCCTCAGCCAGGGACCCGGAGCCTTTCCCCACAACTAAGCATGGAGAACGAGCTTCATCTAATGGCACGGCCTTCTCCTCCCCGTGAACAACCGCCAGCTAAAGAGTAGTAAATAGTTAATTATGTGGTACAGATAAGACCATTTCATGCAGCACAGCTCAATGCATTATTCACCAGGGTCTGGAGGAGAAAACCAGCAAGGGAGAATGAAGGTGAAGGAGAAATCCATGCTTTCTCAAAGAGCACTTTGATTTCACGGAAGATCAGTGTTAGGATGAGGGTACACAGTTTCCCTTTTAAGTAACGTTAAATAAACACACTTCTTATACAGAGTACCAACACCTGATCCTTGGGAGCTTTCTGCTGCGGATACACAGGTTACAAGCACTGCACAAGTCTCCACCTGTTGCAACTGAAACGCTAAGAGCATCAAAGAGACCAGGGCATGCTGCACCCCATGGAAATAATCAGGCAACGCAAGAATTTCCAACCCGATTTTAAGTCAGCCATCTGCAAAGCCCTGAACATCCGACCTCTGCTTAGAACTGCTTGCTTGAACGAGCACTTCTGGCTGCGTCCTCTCCCTGAGGCTCAGAAATAAGAAAACAGAGACTCCTAAACCCATCTCTTAGTAATTCATTTCTACTTTTGAAACAAACGGCAGAGGACATCTCCCAGCACAAGCCTGCTTCAGTAAATCTCACCTACCAAACAGGAAATCCCACACAAGACAGACTGTGTCCGATAACACTATCACTTGACATATTCGGAAACCAAGTTAGCCATTTTATTATGTCCTAGCGCTCTGGAATGACTTCTCCTTTTAATTTCCGTCCGCTTTCTGCGTTGCCCGCAAAGCCAAGCCGGAGACTTCACAGATTTCAGGAACGAACGGGTCAGCGGCTGCTGGTAGAAGTCGGGGAGGAGGCGGCCGGTGCCGCACAGCCGTGCTCGGGGCAGGGGCAGCGCACACCTCCCGGCCCCGCCGGCGCTCAGGAAGGCACAGGACTTCCCGCAAACCGCCCCGCAGCCACCACCGGCACCGGCGGCTCCGAGGCTTCCAGGGGAGCTTCTCCCGCTGCCAACGCCACCGGCCCTGCCCGGTGCCGGCAACCCAGCGGCAGCCGGGGAAGTTTGCTCCCGGGGGGCGCGCACTTACCCAGCACGAAGCAGAGGAATCTCCGCGGGAGCAGGGCCATCTCCGCCGCCGCGCTCTGCCCCGCGTCCCCAGCCCGCCTGCGGGGCGCTGCCTCCCCGGCCGCCCGTGGGAAGGAGCGGGGCGGCGGGGCGGGATCCTCCCCCCCCACCCCGCCTTCCCCGCGCCCGTCGCGGCTCCGCTCCGCTGCGCTCCCCGGGTCCGGGGTGGGGGCTCCGAGCTGGTGGCACTGCGCGGCAGGGCGGGCCCCGGTCGGCAAAGCCGCCCCGCCCGCCACCTGCCCTGCGGGGCCGGCCCCGGAGCCCCCCACCCCCCCGCCGGTGCGCCCCGACGTGCTTCGCTCCCGGCGGGGATCGCTGGTCCACAGCCGCCGCCTTTGTCAATAGAAGCCAGGACCGACGGCAGGTGGTCGCTCTGGTGAGTTGAGCAGGCTCCGGCTCCGGCTGCGGCTGTCATGCCCGGGTAAGAGCGTTATCTCCATCTCCTCACCGTGGAAGGGACAGGTGGGTGCCCAGAAACACGGGAAAGTCACCAGGAACAGTTCAGAAGGAAAGCACCGAGAAATCCTTTTTTTCCTCACACCTTTTCCTTAGCCGTCCTCCCACCTCCACCGAAGGCATTTCTCTCTAGCCCATGGCTAAAACCCGTACCTTCCCTTTCTCTTTACAGTGTTGAATATGAATATAGAGGATGCAATGCAATCTAAGGAGGAAAATAAATGTCTTGTGGGGTTTTTCTTACTGAGTGGAAAATCATTACTGAACTAATACAGCTCCACCTACCGCTGATAACTGAATTTTTGCCATGCCTGAACACGAGAGTGCCTGCTTGGGTTCTTCAGGAACACATTTAGGATTAGGATATGCTCATAGGAGTGCATCATCCTAGTGAAGGAGGGCTCCAGCTACAGGGAGGTCATCACCTCACAAATTGGTTCTCACATTTTAAGTTAGCTCTTCCTTTCAAAGGCAAGAATCAGAGAAACTTGCACGAACACCACAGTGTGCTAACTTTAGTGTTTGATAATCATAACCATTTCTGCTTTCCCAACAGAAACAGAACATTGTGCATGCCAGAAAGCCAGTTCTATCCTAAACTGTAACACTCAACTAATTACAGAATCAAGTCTGGGGGACACAAAAGGCAGCATTTACTATTAATAATGTGGTAGAGCAAAGCGTATGCCTGCTTTGATCCTGATATGAACAGGGAAGAAACTGAAGTCGAGGCCTTACCTGCAGCTTCAGGACCAAGTTTACAGTACTGGCTGTCAAAGACAAGGCTGGGGCTCTGGAAGTGTTACCTACAGTGGTTCTGCTAAGAGGAGAGGGAACGGATGAGATCTGAACACACCAGAACACCAGCACAACTTTCTGGAAAAGAAATTTTAACCTTTATTCACAGGTAAGTAAGCCTGCTATTTTTAGCAGCAAATGCAGGCAGGATCTAGAATAAAGTACAACAAAGAGACAGAGATGGACAACAGCAATGTACTGTCTTGTCATGCAATATCACAGCATGAGCCTGTCTGTGTCAATCAAGGATAATTCTCCTCACCCCCTGACCAGACACGTACACCTAAGCTGCCTTTCCTTCGTTTACCAGAAGAGGATTTAAAATCTAGACCTCTTCTGTACAGTAATAACACAGGCAAACATGAAAGACCGGGTACTCCCAGCTTTCCTCCTCCACCCTGTATCAACCCAAACCAAAGTTTCAGGGAACATGTGCTTCCCATTATACCAGGCCATGGGACACAAAAAAAAGGATTTAGAAGCCCATCCTCTGCTTGCAGAAATAGAAGTGGAATATGAGAAAACAAAATGCCATGTT
>VZSZ01002466.1:291945-302582 GCA_013398815.1 Ibidorhyncha struthersii
AAATTGCTTAACCACTGTAGGTAAAGTTTTTGAGGAAAAACATGGATGAAAATAGCTGAATAGTTGTACAAGCATTCACGGCAAGTCAATGAAAAAATAAGTCTGAAGACCCAACTAGCATTTTTTCCAAGTTCACTTATGCTTGTAGAAGGAAAAGAATACTCAAATAATAAACAAACACCATTATTAGCTATGGCAGCTTAAAGCACATGACCTCACCTCTTAAATCAATCGTGTCTTGGTTTTCTTGTTGCTTTTTCGTTTCTTCAGATATTACTGAAAAGTCTGCTACCATCAAGTCCTCTTTAGCATCAAACCAATATTCATTCCCTTCTTCATTTTTCACGCAGCCTTAACAGTTGAAATAAATTTCAGTGTGTTAAAATTCAGACCATGGTATGTCATATGAATGACTATAAAATTCCTGTGTGCTTAAGAGGATTCCAGCTACCTATATGATTTGGTACTACGTTATGAAGAGGTGACACATACTCGTTCTCATTTCTGATTTAAGTAGCAATTTTTTTTTTTTGAGATATGATAGGGCTGATATAACATTAAGCATTCCTTCACAGAAAGGAGAGTATCCACATGTGTTTTACATATGGTTTGGGTTTTTTCCAACAACTTAACAAATAATGTAGTATTTGTACTAGGAGCAGATCTCTTACCATGTTCCACATCCTGATCTTTATGTTGTTCTTCAAATGTCTTGGAGGAAGTACAGTCACTTGGCTGACCGCCATCAGTTAAACATACGGTCTGTGGATTGTCCTATAAACACATTTCAGTTATGTCATAGCACTTGCATCTGATTATACATTATTTTTCTGAGCTTCAGAATATTAAATGATTAAACAGGTGAATTTTAAAAAGTTAACCTTCTGATCATCTTCAAGAACCCCCAAGTTATTTTATTTTGAAAGGACAATAAAAATTTTGGCCACATCAGTTGCATTTGCAATTACTGACAGAGAATCCCAGTTTGAGCCCTGAAGACAATGATTGTATTTGCCTATACCTAAGAGAAGATTAGGGTTCACAACATCACGTCTAGGAAACTCAGTAATGAAGAAGTCCCTACCATGTTGACAGAAATTTTCCTTTCTTGCAGTTTTAGTGCTTCAGAGTCAGCTTTTCTTGTGCCTGAAACAGAACTAAAACAAATCCAAGAGTTTTATACGATATATGGCACAACAATTTTAAACACAGTGATGAGTACTCTGAAATACTGCTTTAAATATTTCCAAAAGCTCCCAGTAAAATAAATAAAATGTGCTTAATAAATCTTAGCTTAAAATAAGAACCAAGGTTTTTTTGATACCTGTATTTTATAAAAGCATTGGTTGCAACCTGAAACATAAAGCTATGTTCTAGGTTTATGTCAGGTTGTTTTTCCTTTATACCTAGATGGTTTTCTGTGTGATGTTTCAATGTATATCTTTACAATTTGAAATCTCTGTGCAATTTTTGATTCATTTTACTAATGTTTAGCAAGAAATTTGAAAGAGATCTCTAGTTGTTTACCTGATGCAGTAAAAGCTTATTGCCAAATTTGTTTTAATCTCCACTTACATAAAGTAACTTGACATGGTTCTTGAACATGCAATAGCATACATCTGCCTGAAACATGAAGTTATTTTTCTATCAATCTTCACAACTGAATGACAATCTTAGCAGAACAGCTGCTGATATACCTAACATTACCTTTGTTGGCAGCAAAGTCTTTTTGTTTTGGTGGGGTTTTTGGTTTGTTTGGTTTTTCTGTTTGTTTGTGGTTTTTTGTTTGTGTTTTTTTAAGGCAGATAGCATTAAGATTAGAGAAAAAGGTTTTAATAGTGAAAGTAGTGAACCAGGAAAATTATCTGTAGATTGAAAACTTATGCTATAAAGACCATGAAAATACAGCTCCATAGTTTGCATATTAGAACATTACGGAGTAAAAATTTCCTTAAAATAAAATCACTGTACCCAAAGTGCTATGCCAGTCTTTCAGTTAAACAGTTTGGAGTAACAATATACATCCTGAAATAGACATTTTAAGTTTAACATATTTTAAACTCACTTCTCATTTATTTTGAACTTTAATAAATACCACAAATGATGACTACTTACTTACAGCAGAGGCCTTCTCTGAACAACTGTCAAAAAAGAAGAGATTTGTCTTAATTTTCTGAAGAAAACGATTTATATTAAAACCAAAAAGTAATTAAGAAATTACCTTGCACGGGACATAAGAGGAGGAGATTGGGAACAACTTCATCTCAACTGACAGCGGTGGAAGTGCATTTAAAGGTACACCCATTTCTATTTTCATTCTCATACTGCTGTAATTCTTTTTTAGCTCTTCCAAAACTAACATGAGAGATGAACCTAATTCAGTATTTCCATTACATCTGTTAAAATACATATAAGAAAAGAAGATCAACTTAGACAGACATTTCATTTATTTTACTGCTTCCAGAATTGCCCAAACATTTTACAGCGTTTCAGGGCTCCTCCACATCACTCCTCATGCAAACAGGAGCTCCCTGGAGCCGTACCCTGCTTCACAGCACTACTAGGTGCTCTCTTGAACCTCCTTCCTAAGCTATGGAGCAGACACTACAGTAATGAGGTTTTATACGTATCTGTGGCACACGAAACCATTCACAGGCATGACTTCTTGGCTGAATTCCAGGTTCGTTACAAGGCATATGCTTTATCAGCTAGAGACTCTACAATTGCCACCCCCTTCCTGCCTCACCTCTTAACAATTCTGCACCTCCTCTCTTTCTCCTTTACAGCCTCCTTCCCAGCTACCCCTCTATGCATCTTGTCCACTCCTGAACAGATTCTCCGTACTATTCCTTCTGTACAGAGAGACATTCCTGCAAACAAACTGTTTTTTGCTGGGTCTGAGTGTGCTACAGAAAAGTTTATGCTGAAAATAAGACGTGGCAGTTATGAGAACATAAAATCTTTTAGACAACAGCACTAACTATAAATACTATTACAAGCTATGGATAGATTACATCAGCAGTGTTTAGCAATTAATGCCTTTTAACTAAGCTATTTCATTTAAAAGGACATTAAAGTACATGCCTGCTAAAACATGTGTTTTCCTCCAAAGCCAGTTTGTATATCTTCAAGCAGTGCTGATAGCACATCTGATAATGAGTGTTAAGAATCTGCAATTCTGCTTCAATCGCTCTCCGCAGTATTTTTTGACAGTAGCTTGATGCAGAATTCTTCAGAGCTTGTTTGTCAAGGTGTACCAGCCTTTAAAATAATAATAATAAACAAAATCTTGAAGCCCTTGAACATCCATTGTTTTATTTTGAAACAAGCAGCTTTCCAGAAGCTATTTCTGATACAAATTTGGGGGGGAGGAATCAGCTCCTCCTATTTACTACACAGAAAAAATGGTGTCTTACAGTAGCTTTCACATTTTAATCAGCCTTAACTGAGAGGCGGAAACTCCACGAGCACCATAATAACTTCTATTCAAAAAGAGTGGTTGTAAGAACAAAAAGGAACTTAGCAACTCTGTTGATCTACAGACAAAATTATTTTGTTTCCACAGTCACAGAATCTTAGGTTGGCAGGGATCTCTGGAGCCCTGCAGTACAGACCTCTGTTCAAAACAGGGCTAACTTCAAAATTACCTTGGGGTTTTACCCAGTCCAGCTTTGTTGTTGGATCAGGGTTTTTTTGTTTGTTTTAAATCTCTAAGAAAGAAGACAGTACCACCCCTCCAACACTGTTCCACTACTACTCTCACTGTAAGAAACTTTATCTTACATCCATTTATAATTCTCCTAACTGTAACTGCTGGCTCTTGCCCTTTCAAACTGCACCTCTGCAAAGAATTTCTGGGAAACCCACCACCCAATTGCCAAGAACTGCAGGGAGGTTCCTCACCTCCCCAACCTTTCCTTCTCTGGACTGACCAAACCCAGTTCCCTCAGCTCTCCCCACACAACAGGTGCTGCACCGGCTCCCCTCACCATCTCCATGGTCCTCTGGTGGACTTTCCCTGGTCTGCCAATCTTTCTTGCCCTACAAGGCCCACAGCTGGAGATACCTTTCCAAATGCAACCTCATGAGCACCAAACTGAGAAGAATGAACACTTCCCTCTATCTACTGGCTGCACTCTTGCTAATGCAGCCCCAGGACACGGCTTCCCTTCTTCACCATATGGGAACACTGCTGACTTACACTCATCTTGTTCTTGGCCAGTCTGCAACTGCAGATCAAGGCTGCTTTGGTCTTTGTTCAACTTCAGCTCATTCTTCTCACTTGTCCAGGTCCCTCTGAAAGGCAGCCCTACCCTCCAGCTCCAGCATAGGAGCTGCTGCCCAGCAATCTTTTAGTACCATCAGTTTTGCTAAGTCACCAACAACCTTTCAATCATGAAAAAAAATCTTATCCAGCATCTAGAATTCCAAACCAAGAACAATTCATGACCCACCTGTCAGTGCTTATCTTTAAATCGCTGCTACGAAGCTCATTCTTTGATTCCCACTGCTCCTAAACAGAAAACATTTTCAAATGTTACAGATTTCTAAGCAACTTTAAGTTAAAAAAAGGTCTGTATCTCAACACTGTTTGGTTGTTGGTTTGGTTTTTTTTTTTTAATTACCTGAATTTTTGAACTTCTTTCAGATGTTGCAGTATTGCCATCTGAGTGTTCTTCCAGTGTGTCAGTAAGCTGTGACCAAATTTCCTCTGTACTACCAACTCCACATGACCAGTCTGTATTGCACGCAACGTCCGCACAGGTTTCATGGCACCATCCCATGGGTCGAGATTTGTTCATCATTGTTATCTCTGTATTAATAGCCCTGGACGAGACACAAACCTGGGCACTGGTGCTCCTGCTTGTTGTAAAGCAAGCTCTAAAATCAGAACTCGCATCAACACCCTGGTTAACTGTAGAGTCACGAGCAACATTTTTAAAGGTTTCACAATGCTCCAATTCTGAGTTCAGACAGCTGGTATTTCCATGGGAGGATTCACCTGCAACTTCCACCCCAAAAAAGGGACTCTTGCTAGTGAGAACTTCAGAGACTGGAAATTGGGTTTCAACATCCTTTGCAGTGGAGTTAGTGCAGCTGGCACCACATGCACGCACACCAGATTCTTCAAAACTGTAGAAATTGGAGTCCCCTGCACGTTCGCAAGATTGTATGGCTACTGCAGGGGCCCTTTCCCTTCGCGACAGTAAAGGATTATCTTGCTTCACTGAGATGTTGTGAATGTGTCCATCATTCTTTTCAGATACTTCTTCACTTGTAGCTGTTTCAGGTGGCAGTGTGCTGTCAATCAGTGGGATGTTTTTCACCTCTCCATCTTCTAAACTGTCACATACAAGCAGATTTGGACAGACCCTTTCTTTACTTCCACAAGAATGACTTTCATGTATACTTCCACAGAGAACGCTATGGTACTCTGTTTGCTCTTCCTGATGATCACAAGTCATACCACTGCAATCTGGCAGAGACAGAGAGTCCTGAAGCAGGTGGGGAAGCTCTGGCATAGCTGCTTCTGGACAGGTTTGGTCACCTATGCTGTACTCAGAAGCAGGAGAACAACCTTCTGACACATCAACAAGATTTTGTTCCTTTACAACTCCACTCCCTGGAACTTCATGAACTGGATTCATCAGCTTTAAGGTTTTGATGCCTACAGTTTCCCTTTGCTCTGAAAACTCACTTGAGCTTTTCCTATTATCAAAATTTTGATCATGAGCACTGAGATACTCCAGCTGTGAATCTTCACCTAAATGGCTTCGTCTGCAATCATCACACACCCCACAATTAGAGTGCATATTGTCACATGCCCTTCCCAACATATAAGCTTCTTTGCTTTCATCTACCCATGCACAGCAAATTCTTGTACTCTTTTTTTTATACATTTCAATATCTGCATCTAAAGATGAATTTAAATAAGGTAAACTTTCCTCTGACAACTTTAATTCTGAAACACTGACAGAATGCGCCTGGCCAAAAACAGAGTGGTTAGCTCTTGCTGCAATGTCTCTGACAAGCGTGTGCTCAGCTTCCTCAGAATAAGAAAAAAGATGTGAAGACTGATTGAAGCATCTTCTTTTGCTTTTAACATCACTTCTCTTTTCAAATTCCATGGTACAAACACGTAAGCCCTCCTCCTCTGAAGTAATCCACAACTCACTTCCACTGCAACCTCTCAAAGTCATCAGCTTGTCTCTTCCTATCAGTTTCTCACCTTAATAAAAAATAAGAAGTCTGAAATACTCCATGGTATACAAAAGGACATTACTGTTTAGAAAAAATGTTAAATTAACCACCTTATTTTTATCTACTGCATGCTATTATAGAAGTGTCATGGTACCTCAAACCAGGACAACAAGCTAGAGTTTAGACAGTACGTTCTCAAAGAAAGCCTAAGAGCTTGCAGAAGGCTGTTAAAAGAATTTGCCGTTCTTGCTTGTGTGATTTTAATTGAGTAAAAGCATCCTCAGAGACCAATCAATCCTATTTTCTTACATTCTTGGGCCAAGTTTCCATCCTCTTACCCCTGAAGCATTCCTTGCCTGAATCATCAGAATCCCTGCTGATGCACAGCGAGCTATTTACAGTGTACACTAACTTCCTAACAGCACACAAGGTGTTTCAATGCATGTACTGATTCTGAGACTCAGGATGCTGATGGTCCTGGATTCAGCGACCACAAACTGACCTCACATTCCTGACTGTATACTGGCCTGTAAGGACTCCTTGCCACTGAAAGCTTACAGCTTCTTGATCCGTTACCAGTATATTTACTGTAGGGAACATCCTTCAGTCCAGAGCTATAAAAAATTTAAGAACTATTTAAGTGAGTGAAGAGGTGAACTTAGAGCTCTGTGCCTCCCAAGAGCTAAAAACCCTTCAGGTGTCAGACAACGGGGAAATGGAAGCATACTCCTTTTAATTCTATAGAAACAAGAGGAAATGGACATCAAGCAGAGAACTGTAAGAAAACCTGAGAATCTTTACAACCTGAAAGCATAAGTCATAAAGGAAAACAGGAAGATGGTTTCTTGGATCAGAGAGCTTCTTTTAGCAACAGAAGAAAGCTGGACAATACACCAAAGCAATACACCTGCTCTGGACTTGCAACAAACCAAGTTTCATAGCAAACATGAACAAAATGCAGAGAAAAAGCATGTAGGGATGGAAGACACTCTGTGAAGCCTGTTTCTTATAGAGTTGTCAATTCTTCTCTGCCTTCCTCTAGAAGCTTATAATGAAGAGATACATACAAACGTCAGACATTTCTCAGTTTCATATGCTTTCTAAACTACTTAAATGAAATATAACAATTTTATGTTATAGTCACCAGTTTCTAACCCAACTATAATGTTACATAAAGCACAGCAAATTACAATCCTGTCTGTAACTCTTTGCCCTGAGATGGCATGCAGACCACCCAGCAGGTCCATAAGCTAGGTTTCACAGGCTTCTAAAGACACAAGTCACTAGTTCGTTCTCCAGAGGAAGTTTCCAGCTTGGTGAAACACAGTCCATAAGGAACCAAGTGAAGTACTGCAGTGAGAGACAGGCTTCTGGGGGAGGATGAGGGGAGACTGGAAATTCAAGCCTGTATCTTGGCGACTGCTTTGTCCACCCCAGATATAAACAGTGCGACGCACTGTATCTGCACAGGAAGGTTTGCAGAACGGACCCCGAAGAGATAACTTCATAACAGCCCTTCCTCACAGCGAAAGACAGCTTGCCTCTTGAATCTGCATCCACTGATTCTCCTCCGCTAAGGATCATCATTAAAATGACATCATTTAAAAGCACTTAATAAAAATAGTTTAAACCATTTTACATCAGTCATCAATAGAAGTCAGTCACCCTCCAAAAAAAACCCTTACCATGATTTCATTACACACTTCCAGTTACTTGTTTCACAAATGGCAGCTTTCTTATTACGCTAACTCTACCTTCATCTCCTAACTAAAGTTTTTGGCAATTGTACCTGTGAAATTGAAAATCTTGCTGTAACACTGCCAAAGCACATCTCAGATGCCTAGACACAAATATCAACATATCACACAGAAGCGACTCCCCACACACACACTTTTTTCCTTAAGAGTAAGTTAAGAAACAAGAACCACAAGAGCTACAGGTATGCCCTAGATAAATAACAATAACCTTGTAGCTACTACGAACGACGCTGCTGAGCCCCCGGGGGGGAAAGAGGGAGCCCTCACAGCAACCCAGTGCCCCCAGCTCGCCCGAGGGGAACCCCCCCAAACGGGGAACCGCGGCTCACAGCGCTCACCCCGGCCACAGAGATAGCTAAGCAACCTTCCTGCTGCCCAACCGAAGCCGTCCCCCCACACACCCCGTAACCAACCCCGCGCACCCCCCGTCAGTAACCCGCACGCAGCACCAGCACCTCCGCCCCGGCCCCACCACAACGGCCTCAGCAGAGCACGCGCTAAACGGCCGCCAGCCGCCACTCCCCACCCACGCTTCCAGCCCATTGGCTGCGACGGGAAACCCCGAGCGCCTGATTGGCCGACGCGGCGCCTGCGCCAACCGCGTGCCACCACCCCCTCCCCCGCGCCCCCTCATGGCCAGCGGCGGCGGCTATGTCTCTTCAGCGGCGGCCATGTCTTTTCAGGGGCGGCCGCGCCCCTCTCCGCCGCTTCCTTCACGACTGCGCGGCGTTCTCCCAACGCTTCCCACAGAAAACCCAAACGGCAGCCTGCGGCAGGACAGCAGCAGCGTATCTTCTTGTACCGTTATTAAAACCTGTCAGCAGCTGGAAGGCTTTCACTCCGAAGGAGCGTATTACAGACAGCAGAGACAAACACAGTGAACTGGGGAGCATCACCCCATAAATACATTTCTGCTGCAGAGGTTACCAATAGTAAATATACGTGTTATTTTTACAAGCTTGGTTGTGGCCCTTACTCCTCCTTTTAAACACATACATGTAAAGTTCTTAAATGTGCAAAAACGTGGCTTAGCTGCTTAAACTAAACCCCAAACTCATATAATTCATTGTTTAGAGCTTTCAAAAAAAGCAGAGGCAAGCACTAACCTCGTCCCCAGTGTATTTCATGTAAGTGATCACCACAAGATGAAATTTAATACTAAAATTGACAGTTTTTTGATGAACCTAGTTGCCTCGTGTTGTGAAGGATTCTTCCAGGGAGAGTTACTACGGGGGTTACCTACTGTTCACCATAAATACTTTCAGTGGAGGATCAATTGCATCAGCAATACCATTCAAATTTCTCCTGATGGGATACTGTCCCTGTGCCCCTCCCCAAGTGCACCCTGCCGTTAAAAATGTTAACATTTGGGGGTATGTCTCCCACCAGTGCCCTTACTCACACAAGCTCCTGTCTTTGTACATTTAACAACCAGCATTGCTCGTGTTTTTGTGTCTACAGTAATATATTAGAAAGGAAAATGAGCCCATTACACCAGTATCATCCAAAAAGTCTGTATTTTCTAAGAGAACTTTTACCAGTAACATCATAATGACAGACCACTCCATAAGAACTACCCAAACAAGTGACATTTTTATTGGCGAGTTCTGCTAATGGATTTCCTTTCCACGCTTGTATCTCCTAACAGATTTGATGTAAAAAAAAAAAAAAAAATCCACCAAAAAATTCAGGTAACATTCCATTTGCAAACACTAAAATTATTTAACATTTAAAAAATAAAACAAAGAATAGCAGTTTTAAATACAAATTCAAGGAAAACCTGTCCTGGTTCCCCCAGGAGCTGTTCCTCGCCGTGCTACCACCACCTCGGCTCCGCTTGGAGTCAGCAGGCCGGGTACCAAGACTGTCCCATTTGGAGCTCAATTGAAAGGATCGGGGCAAGTGCTAGTATTACTGTTCGAAGCCCTGTTGTTGTACATTCTTCACAGGAGAACATAAAACAGTTTGCAGTAAGCCAACCAGTACTCCCCTTATTCTAAAGCTAAGTCATACTGAAAGTTGGGGGGGGGGGGNGGGGGGGAAATGTGGCTTCAACATTCATCTACTTTATCACACACAGATTTCTACTAAGAGCACATCCAGGTTGAAATACACATCTGATTTCTGTCATGAGGTTAATGCTTATGGGGTATGAGATGCAATCTACTTTGAAATAATAAACACATCACTTCTCGATGAGCAAAGTATTATTTTTAGCCTTTTGGACCAATGTGCAGTTGCTAGGTTGTTTCTCCTCAATCTTCACGGCAGAGACGCTTTTCACCGCTACCACAAATAAAAAGATGACCAGTGGCAGTAACACACACCTTATCATCAGCTACTAAGATACTGTATTTAGCATGTTTGTTTGCATTCTGAAAAACCCTTTAGTTCATTTTTTAGGCCCCAGAGGCTTTGTACACCAGAAATTACACAAGTCAGCCACAGAAAACTGTAAATTGGTATCCACAGTGATTTTGAGGTATTCCACAAGAAACCTGGCTCTGCACCTGAATGTTCCTCAAAAAACAAACAAACAAACAAAAAAAAACCAAAACAGAACAACCCAAAGCCCTAGCTGGAGTGGAAATTTCATTTAAAAGATTCCTTTAATCTCCATGTTCCACCACATTTGATCAACAAGGACATACTTATTTCCCCAGGGGCACAAAAAAAAAA
>VZSZ01002466.1:302608-328478 GCA_013398815.1 Ibidorhyncha struthersii
AAAAAAAAGCAAAGCCTTCTTCATTCTTTTCCTGGAATATTAATTTCAGTACTTCATTCCTAAATTTCCGGGTGCACTCAGAAGAGATGAAGCAAAAGGTGTTGTTTTCTAGCCAAACCAGAGAAACACATTCAGACACTGTTTTTGGTTCATTTAATTGGCGAAGGTGCTCTAAGAAGATACCAGTGATCCTCTTAACGTTGAAAATAGCAGCGGTTTATACTCTAAACTCTAGCCTGCGAGGAAGAGGCTAGGGAAAGATCTGGACTGGAGAGTCTGAAGACCAAGTTAAGAAGAAACAGTCTCCCAGGTCTGGATTTGGCTTGATAGAACCGTATCTATCGAAGCAGTCAGCATCAACAGAAGGTTGCTCCTGTCAAACAGGAGATGCTGTTTCATAGTGTGAGCAGGTTCCTAAGGGCCTGGTCTTACTTGAAGCTTTTCTGTTAGGGCTGAAGGGGGAAGGACAGCTTTATTCTTCAGGTAACTACTGTTCTCCTTTGAGTAGTACATTCAGAACAATTTCCAATAAACCAGAGCTGTAGCGTTAGCTGTGTATAATAAACTGCCTGCAACATTTTTATTGGTTACATTATTTTTCATGAAAAGTGGAAAACCTTTACAATGACCTTAGAAGGAAACAATTCGCTACTTCTGTATTTGTAGAAAAACCATAGGCAGGAATATTTTCTAAAGTGCTTCTTTACTTATCAGTTACTTTTTTAAAAATTAGACTTGTATTTTGTAGCGGCATAGTTTCCTAGTAGTTCATGGACCAGTAGATAGTTTCTGATGTAAAAAACCCATTACATACTTTAAGCAAATGACAATTGCTTTGACAAATCCACCAAAGTGAGTGATCTAAGTGCAAACCCCACCATTTCTTAAAACACGGCCTTATGCTGGTTTATTAAATGCAACTTTACATCCTTTAGAAGTAGTTTACTTCAATTCCAAGATCAGGGATTAAATAATACAAATAAAAGTTGAAAAGTCAATGAAGCTATTGCCTATTTACCCTGAAATAAAATAGTCTTATGATTCAACTGGTGCAAAAATCCCTCCAAACACCTTTGTTTTATTGGCAAAGTCATTTAAGGTCACTTTTGCTTCCAAGACCATCTTCTTCCATGGTTTCCACTGAAGGAGTTTTGCTTTGTAATGGCTTGTGGTTCCACAGTGATTTGTAAATGAAAAACCTACTATGAATAACTTTACTGTAGTCACTAAATTACAGATACTGTCATGAGAAAGTCCAAAACTTAGTGTTGTTTTGTTTTTTGTTGTTTGGTGTTTTTTTTTTTTTTTTTAATTTTCAACAAGACACAAAATTCCAGTCCAGTTAAAGTGTTTTCTTTGAATACCATTTTAAATGGCAATAAATGGCTGCTGTGCCTTCTGGATGGAGCACTTAATGCAATGCCCAATGTGCTGCTTATATGGTAGGCCAATACTGTATTTCAAATGTACCCAAAGAATGCTGTAGAAGGGCTCCCACAGGCACAGCCATTTGGATCAGCTACTCCTATGTATATAGTGCAGTAGATTTGAATCTGCGTAGAGAGAACCACAGCTGGGTGGCACGTAGCAAATGTTGAGGTTGCCTGTTCTCAGGAGGCATGACACAAAGCATCCCGGACAGCAAGAGACAGAAGCATCTGCAACGTTGTTCTGATTCTGTCAAGTAGTAGTAGCTTCCATTGAAAGGTGGCGGTTATTGCTGAGACAGTAAAGCACTCCGGTTCGCTTTCATCTTCTCCAAGCGTTTTACTAGATGACCATTGCTGACTTCAAGCTCTTCGGTTTTATCCAATGCTGAACGCAGCTGAAGGAGGGAAGCAGAAAAAAACCCCATGACTTTCATGTTTTCCCTTTCCAAAGATAATGCAAGGTTTGTAGTTATCAACACTGACTGGCCATGTTGCTGGAATTTCCTTACAAGATAAAGCAGTTGAAAACTCCCATTAGTGGAGTTAAAAGTAAGTGTTGTGTAACTGGCTGTGCTGTTGCTTTGATATTTTCTAAGCACAACGCCAAGAATCCAAGGTATTTACAGAATGTTGAACAAATGGCTCAGAGTTTGCCTCAGCTTCAGAGGCACAGAAGCTCAGAGATATCTGCTGGGTGACATACACCCGTCTCACTACCTGGCTTTTATGTTTCTGGTTCCCAGAACTATGGCCACAGCTATGACTTTGGTGCCTTAGTTTTCTATAAAACCCACCATGGGACAGGGGAGAGAGGTAGACTGCAGAAAGTCATATTTATAAGCAGCAGAGCAGACAGAGTATTTAGAAAAACCAAAGAGCCACACTGAAAAAAAACTCAGGAGGCAGATGTGAAGGAAGCTGACAAACATTTAAGCTAGTTGTAGCAGCTACTTGGAGAGAACATGAAGTTTGGTAAGACAAATAAGGTCAAAATTACAGACAGCTTGAAGATGCAGTGTTTTAAGAGAGAGATACACGAACAGAGTCTGCAGATGAACACAGTGCAGCAAACAGGCAAGAACAGATTGACAGAGCAAGAAAACCAGGCTCAATAAGAATGATCCGCATCCATTTGGCACTCAAGTTTAGACTTGAAAACTTGAAATTTAGACTGTGATTCCTGGTATGGTGTGGCACTGTGCTTAAATAATGAACTGTCCAAATTAACCTTACAGCAGGATTTCCATCTTTCTACTGCTATAATTTCTGAATCACATGTTCTAAAAAGACCAGCAATTCGTATTTACAAACCCAGAATTTAACACCCAAAGTAATGAGCCTTCAGGTACAACAAAGGACAAGGACAGGGAAGCAGAAATAGGAATTCTTCAGCTTGATGAATGTTGAACCACGTGAACATTTACAGCTGCAAAGGAGCATGCAAACCTGAGCATCTGAAGGCTGCTTCTAGATTCAAGTTGTACAAGCAGAGCTTAAGTTTGCTCCAGAGAACCAACTCTGGTACAAAGCAGGCATTACTAGTCAGTTTAGGAAAGAATGGTGAAAAGGCAGTAGGAGTTCACAGTTGTGACTGTTACTCCAGTTTGAGTGCTGAAAGTTTGGTTAAACATTTAGAAGGAATAACTAAAACAATTTTACAAGCAGACGTTTATTCTTTGCTCTTCTAAGAAGGATGGTTCCTCCTCTAAAATGCATCAGACAGGTCTCCCCCATGCAGTGCAGGCTGACTGCCAGCCTATGACAGTTTGCATTTAGAGTTACCTCTCTTTGTAGTTTGCGTTTCTCTGCTTTCAGTTCATCTTCTACTCTTTCAGCATTTTCAGCAGCTGTTTTGTATCGGGCTACCTGACCTTCCAATCGTATTACCTAAGGTGAAGGCAAATTTTTTTGAATTAAAAGCTGTACCAAGAAGCTACGTTGAAGCTTTACTCTTCCACAAGTACTTAAGAAATAACCAGAGAGATGCTCACTTTTCTTTCATAAAATAAAGGCATATTCTGAGGGGGGAAAAAATATACCAGGGAAGCCTGGCCATGCGAACTTCCTCCAGACCTTTTATACATATCCATATTTAATATGCTTCCAGCAACAACAAAAATACAGTCCATTGACTAAATTTATCTTAGCAAGAATATTGCTGACATACTCTGGACAAAAACAAACAGTCAAAATTGAAGAGTCTTGTATAAAATCCATATATATTACATCATATGCCAGGAGCCATTTTAAAATTGTCAATAGCTAGGCATAAGAAAGTATTCTGAATAGTTCAGTAAGTGCTCTCAATATACCTTTGTCTTCGAATGTTTTTCCTTCAGTAAAAATGAATAATATATTCATTCTTCCCCATACAAAAACGAAAGCATTTTCGTCTTTATGACTTAAGTACAGTAGCCTTGATGCTCCAACACTCCTGCTTATTTTAGTGATCATGATTTTACTTATCATATAATAAAAAACACTTTCTCTTTGCATTCTCACCATGCCTAAACAAACAGAACAAGCCAAAAACTTACATTCTGCTCCAATGCTGTTATCTCTTGCTCAGACTTTGCTAGTTTAAATTTGAGATCACTGATCTGTCTGTTGGCATCTCCTAAAAGAATTGCAGATTTATGAGAGATGTCAGAACAAGTGTTAACAGTGTCTAACAAGTCTGTCATAAAATTTCCATACTACAGGAAATCTACTTGGGGCAGCAGTAGAGTAGCAAGTGCTCTTCTGTCAAAAAAGTGCTCAGCAGATAGGCGCTACAGTCTTGACTGATTCCCTTCTGACCATTCTGAAAGCAGAATTAATCAGGAACTGAACCCAGCTCTCCTGGGGAACATAAGGGAGATTTCCAATTGAAATCTTGCTCAAACAAAGGATAATCATTCCCTCACCTCTAGTAGAGGTGCATGGTTGGCTCCCAGTTTGAAGCTCCCTTAGAACTGAAGGCTCATTTTTACTTAGAGGCATGTGGTCATTGTACAGATACGTTTTCTCACTCACATGCAGGACACAAAAGTTTTAAAAATCAAAATGTAGCTCACTTTGGAGGTCAATCATGTGCATATCTGTCCCATTTTCTAGAACTTCATCTTCTGACTGTGTATTTTCCATCCTGCCATTCTTTTGCTTTTCTTCCAGTTGTCCCTTTAATTTTTTAACCTGAAGGACACAAAATTATTAGTTATTAAAATAGTGGAAAATTGTGACTCAGTACTCAAATTCACTCAAGTATTATAATTTTTTTTTTTTTAAAAATCTAAATTCCAAAAAATCTTTTGTTACAAAACAATTTCCTAGAAATCCTTTTGGCAAATGATTCATCATATTTTAAGTATCAGCGCCTATGCATAAGTTCAGGACCAACCATAAATGACTGGAAGATGACTGTTTTAGTAGAAAAGCCATAAAAGTCCTGTAGGCACATTCAAGTAAAACATTCTTAAAAACCCAAAACAGTGTGTTGTTATGTATGAAGTCTCAAGGCCAAGGATATAATCCATCAATGAAAGGACAGAACATCCTGCAGAGAAACAGGATCAGCTAAAATTTTTTGAATAAGCTATGGAATATCACGGTACCAGCAATAATTACTTTAATTGGTATTTACTCATCTACTGCAACTCCTCCGGCATTTCTTTTCAAATGGCCCATTGCCCACAGACCCAGCAATCAGGAAGGCTTACTCTTGGAGATAAAATTTGCTTCTACAGCTTCTGGGCCATATTTTTTTCTCCCTTGAGCTTGGCCAATTTGAAGTATTATTTTTCAGAAACAGTTATGGAGGAGTTTTAGGTGACTAAGGACAGCAACCTGCAATACTCTGAGCGCTGAACGTGATGGTTAGCAACATGCAACAGGCACAATGGGTCCCATCTTTCTTCCCCTACATCCTGAGTTAACACACAGGAGAAATGTTTCAGAGGAAGAATAAAGTGGCAAGCGACACTAAGTCCTCAGCAAGAGCAACCCAGCACACGTTCCAAAAGGCAACTGCACTGCTGTTCTATACCTTACGTTAGGGCTATTTTTATTTTTTTAATGTCTACTATTCTTATCACACATTTAGTAAACACACAGCATTTCAGTTTTCCTGTGATTACCTGGTCTAGTAAGGATTCTCGCTCATCAATGAGTTTTTTCAGCCTGTCTGAAAGAGAAAACTGAAAGTTCAGTGCCGATTTGATTGAGCCACACATTTCAGAGTGCATCTGATATAAGACTGAACCATTAAGGTTAGTGAAACTAATGATGAAGGTAGTTATGCACGTACCACAGGAAATGAGGCCACAGACAGGGCTGGGAAGGGGCTGCAGCCAGGGGAGGTTATGTCATTCTCACAGAACATGCTTGTCACGGCAGTAGCAGCACCCAGCTGCATGCAAAGAGGCTAATCTTCTACGTTAGGTTAGCATGCAAGAACTCTAGGGTCAAACACAACTGCAACACAAAATCTCACAAATCTTTACAGTTTAACGTAATGAAAATACTGTAAACACCTATAATTATAGCTAAGCACATTCTCAGCACTTTAAATCTTCACTTCTTTTACTAAACAGCATGGCAATAACATTTTGTGTTATCTCCAGTATTACGACCAGAAAAACATTTGCCCATTGACTTATTGTTTCAAATGCAGCAGCCTGGTAAAATATTCTTTTCTCTTTAATCCTTCATAGTCAATTCTCCTGGTCAAACATCAAGCAGGTGATGGGCAATCTGGACCAACTGTTATGTTACACTTGAACTTGGAATTGCTACAGATCAGCACATGGATATGTGTGGCATTGGTTAATAAAGTGCAGACTACAGAGTGAGAAAACTGGAAAAAAGAAACATAAGTAACCAAATCACTTGTTCTTTGTCCTTCCCTATTAAGGGATGCAAAATGTGAAAGCCTTTTAGCAGGTACCCACAAATTTTCTTATCACTAAAATTACTTTAGCTCATTAATTAACAACCTTAGTTTGTTCAGGTACACCTCAACAGTAGTACACTGGAACACAGGATTTAAATATTATTATTAGAAGAGGATATATTGATCTCAGACAGGTCTTACTCCACAAGTTTGACATGTATGTTTATTGCAGTTTTATCTGTGGACGTTCTGAGCTGAACTCCACATGTAATGTCTGGCCTGTTAATTAAATGGTTAAATACAAAGGTCACGCAGGAAAAAGGACTTGTAAACATCAGGAAAGCAGGTGACAAATTGCAGATAAAAGGCTGGTGGGCTTTTACCAGGTAGACTGACAACTATTTTTTAAAAGCTTTAAAAATATCAACACTGTAGTCCTCATTCATTGTGAAATCCTGAACAGCCCAAAGTCTTGTGGTTCACCATTTTTTCTTGTTAACGCACAAAGTGAAGGAAATAAAAAGTCTGTATTGAATCAAATCACAGGGAAAAATGAAGTTTTCAACTGAAAGTCCCTCTATATGGCAAACATGTACAGTCCATTAGCTAGCGATAATGTGGTAAGTCATTCCCCTCCTGGGTATACAAGCTTCATATACCAACGATCATTGTAGAGCATGGAATAAAACCTTTACCTTGGCTTCTGATGCAATACCAAATACAGATCTTAAAGGGACATCCCAGTTCAGGAGTTCTATGCATTCATTTTGAACCTCCTCCAGTCCTATCCTTCTCTTTTAGTAATTTGTAACACACTCAACATTGTTACACCTGAGCACTGACATGGAAAAACAAAACAAAACAAACCCAACAAACCGACAACATTTTTGTAAACTATCAAGGGTAACAAAAATTTACTAGTATAACCCCCTTCAAAATAATAAAACAATTTCACATATCTGTACAGGAAGGAAAGGAAGCTTAAGACAGAAATTCTGCAAAAGATGAAAGAAAGGGAGGAAAAATAAAGGTCAATGAAGAAAGCAAGGACAGCAAACAGTAGAAGAAAGGTCAGAGATATTCAGACTTGGAGATAGGGTTGGGAGTCACAGGTCAGTAGAGATCAAGAAATGAAGTTACTAAGAACTGGAAAGAGAATAAGGACTGATGCAGAAGGAAACCTCTAGGCCACTACAAAATTAGCCCAAATTTGACTCCGAACAGGCCAAATAATCCACCTTGATCCTGAAAATAACTTAGTCATGCACACAGCTAAGTAACTTCCATTAGCACAACCACTGCTGAGAGGTGAAATATGCCTGCCTGAAGAAAGGGCACCTCCTTATTTGGAAGCACATCAGCTTCCCCCAATCCCTTTCCCTGCAAAATAGATGTTAGCATTTTGGGATGAGCCTTCAAATCTGATCTCACCATCAGTTCTCTCTTCCCTCATTAGGGTCATCAGTGCACCCCACTGGGACAGATTATATGCCAGCAGCAGGATTTACAAGACCACAGAAAAAATTGGTTTGCAAAAATTGCCGTTTACATAGAAAAGTTTTCTTCATGTATAGATGAAAGTCTCTTAGGTTTCACTTATCTTAAAACCTCACACTAACACAGAAAACTAGCTTTAACTGATATCTCTGGAGAGCCATCTTATTTTTGCATTTAGGAGATGCTCTTCCAACAAATCAAGGATCTAAGGACCTCGAGAAACAAGTGAGCAGAAAAGAGCAATCTACTGAATTAGGACACGAAGCAGCTAATTACAATTCTCATCTGTAACGGTCATTATCCTTATTTCACATACGAAGATATTGCAATGAATAATTAAGAGTGTGACATTGATCTCACTTCAATTTAACTTTGGTAACATGATTCCCAAACTACTCACTGCACCAATTCATGGCTTTCATACGCAAAGGAGCTAAACAGAGGGCTCATGGAGGAGCTGGGCCCTGGGAAGGCCTGGGAGACAGCACGACAGATTGGGGGGGGTGGTGGGAGTGGTGGCGGTTACCAGTGTCTTCTGCTATTGTACAGGTCTGTTTGTAAGTCAAATGACTATTCTCATTACCTACGTAATGCAGTTGACTGCAGGTATTGCTAACTAGGGTGCTGCTTCAGTGGTACAGTTGACCTAACGACCCCGAATGACAGGAAGACTGTTCTTTTTCATAGTAAAGGAAATACTGACCAAGGCCTTTCACTATTATTTGCTGAATAAGTTAAAAAACAAGTTTCTTCAGCTACTGCTTTTGAAAGCATTTCAAGGCTAGCTCTGAATTCACAGTAGTGCACAAACCTGGGCTACAGGCATCACGTGCCACTAGATATTGAACAGAAAACCCAGCAAACATTTATGGAGCTATTCTGAAAGACAAGAGTTATATGTTGAGAGTGGTGCTTACTGCAGTGCGTCTCAGCAGACTGTCCCTGCTTAAAACAAAATGGGTAACATAATAGCAGCAAATACAAATTTTGATGGTAGTTCATCTCATGATTTCTTGGTTTCAGGTTAGACATCATGAAATACTTATTTTGATATTTTGCTGTCTTTGAAAGTCAAAACCAATGAAAGAGACAAGCGAGATCTTTTCTTGTATCTATTAGATATTGCAGAGAAAATGCTAAAAGTGGTTTTCAATTGTGTAACTTTACAAAAGATGCATTTTCTAGGGAATTCCTCCTGAGACACTGTCCCCTCCCTCTCTCTTATGGCACACATTTCACTCAAATGCTACCTGGCATATAATATTAAAGTTACTGACATAAAAAGGCCTAAACCAATGGCCTTGAACCAAAGTTGACTTCTGAGTGAACCTCCCGACCAGCATCATATCAGCATGAAATATGACCATGGGAAAAAACCCTGGAAACCGTAAAAGATAGAAATAGAAACCTTTAAACCTAAGCCAGGAACTCCTCGGATGCGTTCAGCATCCTAGCCAGATCCTGGACATGCCTGAGTGAGGCAAGCCAATCCGCCAGATGTTTCTGTGCATTTTGACATCTAGGTTTGTTTGTTAAACTGTATATAAGCAGAACCCTCTCACAGCAAAGACGGAGACCTCACCTACGAGTGGATGCACTGTGTAGGATTTCCCAATTGCCAGGAGCAATTCTCCGATCCTTCGCTGTGACAGGGCTCCCCAGCTGAAGCACGGATCTGGATGATGGTAAAGTATCAGGGCAATTGGCGATGCATCTTTCTTAATCACTATAGTTAACTCTATGCAGTAATGATTAGGTGCATTATCTTGCTTATTCTTTATGCTGTTCTTAACTGAAGTAAAATCAGCTTATCTTTTTAACTTGGTGTCTGTGTCCTTTCTGCTGACCTCGTCTATTGGCAAAACAGTTATTAGATTTCGAATACAGATCTAGTAGCTCCCTTTATCTTCAAGATGATTTATCCCTTGATGTGCATATACTCAAGCAAAAACCAAAGAGGTAAAGAACACCATGACCTTCTCCTCCATGGTACTTGCCCAATTCCAGCAGTCACGGACCAGCTGCCGGAGGTACCAAGCAGCTAGTGTTCAAGAACAGATTTATAGTACATCAGCTATTCTTCATTGCCTGTCCATGTTTCTGCTGCTACCCTAGTTTCACTGAGAGCTGCCTACTTACTGTGGGATAAAAGCTGGTACACAGACAGTTAGTTAAGATTAGAGTTGTCGTTATTTCTCCTTCTGTGACTCGGCATTAAAAAGGAATTCTGTTACAGATGTTTTGTTTTCTGAAGTGGAAAAGCTAGTTAAAAAAAGCTCACCATTAATTCCCTCAACCATCCAGAAGGATTTCTATTAGAAACAAATTCGTACAAAAAAATACAGGAAATGCTGGCATGTGCCTCATTTAACTCAGAGTTGTTTATAGATCCATCTACAAGTATAGGTGAAGCCCAGTAAGCACATTTAATTATATATTGAAGTGTATTTAACATTTAAGTGTAAATACATTTAAAATACTTTCAACATTAAACCATGTATTACTGTTGTGAGTATAGCAGAGACAAATCTTTAAATAAACACTGCTACATAGTAAGAAGAGATGCTTTTATGATCTATGACGTTTTACATTAGCATTTAGTGTAAACCCTTAAGAAGACCAACTGCTAATACTTACAGAAACCATTGTAAATTGGAGAGGAGCCATATGAAAAGAGTTACAGGTTTACAGTTAAGGGTGCCCATTCCTGATAAGATAGCTCTTCTAGCTGTGTAGCACAATGCAATAAATTTAACAAAGCTGCAGAAAAATGTTTTTTTTTTTAATTATATAGATTTAAATAAATATTTATGCAGATTTATAAACAGTGCTCTGGACAGGCAATTTAAAGTATAAAATATGTTTATTTCAATTATATACAGCTCAGTACATTTTGATATACATCTTGAAATTTTGCAGTCTGTTTGTACTACATCAACTTTGTAACATCAACACAAATACAGCCTTCCATACACCCCCCCCAACTCCTCGACTTGCACTCTCTTGCGACCTTCATTGCTTAAAACAACTTTAAATGAATTTTTAGGTATGCAAAACATGCTCTTCCTCCCAAGCACTAGCAATGATGCAAGAAGAAATATACCAATGGAGTCAAAGTGTCTAATTTATACCAGCAATTCAAAGCAATCCAGCTTTTCAAAAAGGCACGGGCGATGGTACACAGAACAACAATTGTCTTTGGTCTGATATCCAACAAGAATTAAGACATGCAAGTTGTCTTCTTTCCAGAAAGGAAAAGGTGAGAATTTTTCAGAGATAAAAACACTCCTTCAGAATCATAGTTTGCAAAAAATAACACAGTAAGAAAACTCAATTTTAAACAAAAGACTTCTTGGAAAAATAGGTATTTTATATATTCATAGCTAGACAGTACTTGATCGCAAATCTAAGCACACATTACAGTGTGTATAGACACTTTCTTCGGAAAAAAATAAAAAAAAACATGTGAGACATGGTATAAAAGGCCTATTGTGGTGCAAAGTGCCTAGAAGAAGTAAACATGTACATATTTATTCCTTTGAGCAAACTAAGACCTGTATGTTGCACTTTCCTCAAACTGTATATTGTTCTTCCAAAGTGTTTAGACTAAGCACATTCACAGTGTTCTAACTATATTTGGAATATGACCATATTAGAAAAACACACAAGGTGGAATGAGAGTATCTTTTTTTTTTCCTGTAGTAAAGGAAAAAAACAAATTGGTTCCTAGGCTTGAATTACTCAGAAAGAAGTTCCAACATCAGATCAGTGAGTTGCTGATCTACTGAGTTCCTTCATGAACCATTGATGTACTTACTGTAGATCTAATGTGTGTAAGTACACATAAGCATGCACATAAGTTCACAAAGGTCCAATGCATATAAGTACATTCAAAACATCTATCATCTAGGCCAGAAAAAAAGAATTTCCTATAGAAATTCCTCAGCAGCAGTTATCCACACTAAAAGTACTTTAATTGCAAGATAGTCTGAACAGTTGATTTGTGAAGCTTGCTCTTTTGGTGATAAACTTTAAACCTGAGACACAGCAAAACCAAACCCACGCACAATTTTTGTGGATAGGTACGTCAGTGAGTAACTTAATACTTGCATCATTACCGCTTATGTAACATTGTACTATGATAAGAGCTACCTATAAAGAAAAAACTTTAGAAATATTCTTAAGGCCTGATGTATTGTGCAAAGTGCATGCTTCTGTACTGGGAGTGATCAAATGGCATGTAACTCGTGTAGCCTTGAGATTTTGAACTTAGGATATTGTACAGTCATCTCTGTATTTACCCTTACCCCTTCTACCACCCTGCAAATCCTCCTTGCTTTCATCCCTGTTATTGCCAGCACTTTCCAAATCCTGTTCTGAAACATTTTCATCTGGTATTTTTTCCACTTTATTAGAATCTGATGCTTTGATTTCATCTTCCATCACATCAGTCTTCTCACCAGTTTTCCACGATGCTTCCTTCCCTTGCAAGCACCCTGTTTCTTCAGGCTCATCCTCTTTTTTATGCTGCAAGTTGTCATCTTCAGTCAAGGCATCTTTGGCTTCTGTTTCATCTGTTCTTTCTCTGGCTTTGTCTGTTTGGGCAGTTTTTTCAATAGCACCATTCGCTCCATCGCCCTCTTCTTTCTGTGTATCAGCTTTCTCTCCATCACATTTTTCATCAGTTTCTAGTATCTGTTTTGACTCTTCGTCGAAATCAAATGCATCACCATCATCTTCCAGTCTTTCCTCTGCTTGACCCTGCAATTTAACTTGTTCACTAACACTTTCGTCCTGCTCAGCTTTCTGTGCCAGGGAATTATCTGCACCTTCCTCAGAAGCAAATCCACCACCATCGTGGTCTGCAAGCTCTAACCCTTGCCCATTTTCTTTCAGTGTTTCTTTATCAACTTTGTTTTCAGTAGTTACACTAACATCTACAGTTGACTCCTCTTTAGATTCACCTTCCTCTTGTTTAACTACATTCTGCACTTCACCTTCTAAATTAATATTTTTCTTGCCCACTGTATCACCTGTTGTTTCTTCACTACACTGAACTGTTTGAACTTTTACCTTTGGCTGTAAGTCTCCCAACCATTCTGTCCTACTTTGCTTTCCTTCCCCAGACTCATCCTCTGTTTCCAGTTCTGACTGTTTAATTTCATCATCTAAAAGACTTGGGTCTAAACCGTTTTCCTGAGTTGTCACCTCTTTCACAACATCTGTGTCTGGCTCTGCCTGCTGCAGCACACTTCCTTTTACCTCAGTAATACAGCCTACAGCCTCCAAAGATGCGTTATCTTGCTCGTCTGTTTCTGCAGAATCTGAACACATCCCCAGCTCTTCTGTTAATACTTCCTTCTGTCCGTCCTCAGCCGTAGCATTTTCAAGTTGAGATTTATCTTGCATAATTTGTTCCTCTGATGATGCCAAAGGACTGTCCTCTGAAGAAACTGGTTGGATGTGTGCCTGATCTCCTCCACTTTCCTTTTCACTTGTATCTGCTGGGACACCACTTTCACACGACTCTGTCCCCTCCAGACCCACAGACATTGTTTCCCTCGTCTGATCCTGAACTGTGTTCCCAACCTCATTTTCTTCTTCAGCTCTATCACCTCCTGTTTTATCAATTCTTCCATCAGTGCAGTCTTTGCTTTCAACAAGCTCTTCCTCCAAGACATTTGTAACCTTCTTTTCAGCACTTTCTTCTGAGTGCTGGAGTCCCTCAACATCACTCTCCACATTTACCTCTTCATTAAGCAAGCCTGCTACTGTAACCTCTGGTGGCCCTGCCTGGTTACAAACCAACTGACAGCTCTCACTTGCAATGTTAGCTTCCTGATCCACTTCATTACCACTCAGGGCATGGCTAGTTTTAAGATCCTCTCGTTCTTCCTGTTCAGGTGCAGCTTTTTCCAGTTCATGCTCTGTACCTAAGCCACTAGGCATTTCCTGAGGAGTCTCAAAAATCTGATGACCTCGCAGAGAGCCCATCTCCAAGTTCTGATTTGTCCTTGCATTTAAGTCATGGAGTTCAGTCTCCGTACTAATAGGCTGTTGGACTGTGGTGCCTGAAGACTTGGCCTCCTTTCCCAAATCATCTGCATCACTATCATCATTTGAAGAAGCACTCCCTGATACATGTTCTGTAAGGCTTTGAATTTGTTCTGTAAACCTACTATCTGGTAACATCACTGTTGACAGGGCATCACATTCTTCAACCATTTTTTCTGCCTTTGCATTTTCATCAGCATGCAATGTCTGTACTTCCTGCTCCTCAGACTCCTCTTTGTGTTCCTCATGCTCAGTATTCTGCAAGATTTCTCTTTTCCCCACATCCTCCAAAATCTCATTTTTCATGTCCACTTCATTGGCTTTGCCTAAAAGACCATTGAGAAAGTTGAAGGGACCACACCACAGCACTTACCTCCCCACTTAAAACCCAAAAGAGAATGAGTCAAAGAATAGGTTAATAAAAGATCAGCTTTTGCCAATTACGTGAGGCAAAGCAGCAATTGAATTAGTAAGGGTCCAAGGCTTTTGATCAGTGAAATTCACCACCACCCTCTCAAAGCAAGAAGTCTTTGGTGCTGGCTTGTGTTTTTGTGAAGTAAAAGATTTATGCTCTTGGCTGTGTGAATTACGGCTTTTGTAGATGAGAATAACTATTTCAAGCAATGCAATTTAACAGTAATACTTGCAGCTGTAACAGTAAAGATTATTTTTTCTCAGCAATATTATCTACATCTTTAACCCTAACACCACTCTATGCATGCAAGAGCGTGTCTGATGCCATTATAACGAAGTAATCAACGATTACCCAGTAATATTTTCCTCCTAAGTGTCATAAACAGGCATCATCAGTGTATATGACAAACACTGAATGTAAAATCTGTTTGGCAAGCAAATGGTTCAGCTGCTTAACATTACCAACACAGACCAAAGCTCAGGCACTTAGTGCCCCTTACAGCCACTTCATCCAGCCAAAGGGATAGGGACTTCTGTGGTTCTGGGGGCTGGAGGGAAGGGGGGCGTCTTTAACAGTTTTTCTTCAACTTAGAAGCAACAGGTATTGCAACAACAGTGTTTGTGGTTTCAGCAGTTAGCTTTTGGATCTATGTTGTACCTATTTAAAAAAAAAAAAAAACCNCAAAAAAAACACAACCAAAAACAAAACCCCCAAAAAAACACCAAAAAAACCCGCACCAGAATAAGGAGATATAGAAAACATGTTACATATAAAAATACACCCTTACCTTGGTTTTGATTTCCATATTGTTTCCACACAAAAACTAAGTGAGGAAAAGCAGCCAACAGCTAAAAGCAAGATAGCTTGCAATTGCAGTAGTTGGTTGCCTGTTGCTATTTATTAGTATGTTCATTTAGAACAAAACCAACAGAAAAATCTATTATTTAATTTCTTTCCATTAGTGTAATGGTTCTCTGAGAGGCCATTCATCACAACTGCATAACAACAAAGTTTTTTGCCAACCAGATTTCTCCTTCCTAACACTATCCATCTCAGAGTTATCTTCTTAGAATTTACCAATGTTAATCCTTTTATAGCAAGTAAAAATGTTGAAGTGTTAATATGAAATGGTCGATAGGACTAGATACCAAGAACAACAAATTCATACGTTTGTGTATTTTAACAGTGCCCAGCACTTGTTCAGCAGACACTTAGTGTTCTCAGGTATATAAATGAACCAACATACTAGTTCTTTTAAAGGAAACTAAAAAGCTTTTTTTCTAATTCTTTAAGACACATGCTGAAAAATATTGAACAACAGTAGGATTATTCTGGGACAATTCTCAAATTCAGGGTTTAAATAGTAATCTAAATGATTGCTACTTATCTGTAATGTAATATTTGTATTCTCATCCTTTGACGCCTTGAATGGGAAGTCTGCCTTTGCAGGAAACTGCACAACATACTTGAAGTGATAATAAATATTAAGCAGAAAAATGCATAGGAAGTGATTTGACAAGTAGCATGCTGCGTGATGTGTTAATTGTCCCACTAACAAACACCCAAACTCCAAGCAAAGATGAATGAATGGACAGACAGACAGAAAGATGTGAAAGGATATGCATCACTTACCTAGCATCCCATCGCCTCCTGGCTTTAATGCCTGTGTTGTGCCTGGAACATTTTTGGAAGAATCCAGGTGTCCTTCGTTATCAAGAATGTCTGATGTCTCCCCATTGGTGGCTATGTCAGAGTCTGGGATTATTCCATGTTTCTGTGGAGAAGCAAAAGAAATGCTTTAGAGGCTGCTGCTCAGAAAGGGGAGGACCATTCAGGTATTCTTATCCTTGACATTCTGAATAAACAATTGCTTCGATTCTTCCATTAAAAGCGTCTGGAAGTTAGAAAAGAGCACAGAATATTACAGTTCTCAGTTTAGCCATTATGACAGAAAGCATGTGATCCCAGCTTTTTTATTTATTTACTTTAAAAAAAAAACATAAATCTGCTACATAAAATATTCTCAGAGAAGCACCTCCTACAAAAGCAACTGCTTAATCCGACAGTCTATGCTAAGGGCTTACTTTCAGTATTAGGGGGAAGGACTTTACATAGAAAATTCCTGAAATGGCAACTTACAGGCAACAAGAATCTAGCTTAGCAGCAAGAACTCTATTTTCACATTTTCTGCAAAAACGTACAGGAGGAAAAAGTCAGCAGGTGAATATAAGTTTCTTTTATTCCTCTTGCATACCTTCAGTTGCTCCTTCAGCACAACCACTTCATCTCTAAGGTCATCCCGCTCACTCCTTATGGAATCAAAGAAATCTTTCTGCCTCTCTAATGCCTGAGTTCCCAACACAGACAGAGGGCGAGGAGATGTGAAGAAAGGAAGGGAGAGAAGTAAAGACCATGAAAAGCAAGTGTAAACAAGAATGAGCAGATTTAAGATATTCAGAGATTCATGGAAGTGGCATGTATGAAAAAAGGTAAAGTTTACAGATTAAAGGATCGAGTTTACATACACACAGATGAAATTCAAATCCAAGAAATGCAAAGCTTATTCAGTAACAATGGATTCCTACTAAAGACATTCAGAGCCCAATCCTTCATTAGGGATCCTTCGAATGAGGATCCACTTTTCATTGTTATCGGCTAGACAAATTAATTCCTATCTGTATTACTTCAATGTGCACATTGAAGACATAATGCAATTCCCATGTGTTAACAGAACAGCATGAAAGCAGGCCCAGCAGATTTTATTAGTCTTTTTATTCTGTGGGTTACCACCATGGGTGCAGTACATTTCAATTAATTTTAAATGTGCGAGTAAATCATCTTTAGACTGGGGTGTACCATGTGCAAACACGTATTTTGCTATTCAACCCCCCACCCAATCTTTCTATATAAATATACAAATAGAACAGTAACAAAAATCAGACATTTTTGAATTTCAAATTCCTACAAGTTATTGGACATTGCAACCATGGGCAAGTTGCCAGATTCCTTTCTCCTTCTATATTCAGAAAGTCTTTCAGTGCTCATTGTTAAAAAAGAAAGCCATGCTTTTATTTAAGAGCAGGTTTCCATTTGGCTTTCATAAAGGGTGGTGGGAAGGGATTAGAAGCAAGAGAGAATCAGAGACTTTCATCCCAATAGCCCATAAATAGCTCTATTGCTTTTGTATCACACTCGAGTTTCTGCTCAGTCTGCAGATTAAACCTGAATAAGCGAAAATTCAGTGCTGATGGAATTGCATTATAAATAGCACTTCCTTTCTCAATATTGCAAATGCAAATGGTGCACCACAGTGAATAAGTTACCGTTACCCTAGGTTTCAAAGTCAGACCAGCTGCTAAATTTTTCTTGGATTTTATGATAGTGCCCAAAGACAAAATCTGCTATTTGTTAGTTCACTGGTAATATAGGAAGATAACCACACCAAGCAAAGTCACTAAGGAGGATTTTATTCATGAAGTTTTGCAAAAGCAGGATCAGCTGGAGAATGACAGTGCCACTCTGAACACATTTCAGGAGTTGACATTCCTACCCCTATTTTTTTGTCTTTCCATTCTATTGTCTCCTGAAGATCAGAAATTTCCCTGACATAGCTCTGCTGTTTCTTTTGCAGCTGTTGGATTTCCTGAGAGACAGGAGCAAAACAAGAAGACAGAAAGCAGGTAACAGGTTAACAAAGAAGCTCAAGATTGCAGGGATGCCAAAGAATGAAAAAAGTCAGATGCTAAGGAGTATCTACGTGCATAGTTTCACAGTTTCTGACATCTCAACTAAATCTACACTACTGAAGACAATCTTACTATTCACAAGATGACTTGCAACAAAGTTAGACAGTTTCATTGGTTTCCTCTGCACCTCCACAAACAGTTGTCTGAAACACAGCTTATTTCATATTACAGACAAGGCAAAAAAAGAAGTCCAACTTCAGATAATACTTATGAAAGTACTATTTCTACTAGTTAGCTCTGAACCTGTTTGGCCTGAAACACTAGTATTTCTTCAGGTGAGAAACTTGAGTAGGGAATAAAATTCTCCATGTCTCACCTTCTACACTCCTACTGCTAACTGGGAACATACCAATCAAAGAAGCCATTAAAAGAAAAAAAAAAAGTTACTTACTGCAAGCATTTCTTCTCTTTGCTTCAAAGCCTCTTTGATTTCCATGAACTGAAACTGCAATATGCTATGAGCATGCTTCTCCCTCTCAAATTCCTATGAATAATGAAATGACACTTTTATTGATCGAAAATAGCATCCCATAAAATAGGAGAAAATAAGCCCAAATAAAAAGAAAATGCTTACTGCAATGCAATTCTTGAATATTCCTCTACTCACATTTCCACAAGAATACAATTCTTCCAAGAAACTATTATTTCATCACATATAGGAGTGACAGACATTATTTAGCCAGTTTCGTAAGTTGAGCAGCAGGCTGGCAGTGAATACCTTTTAGACTCAAGTCTTGCAGCTCCCACAGATGAATGGATGGGAATTTAACCCACTCTTTCCACATATCTGTGTACTAAAAGTTAGCTAGACACTGCAGGCTTTAAAAAAGCCACACTGTATCTTCCAGGACCTATGTGTTTTGAAGTGACACTATAGTCAAATGCCCCAAGCTAAACAGCCAGATCTGAAAAGTTAACACAAGCCACAGCTTCATTATTTAATACCAACTCACTAGCTGTCTGATGCTAAATTCACGTAAAACTTAATTTAACACTCAACCATACAGCTGCTTTAACTATATAAACAACTCTCTCACAGGCCTTCTGAAGAGAGCTTTGTGTGTAAAAATACTCCAGAAGTCACTATGAACAACCCCTCTGAATTCACTTTAAAGACGGAATATAAAAGGACGTGTGATAATGTTAATATAGCCTTACAATATAAAACATTTCTTTACTTCTTCAGAAATTGCTTTATAAGACAGAAACTTCGGGAAGATTCCCATTTGTATAATCACAACCACATAATATGCTGCTATTCCACTTGCTTTAGCAGTAACTAAACTGGTAACTTATTTGAAATCTTGAATAGTATTTTGGTTGCCTCCTCGGAAAGGTCTCTGCGTCCCACCCTCTCGCCCCAGCCCTTCCCTGTTAAATAACATGCCACAGCTATACACATACTTTACTTTTTTCTTCATATTGCCGCCTGGATTCTGCCAGCTGTTCTTCTAACTCTAAGAGTGCATCCTTCAGGGTATCTACTTGGTACATGAAATTTGTTTTTTCATTGTCTAGTTGAGCATTTGACACCATAGCCTTTTTATATTTCTCTTCAACTTCGGCTAGAGAGTCCTGCAAAGAATAAGCAACCACAGTCAGAGTCAGTTATAAAGGACACTTTGCCAATCAAGACCTTCAACAAGAAAATCGAGCACTAACCGCAAGCAGGCTGAGTACTCCTACAGAAACCAGTGCTAATCATGTGCTAGAGAGGCTTATCAACTGTCCCAAGGTGAGGATAACTTCCCCTGTGTTCCCACCAGATGTCTATTTACAAGCAAGGAACCTTACCTCAGATAAAACGTTCCCTGTTCTCTGCTGCTTCAGCTTCTGCTTTCTCAAGAGTTTTCTTCCTTCTCCCTCCTCCCCCTGCCCCTGCACATTGGCAGCTTAAAGAAGCTGCTGAAGATGACAAGTTGGATTTTTTTTTTTAAAGGTAAACTGTCCCTGATTTGAGATCATTTTAGACAACCTTAGGCCTTAAATTAAGGCAGTATGACAGACACTTCACACAAATTTCAGGGATCCTTGCAGTGTGGGAACCACAGTCAGGAATTAGAATTTGTCATGAAAAAGCTGCAGCTTTTGTGAACTGATATATCATTTTTCATTAGGTTTCCTATATCACACCCCTTCTTTACAAATTCAGTCTACAAGACACAGTTCTCAGGGTCTCGAAAACCTCTCCTATCAACTCGACGTGAATATAAGATACTGAGGTATTTGTAACAGCAGATGATGGCAAAATAAAGATCAGGATCATTTTCCATGTTGTGCAGTTAAACTTTGCAGTATTTAATACAGAAATAAAATGAGTTACTTTAAGAAAATAGTGCAAATATGCAAACAAGGAGGACACATGTCAACATTTTAGTTTATAGAACAAGCAATTTCTCTCAGAACTTAAGTAATTCTAATAATTGCATCTAAAGCACAGGTGAGTTTCATATACTTCCCTTTTCATTCAGTCAATGGAATCGGGGATGGCAGTGGTGAGATGATGACAAAATTAAGTTTGAATCAGTTTAGTTTACATTTCTATTGACATATAAGAGAATTTGTCTTTAAGGACATGAACTTGTACAGTTCCAAACACAGACTGTGTTTTGGTGCACTTTCCAGCCCAAGGATGAGAAACACCAAGCAAAGGAAAGTAGCCAGGATTTGGAAACAGTGGTAAGATTAAACCTCAGAAATTAGCTGGAAAGGAAGTATATGCAAGTAAGACATTAAGGTAGCTGCTGCACCATTCCTTCAGCATGCAATGTTTTGTTTTCTTAGCATCAAGCAGTGTGGCTTAGGTACAAATCACAACAAAAGGGTGTCTAAGGGACACAAACTGAAAAAGGACCTACATTTTTCATGCAGTGTGATTATTTTGCTATGCCTCCTACACAGTGATCAGGGAAAAAAAACCTAGGTTTTACGGAAAAAAGGCCAAGCTACTCTTTTTTCCATTGAGAACTTGCTCAAGATGGCAGCATCTTCACCTGCCACAGTGTTGAGCCAATGACGCAGTCAGCAATTAATTCTGATAAATGTTGCATTTTATGCCTGGATGTCTACATACACATTTGCAAGACTGCCTTTCCCAAAAAATGCAGCTCCTGTTGCTGGTTACTTATAAGGTGGTGGTACACAGACGTTTAAGTTAGTTGTTGCACCAAAATTTGTTTATGGCTTCATGAAAGTGGCAAGAGCTTCCTTTGTCCCAGCTGATGTGAGTGTTCATTCTTTACGTCATGAGCTTTGTTACATGAAGGTTTGTTAAAAAAACTGTTTAAGGTGTCTTCTGTGATCTAAATATGAAACTAAAACAATAGTCACCACTTCTCAAAGGCATGCTGGACCTTATCAAAACAAAAATATACTAGCTTTTAAATTCCGATTTTTCATAGCACTGTAGGACATGAGTATTAGTTCATCTTCCAATATTGGGAGGCTTCCTGGATTAGGAAACGATAAAAACCCCCACCCATCATTATGTTAATTTGCTAGCAAAATTATTACCTCCTCAAAACAGCAAAGACAACATGCAGTAGAAATCAGTAGCCTTTCAGTTAACATTCAGAAGCATTTCTCACCACAATCAGTTGAGGTCAGAATAGATACTTTTGCTGTTAATGAAACACTCTTCACACACTTTACAATCCCTCCCAGAAGAAAGCATGCAAGGTCAGTTCTAGGTCTCACACTGACTCTGAATGTTTAGCTGGTGTTAATGATCACACTCCCAGTCTGCAATAAACCAGTACCTTCATTTCTTTCAGTCCCTGCATGTATTTGCCTTCTACATCCTGAATCTGGTCCTTTAACTCATAGATATCCTGAGGGAAATGGTGAGAAAGGTGAATGATGCCACTGAAGCTAATGGGCAGAAGTGCAGCTGGCAGAGAAAAGCAGATATCCAAAGTTCTTATTCAAATATTTCTACCACACAGGTTTAGCAGTCCGACCCTACTGTGAAGCCTTGCCAGATAATGAAATTTCTTGGTTAGAACAGTTTATGCTAATTCTTGCTCTTCTTGACTGGAAAAAAATGAAATCTTCAAATGGTAAGGACAACATGCAGACCCAGCTTGAAAGCCTCCAACAATTATATGCCCCAGCCACAGAGCCCTTGCCTATCCCTTTCAGTGATTATCACCCTCTTTGAGGAATTCTGGTATTAAGGTTAAGTGCTCCCAAAGCAAGCCTGATACACAGTCTATACTAGAGATGTCGGAAAGACTTTATGAAAACCATCCATCACACTAAATTTAATTATAAGTCCTATTTCACAGTCTCTCTCTTCTTTTGTCCTTGGTCACCTGCAAATGGCTATCTTTCAGCTGTTTTACAGTGCTGAAACTGGGACAGACCTCTTTGTATCTGAGGTCCTAATAAAAATTCCAGATGCTTTAACAGGCTGTGATTTCAGGTAAGTCATATGCCTGAAAGTTAGCAGAAGTCAAGATTCCCCATTTTAAAATAGTCTTCAGGTTGGAGAATTAAAAAACAGATTACAAAAAACAATTTAGCTATGGACTACCCAGACTAACACTCAATGATACGAACACTGGATCGCATAGCTATTTGCTATTCCAAGGTGTCTAACTTCATGGAATCACAAATTAGATTACAAAATACAGCATCCAGTAAGCAGCACCTCTGTAGTAAAACTATTCACTTTTCATTTACAGCACACAATTAATTTTGTCAGAACTCCCAAAAGGGGGAGACAAGACAGTTTCTTTTTTGGAAAGAAGTCTAAACCATACTTAATAACATCCTTTAGATAATATTAGTCTATTTAATAACAATGCAGGGGACAGTCCTAGTTAGTATTAGCAGGTCAGTCCCAATTCTTACTGCCAATTTCTATAGTCAGCCCTACTTGCAAGTAATCTTACAGTTTATTAATTTATCAAATGCAAGGCATAAAAAAATTCTAATCAAAAGAGCCATAACAAAGAGACAGATTCCTAATAATTTATGCTGGTTTTAAGTATTTCTTACCTTAATTTCTCTAATAGATGCCTCCGTATCAGCTGAGATGGATGTATCCCCACTGCCTCTTCGCGAAGAAGTCCCACCCAGAGAAGCTAAGGTAGCTGCTGATAAACTTGAAACAGAACGTGCTCCCTACAATCACACACAGTTAAAAATGGTTATGATTTTTTTTCTAGATACATTGTGGGTGCATAGTTTGTTTTTTGGGAGGATGGTATTTTTTTGTTTTTGGGTTTTGTTGATTTTTTTTTTTTAATACACACTGTACACCAACCCTTACACTTCTAAATTATTCAAATTTGATTAAAATGTAACTTTCTAAGAAGAAAAATCAAAAGATCAAAATTTAACAAGGGAAACTAATGAGAAAAGGCTAATCAGATGTATTTAAACACTACTGAAACAGGAGGTTGCATGGCTTCGCTTCTAACTATTCTAAATGAGATAAAGTGTTTAGGGGCTAGTATCATCTTGCCAGATATTGTCAAAATTTGTAATAATACCTCTTGTGGATGCTTTTTTTTTGGCTATCCCTCAAGCTCCTCTCTTTTCATGGATATTTACCTATTCTGCAGCAGGAGCCACATTAACTGTTTTAATGTACTGCATTAAGCCAATTTCTCACTACTACAGTATCTGCCCTTTTTTATTATTATTTATTGATTTTTACATAATACCATAATTAAAATCTAATGAACAAAACCAGTATTCACATGGCTTAGCCTAAAGCAATTTCAGCGAACTGTTATTAAGGGTCAACTACTTAACTTCTGAATAACCATAGAGGTTTAAAAGTTTGTCATAAAAAAAGAATGTAGTAATAAATTAATTCAAAGTTTTGTCCCACAGCAGATTTTCTAGATGACTTCTGTACACTCACTGTCAGTTCTACTTACTAAAAAGAATGAGAAGGAAGCATTATTGGCAGAATAATTTAGAAGATCCTTCTTACCTTCTCAAAGTCTTTTTCTGGCCTTTCCTCAATCTGTAAAACAAAGATTTAGAAAGAAACATTATATAATAAAGGAGAAGTGAAGGCAGTATGATATCAGAAAGAGAATTCTTAAACTTGTAAAAGACTTCATTAGCAATTTCTCTCCACTCAAAAAGTAGACAGCTCAGAACAGCAGTGTCCTGGCTGGCATCTGAGGCCACAAGGCTGGACAATTCACCTCAAATTTCTAAGCCATACGTAATTAAGTGCAATATACTTATTGATAAAAAAAAACATTTAGTCTATTCAATAAGACAGAGGAATACTTTTTCCCATATTCTACATCACAACATTTCAAACATGAAGATGGCACTTGATCTATGAGTTAACAATGGAAGAATACAAAGACCGACACGGTCGTGAACTTAAAGCCCCAGATGTCTTTCTCTAGACATAAACAGCTGCATGCAACAGCTGTGCTGACATATGCAGCTACTCCTATTTACTTTAGAATAATTTAAAAATAAGCCTCAAATGGACACCAAATAGCAATTTACTTCAGTAGAGATTTTATGTTTTTAAATTGAAAGATCAATAGATGCCCAGGCCAAGATAGTTTCTTAAAGTTACATTTTTTATGGACCTTAACTAAAAAAAGGCTACCTCTGAAGCCTGCCAGCACATCCTCCCCCATTCCAAAAAGCAAGGCACCAAGTTAGACTTGAAGTACTGTACTGGGTTTGCACTGCTCCCAAAAGAAGAAGGCGGGGGGGGGGAATAAAGAGAAAAAGAAATCAAAAGCTTAAAACTCCGCTCAAGACAAAAAGCAACTGTGACTTCAAGCAAAGATCAAAGTAAGGCTGAGACTACAAAAAAATGACACTCAAGTCAAATATCAGGGACCAGTTCAAAGATAAGTAAACAGCTCTTTTATGGTTTAAGTACTTCACTGGAATTTAGTAATTCAGAAGAGAGATCCTGCACTAAAACTAGTCTAGAAGAAACAAAATAGAGCCAAAGTAGCATTTAGGAGAACAGAAAATTACGATGGGTACAGACAGCCGAAATGCTTAAAAGAAAGTTACAGAGCAAAACCCACATACAACCTGAGCAGATTTATTTTTCCTTGAAGGGAACTATCCTACCAACTTTTTCCTGAGCTGAAACCAAACAAAATATACACACTCCCAAGAGCAGAAATTTAAAATCAAGTGTTTCGCCATAGTTCACCAGGGGGTGGGGGATAACTGCGTTTCACAACAAAATCTTTTTATAAGTATCTTCATCTCAAATGGAACTAAGTTTAAAAAGGAGTGAATGAAAGGAAAAGCTCAGTAGAAGTCAAGAAGTCCAGAAGATGTCAACTTCTGGGACCATGCACCATCACAGTCAAGACGGTTTCCCAAAAGACTTCCAGAAAATTAATGGCTTCCCCAGGTCAAGAGCTTAAGAGCCAAAGGGAACAGTGGTTTTTAAATGACTGGGGAAAAAAAAAAAAAAAAAAAGTCAGACAAGATCTGATTCAGGGGAAGCCAGTGGATAGCTGAGGTTAAATTTGTAAGTTTTATTGAAAACACATTCAAAAACTACATCTCTTTCCAATCAGTTCACATTTGGCATAGGGTTTTTTCTTCGAATTACACAGCAATGTGTTGATGATCCCACTCATTATTTTTCATGTTACCTACAGTATCCTAGGAAAAGAAAAATCCCAGAACAGAGAGGTACCTATTACATATCAGCTTTTTACACTGACAACACATCTCATATCATAAATCCCTATGGTTAGCATCAAGAAAATTTAAGACTTAGGCTTCTAAGCAAAATAAGCCAGACTTAAAGCATTAGACATAAACTTTGCAAAGACACTGAATACACAAAGTACTGGGGGGGGGGGGGGGTTTATGCAGCAATTTGACAGACTATAAG
>VZSZ01002466.1:328494-342864 GCA_013398815.1 Ibidorhyncha struthersii
TCGCGGGGCGTGTGGGTGGTGAGATTATCTCTGAATTTGTATGCAATAAGAGAAGGTCACTAATGAAGGCAGATACTTCAGTTCAGACCCAATAAACAAGATGAACTGACTTTTGCAAACAGCCTATTATTTCCACGCCAGACAGCTCCAAGTGGTATACTGTCAGCCTTCTAGCCCAGCCAAACACTCTGTTGTTGTTTATCAAGACAGCTGTGGCAGTGTAAATACCAGTGTGTTACCAAAGATTAGTGTATACACACACCCTCCCAAATCTATCCCCAGAAATTTATATGACCTTTTGCATAGTCTACCTTACAGATTCAGGGCACAACTCGAAATATTGTTGTCCCAAAGCCACTTGCAGAATGTCCTCTATTTTCTGAAAAAACGTGCAACCTCAGTTTTTAATTAGATAAAGAAGGGAGCAAATCTTTATACTGTTTTAATGATGCATCAAATGAGTCAAATAAAAGCTTCCATTTACAAAGGGGAAAATGTTGAAGACAATGTGGTGAGAGTTATGCATACAGTGGACATTTCTACTCAGCACACTCATAACCACACCTGTGAAGCTTCTATGCATTTATTGCAAAACAATCCTTACTAATTCTCTGAGGCAGCATAATCTTTAATAATTAAAGCTATTAAATAACTTCTAAAATTGGGGTGGTTAAAAAAAACAAACCCAAAAGCAAACAAAAACCCCCACCCACGAGATTTCATTTTCCCTAGTGATGCCCTCATCCACACATCCGTTTGGTGCCATGAATGGAATACTCAAAGCATTTTCTCCTCAAAACCAGTAATTACCACTATGAATTTATTTACATATTAAAATTTTAAAATTTAATTTGTTTTGAGAAAAGCCAGTTCCTCATTTTAACATACTACCCTTTCATTACAAAGATGCCTTCTGCTACACAACACTTGTCTAAGCAAAAAGTCAGTTTGAAACTAGCAGCATTTAATTTTATAGTTATGTGGCAGTGATACACCAAAAAGCTGTAAAGAGTGTCTTGTAGAAAGACAGAGGTCTATTTTAGATGAATATTTACAAGAGTTTTCATTCTGCTCATCTGTAAATTAATGTATTCAGAGTACCACTCCTTTAAAAAGACATAGCATGCTTTCCAAGAGCACTCAGCCACCAGAGGGAACTCCAGGTTTTCAGCGTTCACCCAGTCCCCGACAAGCCCTTTGGCATTTGATCCAGTAAGAAATCAAACAGAGAAAGATCAGGAAAAAAAAAGTTTATTTTTATTTGAAGTAGCACAAAATTCTTGCCCAAAATACTTGCCTTCCATATAATCATTCAATAAAGAATACGGTAATGATTAGACAGAAAACAACTGCTCCACCTCCACAGTACTATACTCAGCATAGCCCTTCATACAAATATACTGGCTTTGGGACTTTCCCACATGAAAATATAAAGGACGAACAGAATACTTGCTAGAAGAGCAGATCTAAAGAGGAATTCACCAAATGATACTAGACCTTTAATTTCTAGAACATTATACCATTTTTCATTTCCTCAAGGGTATGGGTCTGTCTCTAATCCCAGATTACCTTCCTCTTCACCAACAATTTGTGTAATTTGTACTTGATTGCGTAAAAAAAGCAGAAAAAGGAAGTAATTTTCCAAGTAACCCCAGCACACACATCTTTTTTTTGGCAAGGGGAATAGGTTGCTCTCTGCAAAATAAACTACAATAGGATCACAGTTCAGCCTCTTCCGACAGCAATTTCAGAATAAATCCAGAGCCGTGTTACAAAAATGTCAACAATATCAGAGGCTTACCGCAGCTGGAAATGTAACAAGAGCAAAGTCATCCCACAAGTCTATATATGGATATATCGCCCATTTTTCATAGATAATAAAAACATTTTAGTATAATGCTTGAAAAAGTATTTCTCTCTACTCCGCAGTCAGCTAGCAGGTTAACCCTTTAAGCTCTTTGCCACCAGTGACTGTCCAAACCAAAATGAGAGCCCCCGCAGCACTACCACAGTGCATCCAACAAGACTACTCTCAAACACCTACTGAAAAGACCAGAGACCCTGGGACAGTTAAGCATTACACACCAGCTGTAAGTAAAGACAAAAAATTATTCAGATCTTTAAATCAATGGAGGAATAGGGACTAAGGCACAATTTCCAGCTTCCAGCCTACTAAACAAGGCTAGAGAGGAAGGGAAATACAAAACGCTTGCAGTTGGGTAGCACCACGTTACCACCCCTGGGTATGAGAACTTCAGTGTGTTCAGTACGTGGCTGTCACTGCTCAGCTCCACCTAAGATCGTGCACTTAGATCAACTTCCTCATAAAAGCACAGGGTTTTTCTTGGTGACAAAGCAAATTAAGATAATCTCTTGCTCTTAAAGTAGTATAGCGCATTTTGAAATAGAAATATGGCCAACACGGAAAAAAAATCTTGCCATAGGTAGTGCTGAACACAGGACGGTATCTACAAAAACTGGAATTAAAAAACAAGAAATACTGCAGTCAGTACAACCCCTCCTACAATTCTCATCTTACCAGTTTGATCAGCTGGGCTGGGGCAGGCAGTAACACAGAGGGTTCCGGCGTGGTTTTCTAATGAGAGGCACCTTAACACTAGCGATTAGCAATAAGCCTTTAAAAGTCAGCAGGGGAAAATCACTGCTGAACTTTGTCAGGTCTAAAGTGGCTTTGTCAGAAGTATCTTCACTCAGGAATGAGTGTTATGCCAAACATCATTGCTTAAACAAACTTATCAGTCTCTGAAATGCAAGTTAGCACTGCAGCAAATCCTCACTCCGGACAGGCTGAAGGCACACCCAGACTGTCAGTGGCTGGGCTGTGCTACAAGCGTACTGTAAATCTGTAAGCGTAGAGGAGAGAAGGCAAAGCTTGACCACACTGGTAACTGCTTCCATGAAAATTAAGTCTGTCTTCATTTTATTTCCAGTGGGAACATGATAAAGATTCTTCAAATGAAAAAAGCTGCTATTCATGACTGTGCATTAACGCGTCACCTGAGGACTGCATACTTGCTGAGTGGCACTTGTATTGCAGTCTTGCACTTTGAACAATCATGCGGTTGTCGGTACCAGCTCGCCTGGCTAGGCTGCATGCCGACTGCTTGTGCCCACCGTCTGAGACTCCACAAGAAGGGAGAGAGTTAATACAAAAGGTCATCTTCTCAGGGTAGCAAAATGTGCCCTCTCCTATTATTTTCCCTTCCTTTGCACAGAAAGTATTCAGATAAATACTACTGCATTCTATTTCAAATTTATAAAGAATTGCTTTGACTAGTATTTATTAATATGTATAAAAAAGTTCACTAGTATTTATTAATATCTATCAAAAAAATAATCCAGCAATTCGTATTAAAAAAGCCCACCTCAGCCAAATCATGCCATTAGCTCAGGCACAAGATTCACCCCCACCTGTGCCAATGGACCTGATGTTTGCTCTCAGTAGTCTTAAGATCTGTACTTTATATCAAGTACAATGCCTTAATATTAAGCTACACATTTGCATATCTGCAGGGACAGCAGACAATCACTAGTGGGGATAAGGGAAAAAAATGTTAAAGAAAAATAATCAAAGAGCAAACTTAATGCAGATATATTGAATTCTTAGAAATACATCCAAAGACAAAAATCCACATGTTGTGTTTAAGTATCTTCCTAGCTTTTACTGTATTACAAACATGATAACACAAATGAGAACACAAGCTGGCAAAGCTGTGCACAGCAGGAAAACTAGACACTTTTTGCTCACTGTTTAAGGAACAGTGATAGAAGGGGAAACAAAATTCTGAGAAAAGATTTAAGGGCTGCAGTAACAAGATATTGTATGCTTAGAAAGTTAAATTGAATCATTCTCCATTCTCAATATATAATTTCTCATGATAGTTAGTCAGGCTTAGGAACAGTTCCAATTTGGTTTTCTGCCTAATAATGCCCACAATCATAAGAAAATCATATTTAACTTCAGTGTTAAGCACTCATGATTACAGTACATGGATTCTGTAAACTATCACACTCTCAAAGTGACATAAGCATGCTGGAAATTCAGTTTTCCAACCCAACAGAGCCCCCTTTCCTTCCTCCTCACCAGCCATTTAAAAAGTAATCTTGGAATCTAATCTTTACGTGCATAAATGCCAGAAGATATATAAAGCAAAGTCAAGAAAGTGTATGTCTTGATACATTAAGGTAGGGAATAACTCAGTTTTGGGGGTTAGCAATATTAAAACAGTTCTAACGTAGACTACTGACATAGACAAAACCAACCACTTTTTTCCTGTCATAAGTTATCACCATCGTCCAAGGAGATTTTTATTCTTTCTTTAGGAAGTCCAAGCAGGTGACATTTTGGGAATATATGAGTGGAAGCGATACACTGCTAAGCCCACTGCAAGCTATTTCAGCATCTTTACTGCCAAGATCAAGTACACAACTGGAAATGTTATCAAAACGCTTCGAATTCTCTGTTAGTAAAAGGCTAGGCAAGGCAAGTGATTCCTTGCTGTGAGTTACATGAAAAGCTGTTCTCTGTGTAATAAAGAAAAAAAAGAAAGAAAAAAAAAATCACAAGGTGCTGCTGCATTGACCCAACGGCACCCTGTTAACAAGGCTTGTACTACCTTGCATTAGGAGAAGAAAAGCCCCTGCACTGGGGCCTTTTCAACCCACTATAGCATAGCTTCAAGGCCATAGAAACAACAGAAGCTCTCCACACTCTGCAATAAACCACTAATTAAAAAAATAATAATAAAAAAGTGCCTGTTGTCTCCTTGCAGAGCAGATTCAGCTTGGCACCTCTCCGGCATTGGTGCTGACACAGCTAACCATCTCCATCCACTTGTATACAAAGAGTCCAAAGTGTAAGCACAGAATTAAAAGTCAAATTCCCCTGTAGTTCCCAGGAGAGGCAAGCTGCATCTTATGATGACCATAAGCAATTTGCGTGAATGACTCAGACTGAATACAAAAAACACATAATGGAAACCAACATTAATGTATGGGTACCCAATTCTTACACTTAAAGAACTTTAATAGAATCCCTGGTTATTCTGATAATTTTCTGCTTTGGGGATAATTGCAATTCAGTTTGCAAAGCCATTTAAGGAGTATTACTAATGTAAGATAGATATTGCAAAAACACATAGCTCAGGGACTCAGATTCAGGGACTAATTAAAATACTGATTTATTTATAGCTGCAACACACCCCCCCTTTTTAAATGAAAAAAATTAAACTACCATTTTAAAACATGGATGCACCCCTGTCTTTAAGAAACACCAACACTTCAGAGCACATAGCTCTATTATATTAGTTCCATTTTATTTTGTTCCAGTCAGTTTATTCAGCTCTTTCTCACTTAGAAGAAGAGGGCTCGCTTGATGATCAAAAGGCTTGCCTATTCCCTGCCTGATGACAAGAAGTAACCCTGCAGGGAGAGTTCAAGCACTTTTCACCACTGGGATGCAGACCTACTGCACAGTTCTAACTACAGGAGAAAATCCCCAGAGCACATGGGTTTTCAAATTGCAGGCTACATTTGAAGGGGGAACCAGTGTGATGGGGGACATCAGATATAAAGCAATTCCTTACTGCAGACTACGTGTGTTTACTAAAGAGGAACACTCCAAACGTTCATGTTACAGCTTAGTGTGTTGCATGCTGTGGTAGCTTCTTTGACTATCCAGATACTCCTTTTTAATTAGTTCTTAAGGCAACATTTACAACATTTAAGTTTCAACTCCTCAGCAAAGCAACAAAGGCAATAGGATGTTATGACTAGAGGAGTAAGTTGTATGTGTTAATTTATGATATCACCCTCCTCATCGCTTCGTATCTTGGGGATGTGGTAGGTAACGTGTGGCAGGTCCCACGCAAACAAGCAAATTTAAAAAAAAAAAAAAAAAAGAGGGACACTTCCATGACGCAAAGCCAGCTTACTGAAACTCAGTGCAACACTTCAAAACTCACTCTCCATGGAAGATTAATTTTGTTATAGACTAGTTTACTGTAAGATGCACTCTTCCTTTAAGAGACATGCTCCTGCACTCTGCTACTGTCACCACACTATCAGGCCTTGCTCTGAAATTAATCAGGAAAGATATTCAGAGTTGTAAACAGCTAGATGGAACAATCTCACAGAGAAAGCAACAATATGCCATTGAAAAAAATAGAATACAATCACTTTATATCTGTAAAAAGCAGGGGAAAAAGTCTTGTCTTGGTCAACTACAGTCACAGGGGTTGGATAAGCCTTTAGCATATGAGCCTTGTTCAGTCGTAACTACTTAGGAATTCATGATGCTAGAAATGCCAGGAACATGTAATCCTCCTAGGCACTGCGGAGTCTTTAGCACAGTGAAGTGCTGGTTATCTGCAGTCCAACAAATATGTTCAAATCCAGTCTCTGGATAGCCCCACAGCTTTGCAGCAACACAACACCAAAATACTGCTGAATGGAGAGATACTGAAGTACTGGAATGCTGAAGTAAGATTTAGGGTCTCCTGATTTTAATAACCAAAGGAGATGCAGCACTAGCATCAACTTTTTCACAATATCCTTGCCAATGTGCTTTACGCCCAACTTAAAAAAATTTAGCATTGTCACGTGAGTCCAAAGTGCACTTCTGTGCAGATGCACATGTTTTTATGATAGAAGTTACGTTGGTTTTGTAATTTCTCATGTGGTTCACCCCTTCTTTGTCTTAAGCATTGCCCAGAAGGTCCAATTAATACCATAAGAAACTGTCTCACGAGGGACAGCGGCCTCTGTACAAAAAAGACCTGGAAGAACAGAGGAATTAAAGAACAGTTTAGGGACAAAGAAAAATATAGGAGCTCACCACTGGACTGGCCCGAGCAGAGCTGGCTCTTGAAGATGCCCGAGATCCTGAACCAAGGTAGCAGCTGTACTCAGAAGGCTGCCGCAGGTAAACCAAGAATAGCAAGCAGAGAAAAGAGAAAAGCATTAGAATTAGGAAGAGAAGCAAGAGAGGATTTAGAGCATTACATCTGAAGTTAGTTACAAAAATGGTTACATGCAGCTGGACAAAGGAATAGCAGTAAAAGTCAGAGAACAGACACCTCAACTGTTCATTTAAAAATTAAGGCAAGCAGTAATTTCAGCTGATGGACCAAGTAGAGTTTTGATTCAATTCTTAGAATGACAAGAATACTAATGATTTATTTATATATCTTAAGATACCAGTCACAAGTAAACAACTCCGTCTTTATACAAAAGGCTTAATCCTACTACTTTTCAAGAGCTTTGAGGTTCTCTGGTGAGCTTTCTTTCTGTATTTCCCATGTTGTGCACATATAAAATGAATCCATGCTCCACAGGCCAGAGCAAGAAACATCCATCTATGTGGGGATTAAAGCAAAAACTGAGACCATCTCAGAGACTGAGTATCTCTCCTGCTCTTCCAGCACCTGCAGTCCTCATCTCCTGCTAAAGAGTCTATTTCAGTCTTTCTTAAAAGCAAACATCTAAGCAGTAATGCAGAACGGACAAGGCTGACTTGTTGCTGACAAGGGCAAAGAATGTGTCCGTGCTGTTTTATTTCCAGAGGTTATAACGGAGTGGAAGTAGAGAAGGGAAAAGAAAGTTTAAAGTGTCAGGGAAACAAAATTGAAACTTATTCTGGAAACTTATTTTAGAATTATTCCCTCTATTTTCACAGATTTCAGAGTAGCAGCTTCTCACTCAATCTTATATTTAGATGTACTTTATAGAAAGATACATAAGCATATATAAAAGGGAGTTTTTGACACATTCAGAAGAGGAATTAAAGAAGTTTTTGAGGTTTACTCTACATGATATTTTTCCTGTTGCTACTACCTCATGGCAATTGAATGCAGCCTTTGCAAAGAGGCATGTCAGTCCATCAAATTTCACAGGCAAAAGCTTGTACTGACACAAGGGCAGAGGCAGTTACAGGACAGGAACAAGCATGAGGAACTGCTCTTCTCAGCAGCTCAGACTGTGCTGCTAATGTTCTTCATGAGTTTATTTTATAGGCGCTTAAGGCTGTTTCTCAGATACAGGAATACTGAAGTCTAAAGAATTATCCTACTTTTGAGATGCATGTATTCTGTCTTTTTTTAAGGTTTGTTCTATTAAGTTACCTGGCTGCTACAGTAATCCCCTGGACGCCTCAGCTAGAGACAGCCAGGTCTTCACCAAGCTATTGGAGGACTGTTTCAGCATCATTAGTTACACTAACAAAGTGCCACAGTATTAAATGAAAATTAGGCTTGCAGTACTAGGTAAATGAGAAGAGGGTAAGCTGGAAATAACCTCAGCTACAGTACAACCATAAGCTTAGTTACTAACACCACGTTCCAAGGTACATAGCCCTTAGCAAGCCCCTGAAGCAGGGCAGAATGTGACCAAGCTGCGTCCTCGGATGTCTTACATTGACACTGACTTTATGTACCTGTGCTGCCGAGCTTGATTTCAGACATGACAATACATAAAATTTAGAACTGTGTTGAAAATACTTGCAAGGTGTGTGCAATCACAGCCACTTGAAGTTCTAAATTAAGAGCAAAAAGCACTGTAGTAAATATTTAGATTCTGTTTTCTTATTAAGTAGTTCTAGCAGAGAAGCCTTGTGCCATCACTGGTGTTTTATGTTTAACATAACAAGGATGTAGAATAAATGTGAAAAACATGACAAGGAAAAAGTGTTAACTACTGAAGAATCTCACGTTAAGGTTTCACAGGACCTTTTTATTCCGTAGTTGCTCTCTGGGTGTCACAGGGCAGAATACGGGAACAAGTGCTGCTTGTTCAGCTGAGACCAAGCAAGACCTGTTTCAGCCACGTTCCCTGCATTCACTTGTCATCTGATCATCCGAAAACATTCTTTGGGGACAGCTACCCAAACAGCATACTCTCTACATGTTAAAGGTGCTACGAGGTTCAGAGATGTTAAAATAACCACAGATAACTTGGTAATTGTGACAATGCCCTTTCAGGCAGAAAGCTTGTACTTCAGCCTCTCTCATTACTACAGGCGACTGTGCAATAGAAACTAGGAAGGCTGGGCTATACACAGGCTTCCAAATACCTGTGGCACTGGGTGGGATGGGATGGAGGAAGGGGAACGAGCATCAGCATTTTATTCAGTGTTCCCTGCTCAAGCCATTAACAGTGGCTGAAAGACTTGTAAACAGCATTTGGGCTTGGAGCCCACTGTAAATTTCTCCCAAGAGTAGAAGTGTATCATCTGGACCTCTGAGAAACTCATCTCAAACAAATTAAGACATCCCATACAAACAAAGGGCTACAACCAGCTCGGCACAGCCTCAGCGAAAAGTTCACTAAATTGCAGGCTGCCACAACAGACCAAACAGATAAGTACCGATGAATTTTCCAAGGCAGCCAAATGAAAACAAGGCACAAATGTGAAACAAAAAGTAATCTGAAGCTTTACAAAGCTTTACATCAGTAGCAGCAAGATGCACAGCACAACTAGTGAATCAGTGTGATTGCAAGAGGATGGCATAGCCCTTTAAAGGCTAACAAGCACTTAGTAAGTGTTCTTGAAAGTTTATTTCCTTCTCCAAGCTAATAAAATTGTAACTTTTAACATTAAATTAACATCGATGCTTTGTCTTGAGGCTTTCTTCTGTTCAGGTCTTGGGTGGTGTTTTCTGTTTGTTGGGGTTTCTTTTTGTTTGTTTGTGTTTTGGTTTTTTTTTTTTTTTTTTTTTTTANGGGTCCACAGAGCAGAATTTAAAAGTCAGAAAAGACTGGTTTATTTTTTTCCAGGCAGATACAACAGCAGCAGATGTACTGCCTGGCGCAAACACCCACCACGACACAGAGGCCCCATCTGAGAAGAGATGAGGACGTTTTCTGCCTTCCAATCTGTAAACCAAATCCTGTAGCCTCTTTTTTGAAAGGAAAGAATTTATATTATCATTCCTCGTATTGCCTTTCCCCATAAATGGCAGCCCTCCACTCACAGGAGCATGTATTTTGAAAATGTTGTCACAAGTTGCCTGAGACATCACTACAGAATATAAATCTAAGAAACAAAAACCAAGCAAGCCATACGTTCACAACAATCCTTTCCTTCATACTAGCGGACAAGTGCTAATGGGAAAGTGATTTTATTTATTTATTAGAAAACCCTGTTTTATTTCTTCTTTTGAAAACTGAGAATAAGTCTCAGTGAGGGAAGGGACTTTATGTACTATCTTTCCGAGGTGTTTTATCTGCAAACCAAGTGCAAGGCAGAGCTGAATTCCCCTTGCCACAGGGGAGGCAAGTGCCTAACACCGGGCTCCATTGGTGCTAGCCAGAGCTGGTCTTGCATGAGGCCAGGAGTTACAACAGCAGATAAATCACTACTTATTATTTCATGGAAGCTCACAGAAACAGTGCTCATACTTTTGCCTACAGCAGCAGGCTATGAATCTCACACAGTCCATCTTAAGTGTTCCGCAGCCCAGAAAAGGCTGTGTTCTGGTACACACAGGTTACTGGAGGACAGAGACAAGACAACAGGGAAATGCAGAAAACATCTTACAGCACGAGAACTAGAGGCACTATACCGACGACTCCCACTGTAAACGCTCTCGTCATACACAGACGCCTACAATTAAAAGACAGAGTCAGAACAGGACTGGCAGACCTAGTTTCTCATTTCAGTCTGGAGCATTACAAATTCACAAGGTGCAGTGCGAGGGACATAAGGGAATGAGCAGTATGTGCAAGGACAGGGACATCTCCTGTACACAACCACAAGCAACATGCAAGTGAAGATCTAACACAACCTGAAGTCAGTGAGCTGGGAAACGCCATAAGGGACGTGCAGAATCTGACATCCACCCCCCAGTCCATCACACAGTCATGCATTTCTAACCATTCTCCTAATCAACAATTCAACAGTTTATGTTGCCTTCCAACAAAACGGCTACATCAATTCTTAAGTTGTTCAAATCTGTTTAACTTCCGTTTCTGGTGCTGGCAAAATATGGGGGTGTGTGAAAAAACACCCATACTTACACCTCATACATTTCACTTACTAGCCAGTTTACCAAATTAATAAAAAGGGAGGAAGATGCATATTCTAAGATTCTGGCTCCAGTTTAGCATATAAATGTCTGTCTCAGGAAACACAGGAAACTCTACCTTTAAGCATTGAGAATAAAATCTGAGAGAAGGTCGTTTTAAAGGTTAAACAAGTAGAGTGGAAATTGGCTACAAAAACTTTTAAATAGAGTTTTGTTAGCTGTTACACAACCAGCAAGAATTGATGTTGCCTCTCTCTGGCCTGCTTCTGCATGTCATAGCTAATACACCAAAAGGAAGACAACTGTCTTCATCCAGAGAGAAGCCTGTGGCAGCACCACAACCCCATGAGCAGTGGTTGCAGAGTTCCAATGGGAATAAAAGGAAGGATCAGCAAATCCAGGTCTGTATAAACACCATTGCACACGTGCATTCAGATGGATCAGACACCAGAGTGTGAAATAAATGGACCCAACAGGAACTACAGAGGTAAGAGACAACATATGCATGGCTGAAGGTGAGTGGCTTCAGTATTTGTGTTTAGAGCATTAGTACAACAAACCCTGTAACTTCTGGCTGGCAGGGCATCGCTGTACAGCAAGGAGGGCTGAGGAAGACAAGCACAAAACTTTTTTGCATAGAAAATGAAACATAAAAAAAGGTGCCTACAGCAGAATTAACTATCTTGATAAGAGATTAGGATCATAAACTACAACAGAAGGAAAAACAGTGTAGAGAATATTAGTCATCTGTGCCATAAAAGCATTAGATCTCAACCCCCAAAGACTAAGAATATCAAGCAGACACGTGCACGTCCTACAGGAAGGGAGGACACGACAGTATGCAAGACCAAACCAGCATAATTTTAGGTTAAGTTGTTATTGTCTCACACACATTTGTGTATAGCAGCCAGAAAGAGTGTTTCTCCTCACTTCAACCAAAGCCAGAAAAAGAGCTACATACAAAGACAGAAGCATTTTAAGATATATATTTTAAGTGTTTCACACAGCTATAAGATCATATCTTGTCTATTTCATTATTAAACAAATGCAGAGAAAACCCAAATAATTCAGGACAAAATTATGAGTACTTTAGTCAGGGCACCATAAAACAAATTACTGTGCTGTTAGTAATCATCATTCACAAGATGCAGAAATTAAGTTCAGAGAACACATACTGTACCCGGCATAATTACGTGCAAGAGATACTCCAGCAGTGATCCCCAGCCCACAGCTTGCAGACAACGTGCTGCTGAAAGTCACCCTGCTCGTCTGCAGTGACCCCATCACGGCCACCACAAAGCACCAGGCAATGTCCTCGTGCTGCTGCCCATCAGGCAGGACAGGCTGCGGACCACTGCTCAAGCACTGTTTTGCTAGCACTGGACTGGCTGAGCTCCATCCACACACACAGGACAATGCAACCTCCTGGGTGATTTTGAAGCTCCAGCAATTTTCTTCTATCAGTCTGTGAATTACTTGCATGTAATTTCATTTTATGCAGCCTAGACTGTCTTAAGCTTGCTAGACTGACAAAGTCAGCAGAGTGTTGCCTCAGATAGAATAGAGAGCTTCGGTTAATTAAGATTTCCCTTATTTTTCCAGACCAATTGAGGCCAAAAGCAAACAAAGTAACTGTAGGAAAGGGAGGAGCAGCAAAGGAAAAGGAATTGTGCTAGTTTTGAAACAGCTTTCCATTACTCACTCCAATCTTAAGAGGTCTGTTTTGGGTTGTTTTGGTTTTTTTTTTTTTTTTTAAGTTTCACTAAGAAGAGCTACAGACACTCTTGACAACTGGTCCAAATTCATTCCCAAGTACAAGAGGTTGTATTATCCAAATGAAGTCAGAACAAGTCCAGGCCAGATAAAGCCAGAGGGCAACAGACCCAGTTTCCATTTTGGGTAGAAGGTTGAGATGTGGAAGCATAGCTGCTGTTCTGAAGACCCAGATCAGAGTAGTAAGAAGCCTGCATTAATAACAAACAAAAAAACCCTTGATAACTCAGCTTTGTGACATGAAGGGCTTTCTAAATTCATTTAAATGGGAACCAAAAAGTAAATTAGGTGCTTACAGGGAGTCAAAGTGGTTACAGATGCAAAGAGAGGACCTAACCGCATTAAAGAAACTGCATTAAAGGTATGAGGATGTGTGAAAATTGTGTGCCCTTCACATTTGTAAGGTAGAGACTTATTTACATAAACAAAAGGTCTTTCCTCTATCTCTACAGCATCTTATGCACAAAATACCTGTTTGGTTTATTTTCCACTGAAAAGGCTTTAAACCCTCACATTCTCTCTTCTCTTCTCATTGCTGTGATCCAACGTGACAGTATGCTGCAAGTACATTGTCTCTATGGGACTTGGAAGAAGATGGACCACATTTCCAAAAGCATCTATGCTATTCATGCACCTACCTAAGTTTCATCCTAACTAGTTAAATGAAGCTGTATTTATCAACATACTTTCAACTTACGTAAAACAGAACGGACAACATCTGTTTTATAAGATGCTGGAAATGTAAGCTTCCACGCTGAAACTCATAATAGATGGCTGCATCACAGCTTCATACCCCAAAACCCAGTCTCCTGCCTTAAAGGATTTATTTCTTTGCATGTACAGTCCTGCCACTGCAGACAATAGAGTGGATTGCCACTGCCCATCAAGCACAGAAAAACATATTGGTCAGAGAGTAGGTCAGCTTCCTTTGGAATTCTCGAGGAGTTCATGCCCTATAAGCTAGCCCCAGACAGGATGCAGGAGAAGGTGGCAGGACAGCTCTGCTGTGAGACAGAAAGCAAAGCCAGGGACTGGTCAGTCTGACCTCAGTGCCTGGGAAGGTCATGGAACAAATCATCCTCAGTGCCATTACACGGCACATGCAGGAGAATAGGGTGATCAGGCCCAGTCAGCATGGCTTTGTGAAAGGCAGGTCATGCCTGACAAACCTGATCTCCTTCTACGATAAGGTGACCCGCTTGGTGGATGAGGGAAGAGCTGTGGATGTGATCTACCTGGATTTTATCAAGGCTTTTGACACAGTTTCCCACAGCATTCTCCTGGAGAAACTGGCTGCTCATGGCCTGGACAGGTGTACTCTTCGCTGGGTAAAAAACTGGCTGGATGGCCGTGCCCAGAGAGTGGTGGTAAATGGAGTTAAATCCAGTTGGCGTCCAGTCACAAATGGTGTTCCTCAGGGCTTGGTGCTGGGGCCAGTTCTCTTTAACATCTTTATCAATGACCTGGACGAGGGGATCGAGTGTACCCTCAGTAAGTTTGCAGATGACACTAAGCTAAGCAGGCGTGTTGATCTGCTTGAGGGTAGGATGGCTCT